>OX155973.1:18662159-19151571 GCA_944548615.1 Micropterix aruncella
TGATGCCATATAGTTGTATAATATACGTTGCATACGTGGGACAAATGTACACACCAACGTGGAAGCGTCGCGCGCGCTATGTATCGTATACACCTCGACTCACGTGCACATCCGCCAGCTCGCTCCGCTGCACACCAGGCCACAGGATGTCCGGAATCCGTACCCGCGCAGTCTGCTTGACTAACGGACCACCAGCGCGGGTATCGGGTATCAGCACAGCAATGCCGTCTCAATCCTTCACGATAAGGGGCCTAAGCATCTAACAATGAGTCTTGCCGCAGGGCGCAAAACCCTGCTACGCCATATCCCGAAAGCCGGGACAACGGGCCCGGCTCACGCGAAATCCCACGAAAAGGCAAAATGCCTAGTGGAAGACGTCACGGTCCTATAGCAAGGCCCGTCGACAGATATTTGATTTGATTCTTAAACGTTGCGTACGTGAGCTCAGTCTCTCTCTATCCAAAATGAAGTCCATTATATTGCGCGTGACATTAGACCGATGCGTTATAGTTACCGACAAATACATACCGGTGTATTTGCAGGGACTTCATTTTTGTGTCAGGTATGGAATAATGCTGACGCCACGCGTTCTATTGTTAAGCAGTCTGAACATTTGTTTCGAGTTCTTTATTGCACCCACTGTCTACTAATGAATTTTCAGCTTTTCCCCCAAAACACTCTGGGGGTACTGATTAAAATTATACCTTTCCTAGTATGCCAGCGCCAGGTGTCCCGGAGTCGGGCCTGCTGACTCTACCCCGGCATTCTGTGGTCAAAATAATGTTTGATATGAAAGTATTAGCTTTTACAAAACTCTTGCATTTTTTTTTTCGCTGGCTTCCCAACTGCTCTATCTCATCGCTAGCACAGAATAACTATCTTTACACAGTGGTGGCATTTTTTTAATTTCTTTATTTAAGAATTAATTACTATAAAACATTATTTGCTTACAAAAAATAATAGGAACCGAATGGCAAAACCTTAACCTTTTGCTTATTTGTTTCTGTCACCCAACTGGGACTAGCCCGTTCTAGGGTGGACAGTACTATAATATTACAGTCAAGTTTGCTTGATTGCTTACAAATGTACAAGTTTTAGTAAAAAGCTAATAACACTAAATTGCCCTAAAATGTGGTCTTCAAAATAAAATAAAAAATAATAATTATAATAAAAAAATACATAATAAAAGGCAATATAATAAATAAAATGCAATTCCATTATATAATCGGCAATAAATATAATATAAAATTCGATTAAATAATATAAATAAAGTTATATGTGAGAAAAGAAACAGTCATTAATATTGAATATATGTTAAGTAATATAGGATTTAATACAGTTAAGTTAGGTAATATAGGATTTATAGGGTATAAGGGTGTTAATGGCAAAGCATATTTGGCGTAACTCTCAGAGCAGAGTGTTGCCCTAGAGAATTAAGCAGTCAATATTATAAAATTATAATAATACACACTCCCAGCTTACATTGTAGGAGTAAACGCGCCTGAAAGTTTTCGAAGTCAGTTTAAAGCCTTAATGTCCAAGGCAATGAGCAACTTTTTTGAGTCCAAATTTTAAATTAGTTCCTTATCGAGGGATTCACTTTAAACCTTTTTTAAATTAATGCTTATATTTTTCAAAAAACTCATAAAACTACAATTCTTCAGATATGGTCATTCCCAGGTATCATGTCGCATTTAAATTTAAATGGGGGACATCGCTGCATACTTTTAAAACCTAATATATTCTTAATTCCTTGAGAACAAACGCTTGCAAAAAAAAGTAAATTTTTTCCTCATAAATTGTGCAATAATAAATAATGAAATAGGTATCGTAAAATTCTGGACGCGGGAAAGTTCCATGCGTCATGATGTGGTCATTGAGTTACTCTTTGTCTTTGTCACCAGTTTACTCTTTGTCATCGGGGTCGAACTAAGTATGTAGTTGGTTTTGCCCTCTGCGAGGACAATGCACCAATTAAAAAGTGACTAAGTCATCCTAACATAACAAAATATAATATCATTGATTAACCAGGGTGAGTTTTATTTAACCGGCATCCTTCAAGGGGATGAATCAGTACGAGCTACTAATACTAACTTTTAATAAATAAAAATGGTAAAAACAAATATTTTTGTTTATTTTTTTTTATTTGAAGAACTTGTCTGTTAAATAAAAGATTGACAAGCATTTGAGCACGCTGCGCCATCTATCGGTAGGTAAAATATCGCTAATAAGCAATATTATCGATGTTTTAACTACCGCTAGATAGCGCATCGTAAAAAATAAAATAATAATAATAATTTTGTTTATTTTTTATTTTCCGTCAATTTTTTAATAAAAGTTTCTCAGTAGCTCGTACTGATTCACCCCCTTAAGGGATGCCGGTTAATTTAAACTCACTCTGTATATCGTATTAGTTTTATCAACGTCGTACTACAATCGTCCAAGCAGAATTTTAATACTAAACGCAACGTGTAGATGGCGCCCATACGTAAAACATATTAAGCTGCTATTATTACGTTCAATATAGCAAATTTTGTTGTAACAGTATGGCAGCGCACTGTAGATGGCGCTCTAAACAGGACTAGACGGTATAGAATAATACTCTAGTATCAAACGAATTGGCATAAAAATGTCAACTTTAAATTTGGTCAGGTTTATTTCAATTTGGACCCAAATTAATTTCATATTAATCGACCCAAATTCGACTCTCTACGGTCGATTTTGTGAAACCAGATAGAATCGGTGCCGCAAGTAAATAACCGATAAATTGGTCAACTTTTAACCCCGCGTAACAATTTCTTGCTAGCATAAATTTCCATATCGCGTACGAACGAGTTGCTATGCCGCGATTTAACCATATTATTCAAAAACAATAAAATAATAATTCTCACAAAATTAGGCAATTTAAGAAATTGTTCATTGGATGAAGATAATACATAGTGGAGGGTCCAAGGATCGGGTTTTGGTATGCTTAGTTTTACGTTTACGGGCTCTTCATCGCCGGCGATCGATCACCCTTCATCCATTCATCATAAAAACAAAGCGTACACGCCGTGAAAATAGAATCAATCGATTCTTTGTGAAATCAAACGAAAAAGCATTTACACCATAACGCATTGGGATCCATGGCTCCGGAGCCATGGCTGGGGAGCCAAAAAAAAGAGGGTGCCAGTCGCGGCGGCCAGAGTCGCCTAATCTGGTTGCAATTGGAAGAAAGGGCATGAGTGGAAGCCCGCTGGGTAACATACCTGGTTATCTCGCGCATAAGGCGTTGGCCTCTTAGGGGCATGTGTCGAAGCTTGACGGTGGACTGTTTTGTCCAAGTCTTCTGCGCTCACTTCACGGGAGATAGAACGACCAGTCGTTAAAACTTCCTGAGGTGACGGGTTCACCCGTTGTAGTTGACAACTCTAATTGTGCGATCGTATTTTGTTTATATATACGTCTATTCTACTCATCGTCAGAATGTTTGACAGCCCATGTTGCCGGTACGAATCGTACACGATCGTAGCGAATGATCGTGTTTTGTTTAGATACGCGCGACTTCGATATGAGATAGCGTTATTAGCATTTAGAGCAGTCGAGGGGGGAAGGGGGGCGAGAATTCGACGGTCTAAGGGCCTCTGCATGGGTTAATCCGGAGCTGCACGCGAAGGATACAATAGATATGGAAACAGTTCGAAGAGGTTCTCCTGAGACGACGTAACTGTCCCCAGATATCTGCGCCCTTGGCGATCGCCCCTAGCTACCGGCGTTTATTATCATTTATCACCAGCTGCGAGAACGTCGCTGTATAATATATTTTTGCGGGGGGTACATGAGCAGACGAGGACACGCTTATCAGCCCGTATAACTATCGTAGAACCGGTGATAACCGGATCTGTTATTCAGTATTCAGAATAATTCTGTTATCAGTGTACACAGCGAGACCGTTCCCTTATCGCGGAGCAAAGTTTACAATGAGCTTATGAAACGTTGCGGAATCTCCTCGATTTAAATACAATATTTATTATCGCGGGCTATTTTAGAATTTGCCAAAAAAACATATTGTATGCGGCTTATTTTGGGTTAATATAAGATGACACTACGATGATAGAGTTTGGCGCCTGGTCTTATAATAATGCAAGGGTCCTGCAAAAATATTTTCGAATGGGTTCATATGTCCCATCGGTCTATAACTCATATAGTTTATGCACATCAGTCTTGGTTAAGGGTTCAATAAAACAACATAATACCCTTGTATTTGTGTTTTGTCTTGTATTTTTAAATTGTAAATTGTAAATAATTTGTAAATTGTCTTGTATTTTTAAACCAGTATGTCGCTACCCCCTATGGGGTTCGCGATCCACTGGTTTAAACGCACCCATGATCGCTTTCCACTGGTTGAAAAGCACTACCTTATAATATCACTTTAACCTCTTGTGATTAAACCGGCGAGGATGTGGAGGGTCAATTTGACCCTGCTCATTTTGTTTTGTGTACAGTATTTTGTCCAGCGGTCGTACGCTGGCGAACTTTTCAGTAGCTGGAGCTATTGAATTTTCCTTCCCTCTGCGAGCTACCACTCAGTCGGCCTCCGCCTGTGGATGAATATAGAAGAGTGCGAATGAAAAAGGGTATTTACGACCCTTCCACAACCACGACGTAGCAATTTTGTGCCATTTTTCAAGGCATTATTTTTCAAACAATTGGCCTCTGACAGTGTTCTTTGCAATGCTGAATATGTATGTTTATGATGAATATATATGAATGTTTGCGAAAGGTGTCATTCTTACATTTGTCAAGACAACAACAACAAAAACAACACATTGTTACGTTCTGTCAACCGTGTGCTAAGGCGAGAGATGATTAACATCTTAAAATAGATACTAAAATAGTAATTTTGTGATAAGAAATAATTGATCTCTATAAAGTGCCTTAAAAAATAGTAATTTAATAAAATAGCTTGTTTTTGTTGATTTAAAAAAAAATGTAAAGAAGAGTCCTGTTTAAGTTGATTATTTTTTATACTTTTTATATGTTCAAAATAATAAAACGTGTCTAAGCATAATGATATTTTTTTAATAAAAAATATTTATTTAGTAACGTATTCGTAAGTTTCATTTCCGACGTGTTTTTATTACATACCAATAAATACTTTAAAAAATTAAATGAAATACAGGGTCATCAGGACCCTCCACATTCTTACAGTACCCTATTTGTTCCACATCCTCGTAAGGTTAAACCTCGACGATTCTTAAAAATTTAGCACTCCAAATTAGTCTATGGTCCATTTGATTTACATGAGCCGTAGACAAATTTAGCATGCCACTTTTTTCAAGAATTGGCCCCCTTTGCATTAATCTTGTATGGGAGAGGCAAAATGGAATCAAATTTGTTTGTAAAAAAATTTGTTAGCAATCAAGAGCGGCTGTCACAAGGTAAACAATCGCCCTCGCTCCGTAGGAAACAATACTGTTTCCAGACTCCCCTGGCTTTCAGTCGGAATGCACAATCGAATGGCTGACGCCTCACGTTGCAGAAACCGTCCAGGAGAACCCAAAGGTTGACTCCTAAGGGAAACTGTGCCGCAGGCCAGAGCCCTACCCGGGCTCGCACTTCTGCGTGGAGGCCGCCGGATAGGTCTTGACCCGTGAATTTGGCCGACCTTAAACGCATGGGTCTTAGTGGCCTAACTGTAAAAGGGCCCATTACCTCTCTACAGTACAGTACAACTAGAGTTGTCAACTACAACGGGCGAACCCGTCACCTCAGGACGTTTTAAAGATTAGTCGTGTAGTTTTAACGATTAATCTCCCTGGAGTGAGCGCAGAAGACTTTTGACAAAACAGTCCACCGTCAAGCTCCGCCACATGCCCGTAATAGGGCAAAGCCTTAACAGCGAGATAGCCAGGAGTGTTACCCAGCGGACTTACACTCACGCCCTTACTTCCAATTGCGACCAGATTACTCCTCGCCTCCTCATGCGGAAGCCAACCCTGGGTGACGCAGTCCTGTCTTGGTGGAACTTAAAACGGGCTGTCGTAATTGAATGCATATACAAAATTTCGTGTCTGTGCTGTTGACCGTTGAGGAGTCCCCTCGTCAGGAGCCAATCCTGGGTGTAGCAGCCATGTCATGGTAAAACTTAGAACAAGATATCATAACTGAATGAGTATACAAACTTTCGTGTCTGTGCTATTGACTGTTGAGGAGTCTCCTCGTCGGAAGCCAACCCAGGGTGTAGAATCAGGTCATGCTTAGCATTAAAAAAATACATTGTCATCGGAATTGAACCATACACGGCAGAGTTCTGTGGTAACAAATATAAAAAATATATATACCGAATTGATAACCTTCTCCTTTTTTGAAGTCAGTTAATAACAAAATGTTAAGATAAGAATCAATCTATAATGGAGCTGTCGGCAAAAGTTAGGAAACTCACGTATATTTTCAAATACCTTAGGGGCATTCTGGACCAAAAGACACTTAAGATAGTATACCATGCCCTGTGCCAATCATGCTACCTCCCTAACCTATGGGATCATAGGGTGGGGAGGTGCAGCGAAAATTCATATGGAGCCCTTGATTAGAGCTCAAAAGCTAATACTTAAAATTATAAAGAGAAAGCCTTGGAGATACTCTTCAGATGATCTCTACAGAGAATATAACGTGCTAGATGTACCACAACTATACGTGAAAACGGCGCTCTGTGAGTATCAAACTAATTTAGAGACCGCAATAAGAACCCAGCGAACAATATGCACGCGGCAATCTCGAACTATACATTTTGACGTCCCTCGAATGCAGACCACTTTTGGGCAGAGGCATTTTGTGTACATAGCCCCCAGGATCTTTAATATGCTAGATGAAGATTTAAAAATGTATGTGCCGAAGTCTTCTTCTTCTTTTAAAGCCAAAATTGATTCCTGGCTAAAACATGACGCCCGGCAAAATATCCACAAATTAATATACCTAGACAATTATCCCTGACATTTCTTATTATTATTATTATTTTCTTTGACTTTTTTTTATTTTTATTTATTACTATTACTTATTCATAAATTTTGGTGACTATTGTTTGATATCATTTGACATTTTATTTTATTTTTATTTTATTAACACGATTATTTATTTTTGTGGTTTATTTCCTATTGTGATCATTAGTTAGTGATTATTAGTAATAATTTGTAATGGTGACGGGATTATATATATATATTTCTTTTCCTTTTTATTTTTTTTTTATTCATTGCCGAATATATGTGATATAAAAACTAGAGAGCTAGCTGCCCTGGAACAAGTCCTGGCACTTAGTTGGGCAGCAGCAGTACTTAAATGCTAATGCTTATATCGGCCGTGTTTAATTTTAATTTTAATTATATATATTTTTTTATTGATATGATTATTAGTGATACTTATGCACTTGTAAATGAATTGTTAAATTAAATAAATAAATAAATAAATAAATCCAATATTT
The DNA here is from genome assembly GCA_944548615.1 of Micropterix aruncella. NCBI lineage: Eukaryota > Metazoa > Arthropoda > Insecta > Lepidoptera > Micropterigidae > Micropterix > Micropterix aruncella. The sequence goes on from OX155973.1 coordinate 18,669,616, forward strand.
TTCTAAGTGTAATCATGTTTTTTTTTCCAAAAATTCCTTATAGCAATTTTCCTTCATGTCAAATTATTGCATATAAGTTGTGTAATATTTCAGGACTGATAAATTGTAATATCTATTTATCTCATCTACATTTACAAAAGTCCAAAACCTGAAATCACCGGGACATTATCTGACACGATGGAATTTTTATGCATGCTGCAGATAATAATCATCTGATTACAGTATCTTTCATTCACATTGATTGGGGAGTTAGGTAATTGCTTTGTTATCCAGTCTGATCCAGATTATCACATAGTATACAAGTTTCCAAAATTGAGCATCTTTTTTTTCAAAATAAAATGTTCATGAAGCAGTTTCGCGGCTACTGCCATATCCGAATGGTGAGTCTTTTTTTTTAAAAAGTTTTCTGTCTGTCGTATCTTACCGTAAGTTTATGATCAATGGGCCCGATTGCGTTTCTTCGTGAACTAAAATAGGAACTTATGTAGTTCAACCGAACGAGACAGAGCAATAATTCCGTTACCACGTTATACGTGGTAACGGAGTTATTGTGTAACGGTAACGTTACACGTTACCATATTATAACAAATTCCGTAAGAACGGAATATGAAATGAACTATCGTCGATTTTCCCTCACCAAAACTACCTGTCGAACTTATAGACGCCCGAATAAGTTTGAAATCATTTCGTGCAGTGTTCGATTCAGCTGATTTATCTTAGGTGGGTAGTTTTAATCCGCAAACGTGACAACCGTTCATTTCACATTCCGCTTACGGCTCTGTCTCGTTCACACGGATTAATTTCTGAATTTAGTTCAAGAGAAACGCAATCGAGCCCAATAACTTTCATACTCTGGGAACTGCTCTAAAAGACAATGAAATAAGGCTTAATTAATTGACTTGTAAAGTTGATAACCACAGACAAATACATAACATAATTTATTTAGCAACTTTGATTGTTCAAATAATATCTTTTTTAAAATCATATTTGTTCATTATGATCATGGTTAACATTTTTTTTATTTTAAATTTTATTTGTATTGTCCAACTAATAAGGATTAATAGCAACTATTAGTGTATGCATTCTTTCAAATTTATTATGTTTGTTTCTTTAGTTAATTTTATATGATATTATTTGAAATTTTAAAGTTTAGTTTTATGAGGATGTTAAGATTTTTTTTGTTAAAAAAAATCAAAATAAAATAAAATAAACAAAATTAGTAGAAAATTAAGTATAAATAATTTGTTAAAAAAATAAAAAATATCTGTTTTTTATTTTATTTTATTATGCATTAGGGTATAAGTTTGCGCGATGGCATACTATGTTTTGGCAGCTGGGATTTTACTTAGAAACGCAAAGATGGCATTTCAAACATTGATTAATATTCACTTATGTGCAGTAGCTCAATATATAGCATTCTAAACACGCCCGTATGGTATACTATCTCAAAATAAAATACGCGAACCCGAAATAACGCGAACCGTTAGCATTACGCGCAGGTTAACCTTACGGCAACTGCTTTTGAAACTACCAATCGGATACCTGATACCAGGAAAGAGCCGAGCAAAGCATGCCGTGGCCCGCGATAGATTCGTTAGACACCCAAACACCTCTACGCAAGGGAGATGACCGCGCAAGCGACCTCGAACCCGTAACCATTTGGGAGACCGGAGAAATCTGGCCGAAACTGGTAGCCAGGGGGCCAGGAGGCTCCACTGGGTTACCTTCCTAGTGCCTCGCTGTAAGGAGTTGGCCTTCGACGGGCTTGTTGGCTTTGCTGTGCGGTAGGTTTGTATTGGCCCCAAGTCTTCTACGCGAACCTCATGGTAGACAGAACAATCATTATCGTTAAAACATCCTGGGGTGACGGGTTTTCCCGTTGTAGTGGACACCTCCAACTGTCTCAAAAATGTGTTCATGTAATATTCATGTAATAATACAATCTCACCAAAAACTCAGATAAGACGAGATAGCATACAGATAGTTTAAGGGATTTCTATCCATTTTTTGTTTAAGTTCATTGGTGTTCAATAATTTCAATACATGTGATCTGAGCACGTGGGCGAGGGACCAAGATCATTGACGCGGCCCGTACCCTACTCTGAGTTTTTATCAATATTGTGCTAAAACCGCGTTTACTCTCGATGACAACCAACGAATGAAATGAAAATTAAATGAAATAAGCTTAGTTACTATGCAATAATGTTTACAATATCATGCAATGGTATTATCTAATTATTATCATTTCGTACAAAATGATATTTTCGTAGAATTATTTACTGCTATTAAAATTTAATTAAATTGATAAACGCACATTTCGATATTTAATGCAGTCATTACTGGCTGGGTAAATTCAGATATGATTAATTCAGCATAAATTAATTAGAACTGCATCAGGAAACAGAAAAAATGACATTGATTAAAAAAAAACGGTCGTTAAAAAAATGATTTACGAAAATGATCGTTTGTGCCACCCCAAGACTTTTCCGGCAAGCAGACAAGCCCCCCTTCACCCCGGGTCCAATCCTTCCACCCCCCCCCCCCCCCAACCCGAGCTAAACCTTTCCAAACCCCCAAACCACCCCTCCCCTCAACAACTACCCTCGCCCCCGATAGTGATTCCGTCATGTGATTATGGTCGCAAATATAGTATTGTTGTGGTATTTTTACTATTTCCGTGGTATTCAAATCGTTATGATGTCATATTTCTATATTTGTGGTATTTTTGTAGTATTTCCGTGGCATTAAAATGGCTATTTTCCAATATGATGTATTATTTTCTTATACGGCGTAATTTAAAAATCATGTGTGTCGCTTGTATAATAGATATACTACCGTCAAATACGGCATTTTTACCATAATATTAAAGAAAAAACGTTATAAATCGAAAACCAAACCATTTAGGATTAGCCTATGATTTTTAATCGATAGATGTGTATAACTTTATATAAATTCCCTGCGGCTTTTAAAGTCCAAAATAACTGAAGCAGCAACAAAACATGGTATAGGTAAAGAAGCCAACAAAATGGTAACTTTACATATACAGTATTTCTTCGTACAATAGAGCCTCTATATCTGAAAATGGTAAATATACCATTCCTCTATTAGTTCTTTAATTGTATACGTGGGTATGTAAACAAAAATGCTTTACACTGGGCAACACTGGCTGGTAGGTAAAGATGACAAGGATTTCAATTAAATTTTCATACTAATTTAATTTTTTCACCCAGGGCTGCTACCATCAGTTCAAAAAATTTACTCTTTAATAAAATTTAAAAAATGTCTTATGAAACTACATAAATTGCGGAACCTAGATACTATTCATACTGTTGTGTAAGTTGTAATTATTAGCCTATAAGTTCACCTAAAAAGCAAATAAATAAATAAAACAAAACCCAAATTTAAGTATGCAATCGTTTAAAATATTGTGACAACCCTGGCTACAGGTAAAGATGCCACTGTGACAACTGTGGCAACTTTACCTAACATCAACTATCATTATCTATGAAAATTTCTCTTAAAATTGTATAGCAATGTCTATATTAACAGCTTCCACGTCTTCTTAATTAAACCCTTCGGCTACGTAACGATCAAATTTGGTTGCACATCAGAACGGCTTGCTCCCGGAGCGCACAGTAATATTATTCGAACGCATCCTAAAATCCATACCAAATATCTCATTACTACCATAGATACATAGACGGCCGCTAGAATAATTTCGCGCGTCATTTCGTGGATATTTCTGGTAAAATTCCATTGTCAAACAACACTATATTTTTTTTCGAGAAATCATCAAACTTCTTAATGGTTTTATATCTAAATATTTTTGTATGTAAATAAGAAAAACGAAATATTGTATTTGATAGAGAATCTAATAAAGATTACGATAGTATCTACAATTTTTAAATTGGGTTACGTATTTTTCCGTAAGCCAAGTACAAGTTAGAAATGCCGAGTTTTTTCACTTTTTCGACTTTCTCATATTTATTCACAATTATCTAATTGTTTTACAAAATGATATTTCAATATTCTATTTACAAAATTTCAATGCGATAATTGCGCAGTTATTATTTTATGATTGCTATAGTAGTTCCATAGTTATATTACTTTTTGGTGATCGCGGCGATATTGCAAGAAATTCCAATAAATTGCCGCGGTCTGCTATGAAATTATGCCGCTACTCGAAGGGTTAAGGATGTTTTATTTAATATATATGAATTCTACTTACCTTCGTTAATGAAATCCACTAGAAAAACGAAAATTTCAACAAAATTCTGATGTAACAAGTGTCTCGCAAGTAACAATAAACGTCGATAACTTGCAAATTTTACCAGTACACAAAAAAGATGTATGAACACTGGCTCATCACAAAACTACCAACGGGTCTATGGAATACTTACTAATTGTAACTTATAATAAAACTGAATTTGATTCATACAAGTCAGTGGTAGGTAAAGTTAACAAGAAAAGGTAAAGATGCCGTGGTTGACGGTAACCAAAATTTTACAATGTGGTGCGTCGTTGGGCAATCGGCCCAATCGGGCAATCGGCCCAACGACGCATTTGTGTACCGAAATTCAAGCCTAAAAGTCCAATATTTCGAGATTGAAATATGACTAGGGCGCCCCCTGGTGGATCGATTTCAAGCACAATCTTTTCAACCTGCATGGCAAATTTCAGCTCAATCGGATAAAGCGTTTAGGCGCTTTTGTAAAGGAATGTAGAGACACAGACACACAGAACACACACACAGACAGACTTCAATCTGGAAATGGTCTTAATTGTCTTGGAGTGGGGGGGGCAGGGGGAGCTAAATGGATATTCTGAAATGGGAGCTAAATGGAGTCTTCGTCTCATTTCAGCGCGTCGCGCGTTCCTAATACTTTCCTAATCCCAACCCCTTAGCGCGTTCACAATACTTTCCCTAACCGTTGGCTGGCCGGGAAAGTAAAGCACAAAACAAATATATTTTTTTGTGGTTTATTGTGTTTTTTTTTTTTGGTGATGATTTTTCTGATTTTTTAGTGGGATTTTTTGTGACCGGAGGAAAGAACGATAAAATAAATTTGCACATTTTATTGTCTATTTGTAAACTTGGGCGCGGGCCCGAGTTTGGGAATTAATATATTCAATTTAAGAAAAAACGACTTTATGCACTTTTTATATGTGATGTATAATATCATCAGCTATGTATAGTAAAATTTTTAACTTCCTAAAGTGGGATTCTCGATGCCTGCCAGACCAAAGTTTGAGCGGCCTCCACGACCATTACATAAAGTCATCGGCGCGGCGCGGGCCCGAGTTTGGGAATTAATATCTCTAATTTAAGAAAAACTATCTCACGCAATTTTTATATGTGATGTATAATATGATCAGCTATGTATAGTAAAATTTTGTTCCTTCTAAAGTGGGATTCTCGATGCCTGCCAGACCGAAGCTTGAGCGGCCGCCTCGCCCATTAAATATAATCATCGGCGGGGCGCGGGGCCGAGTTTGGGAATTAATATCTCCAATGTAAGAAAAACCGACCTTTACCACTTTTTAAATGTGGTGTACAATATTATTAGATATGTATTATTATATATAGCTGATGACATTATACATCACATATAAAAAGTGCGAGAGGTCGTTTTTTCTTGAATTGGAGATATTAATTCCCAAACTCGGGCCCGCACCCCGCCGATGATTATATTTAAAGGGCGAGGCGGCCGCTCAAACTTCGGTCTGGCAGGCATCGAGAATTCCACTTTAGAAAGTACAAAAATTTACTATACATAGCTGATGATTTTATACATCACATATAAAAAGTGCGTGAGGTCGCTTTTTCTTAAATTGGAGATATTAATTCTTAAACTCGGGCCCGCGCCCCGCCGATGATTATATTTAATGGGCGAGGCGGCTGCTCAAACTTCGGTCTGGCAGGCATCGACAATCCCACTTTAGGAGGTTCAAAATTTTACTATACATAGCTGATGATATAAAAGTCACACATAAAAAGTGCGCTAGGTCGTTTTTTCTTAAATTGTAGATATTAATTCCCATACTCGGGCCCGCGCCGCAATATTATGCAGCGAATTGTAAGCATTGCTCAATAAGGCGAAAAATATTGGCGGTGCATTTCCTTTTTTGTAATAATTATGAGTAAAGTAGGAGTTTTTTATTGTATTTTATATAGTATTCGTTAATAAAGGTGCGCCGTACAATAATGGCTGAACTGTCGCGTCGGTGTGAATTATAGAAAAAATGATCTGATTTTACTTAGATTGTAGTTTTTGTCCACATTGCAAAATTTCACACAATTTGTTGAAAAAGTAAATTGTACATATGTGTATATTTTTAAAACAACAGTGCCACTGTTGTAAATATATTTTAGTTTTGTATTTATATTGTCGAATATGATTGAAACTGTGATAGTTGAATATTTCCTCAATTTAATTTTCCTGCGGAGTTTTGGTCGTAGCTGTGGCGCCGATTTTTTTTATTTCTCTTTGTAAACATTTTTGGATTACACGGTACCTCCAAAAATTATATTTTATTACCTTGTTTTAGGAATAAAAGGGATCTATCTAAAAGTTCTATTTTATTTTACACCCTAAACTTAAGAACCTAAAGCAAACCAAGGGCCTTTTGAGAGAATTTGCTACGGCCCCGCGCTGGCTTAATCCGGCACTGCTGCAGTTACAATATGGATTTTGAGGAAGATGAACTGCTTTTGCTGCTTTTGCGCAGGCGCAGACGACGGTGTAGAAAGCTTTAAAAATTTTGTGTTCATCCAATTTTTGAATTAAAACAACATGGACAATTTCATCACTTGTTTATGGAAGTGATGATGATTTTTTAAAAAAATATTTTTGAATGTCTATATCTTTGTTTGGCGAATTAAACAATATACTGAAGGATAACATTAAACGTCAAGACATCGTTATGAAGAGAAGTATCCCACCAGAAGAAAGACTAGCTGTAACACTGTGTAGTAAAACAAATCATAATCTTACTTAAGTAAATTTTTATTCCTCGAAATATTAGAGACAACATTATCGGTTTCGCAGACGGTGGCAGACGCAACGCCGATCGGAGGGGTGACGGACGAAGGGGATAACTGCGTTAGAGCAATCGACCGCTCGAGCAGTCAGTGTATGTCTTGCAACTGCTCGACTGCACGATGAAATTTCGTCATACTGCTGACCGCCCGCGCAATCGCGACTGCTCGAGCGGTCCGTGTATGTCGATGAATAGAAGATTGTAGTTCGCTGAACAGTCGCAGTTTGAAGCGGTCGGTCCTGACTGATTCAAGCTGTGGTGGTGAACGGTTTCGTGCAGCTTGGGCCACAAGATCCATTGTGTTCTAGGATCGGCTCAACTCACGATTCAGCTCCTATTCAGAAGCCTCCTCGAGTGGAAGGCTACTTCGGGTAAGACTCCCGTGTCTCAGGCCTCAGAGCTGGTGGACCGGTTTCTCCCGGCGGGATTGCATCCCTGCGCCACTGGACGGTTTGCGCACCGGTCGGCGAAGCCAATCGGTTGTGCATTTTGACTAATTGCTGAAGGGGTCTGGAGACTATGGAAATACACTGTTTCCTAAGCAGCGGATGTGGATGTTGACCTGTTGTCGTGCCACTCTTGAAATGACCTAGGGCCACTCGATCTAGCGTGGCACTACGGGCAAAGAACGCCCAGGTCCGCGAGTAATTCTAACTGAATTACCGCTGTAATACAATAGGTAGAGGTCGCGTAAGCGACTTCGGACACGTAACCAGTCGGGAGGATGGAGATATCCTAAAGGTTAATTCTAGATGGAGATATCCTGCCTTGCTAGTTAGGGAGTGAGGCTGCCCGCTGGGTACCTTTTTCGGTGCCTCGCCGTAAGGCGTCGGTCTCTAACGGGTTGGCGGTGAATTAGACAGTAGATTGTCTTGTCCACGAGTCTTCTACGCTCATCCCACGGCTGACATAACGATCTATATCGTTATACCAGCCTGGGTGACGGGTTCGCCCGTTGTAGTCGACACCGATCTACTGCTTCAAGCTTTTTATTATTATTATTATTTTTTATTCAGAGAACAAACACATTTTTTTAAATATTAAAATCTCGCCAGACTGGCATACAGTTTGTTGGCGAGACAAACTCTTATTTTTCTAGTCTTACACTTGTAATTTTGTGATACAAAAAGACATGAATAACATAAAAAACAAGGCACAGCAGTATTACTACTGGTCTTGCTACAGGCTTAAATTAGGATAGTATTACTACAAGCTTAAATTATAAAAACGTATAACAAATTTACTTATGACCATTAATTTCACTATAAACGTCCAACAACGTCCGCTTTTTAATCTCTTTTTAAACATCTGTTTGCTCGCGCTTACACAGTCTTCCTCAGATACAATAGTATTAAAGATTCTTGGAAAGAGGTACTTTAACGTCCTTTCACCATAGTAGTTGTTCGCTCTTGGTTCTTCAAATATTTTACGAACTTTTTCTCTAACATTCCTATTGTACTTGTATTGGTATTTTAAATTCTGGATTTCTAAAATGCTCCATTGCTAAAAAGTATGTAATTTTTTCATGTATAGGTAATATATCGCATCGCTTAAACAACAACTTGGGTTATCGACTACAGCGGGCGAGCCCGTCACCTCAGGAAGTTTTAACGATTAGTCGTTCTATCTCCCTGGAAGTGAACGTAGAAGACTTGGGGACGAAACAGTCCACTATCTAGCTACGTCACAAGCCCGTAAGAGGCCAACGCCTTATCCGCGAGATAGCCAGGAATGTTACCTGGCGGGCCGACACTCACGCCCTTACTTCCAATTGTGACCGGATTACTCCGGTCTCTCGATTGGTTACGAATTCGAGGTCGCTTGCGCGGTCCTCTCCCTTACTAAGCGGTGAAACGGTGTATACCGAATCTATCGCGGACTACAGCGTCCTTTGCCCGGCTCTTCACCCAGGATCGGATGGCCGATGGTCATTTCAAGAGTAGTCGCCGTAAGGTCCGCAACCACCCCCGCTCTATAGGAAACAGTACTGCTTCCAGACTCCCCCGACTGTTAGTCAGAGTGCACAGTCGATTGGCTCACGCCGCACGGTGCGCAGACCGTCCAGGAGCGCCAGCAGTTTGATTCCTAGGGGAAACTGACCATAAGGCCAGAGTCCTACCCGGGAGGCCGTCGGATAGGTGTTGACCCGTGACTGTGACCAACCTTAAACAGAATGGGTCTTCGTAGCCACCTCAGCAAGGGCCCATTAACTCCGCTTAAACAACAAGTTATAGTTCTTTTTACATTGCGTTAACACATGTTTAATTACTAAAAGTTTTATTATTCTTGTTATTTAGCTGTCCGTGTATGACCGACCTAAGTCTCTACGGTCACTCTAGGTTGAAAGAACGATCAATATCGTTATGCCTTCTGGGGTTACAGGTTCGCTCGTTGTAGATGACAACTGACAAACTAAGGATTATAAAAAGGGAAAAGAAACAATGAATACACTCGTACGTTTTCATTTTACTTCTAAATGAACAATGAACAAATGATACATAATAGTGCATAACACAGAATTAAATTACAAATTGCAGTTTCCGGTGTTTCTTTTTTGCAAATCTTTTAATTATCTTCTCTTTGTCTACTGGAATATCAACATGGATCGTACCCAGGTTTTTAGTCGCCTCAGAGTTGAAAAACTTCTTTCGGCAGTCGCCACACTTACGGGCAAGTAGGCCATGATAAGGATGAGGCGATGTATGCCAGGGTAGATGAATTCGTTGGCCAGATCTAGAACATCTAGGATATTTTTTGGTTCCGAATAAGCGGGTTTATTTCTCTTTTCCCTTCTAAAAGTTTCTTTCCAGATCTTGTATTCTCCCAGAACTCCCGCCGCATGAACTCCTAGGAGACTCTTATGCTCTCTAACAAGATCTGCTACTACATTTGAGTGATCACTATCGTCTTTTATTATTACCGATGGCATTATAATGCTTAAATTAAAAACCTTTAAGGTTTCGGGTGGCAGTCGATTTTTGAGTTCGTTTATGACATTGGCCAGTAGCGGGATATATTTTTTTCAATCCTCGTTAGGGGGGGGGGGGCGGTCGCCCCCTCCGCCCCCCATAGATCCGCGCCTGGGTCAGGTTTAGTTTCCTGTTCGCTTCGTTGCTATACAACTATATATGTATTACCTGAATTGCCTATCTATCAGGTAACCTACTGCACCTGTTGCCGTAGGCACAACACAGGCATTCAAGTGGTGTGTGCTGTGCAACCTTGTAATAAAGTAATGATAGATTGGCCTGTCTGGGCTAGATAAGATAGGGTGACAGCCAGACGGGCGGGCTGCCGGATGGTGATCGACCCGCCAGTCGACCACGGCCAACGCGGCTGACTCTTATCACTCTTATCAGGCAACTTATCAGCTAAAGCGTAATCCATCTCCAAACACTGGTTCACTTCATGAAAACTGGAATTGGCGCGGATTGACTATCACGCGGGGTCGGTGATTCAGACAGAATTGGAGTATGAACTGTAGGCGTAAATGCTCGAATCATTCACAACATTATACAGGATGAGTTTTTAATTAGTGACATACTGGGTGAATCAGTACGACGAAATAAGCAACTCTTGATGAAAAAAAAATGAAAAATTGAATACAACAAAAAAGTTTTCTTTTCATTAATTTGTATTTTTTATTTTGAAGTGAAGTTTCAGAAGCGTTGAGCGCGTTGCGCCGTCTAGCGATAGGTAAAATAACGATAATAAACAATATTAGCGATATTTTACTTACCACTAGATAGCTCATCGTGCTCGCAACTTTTTTGTTTATTCCAAAAAAAAAATATCGAAGTTGCTTAGTTAGTCGTACCGATTCGCCCACTACAAGGATGCCACTAATTAAAAACTTACCCTATATACATAGGGGCGATTCTGTACCATTGGCGTAACTATAGGGTGACAGGGCTGGCAAAATGCCACGGTCCCCCGAACCGACGGGGGTTCCTGATTTATTAAAATTAAATTATAACGTTACGATTTTTACTGGGAAGCCCCATCCAATGAAAGAATTTGCCACGGGCCCCAGATAGTAATATAAAATAATTTTTTGACACAATCAGTATCGGTCGGAGAGGGGGGGGGGGGTTTACCTGCTCTCCGGGAAAGTCTTGGGGTGACACAAACGAATTCTTGATTTCAGCGTTTTTATACGTGTCTCTGTATGTTTTTCTCCACGATAGCGCTCAAACGCCAAAACGCTCAAACGCCTGAAATTTGGCATGCAGGCATCATTTGGTTATTACATTACATTTTCGTCGTGTCCAATTGACGGCTAAAGACCGCTCTTGGACGTGTCAAAATAATTGGGTTAGGTAGTAAGTCTCGTTACTACTCTTTACTGAACATATATAGGTAGTCAAGTATTAACTACTAGATTGTCAAACTATAAATATAAATAATCAAATAGAAGCCTAATATTTGAAGTAGTTAGTAATTCGAAAAGATACGCAGTAAAATTATTCATCGTAATATTCAAATTGTCAGTAAAATGGTAAATAATCAAATTAAAGCTACGTTATGCATTTTAAACTAAAAAAACATATATAAAACCATATACAATAATCAGACAATAAGGCTCTACTTTTTTAAGTAATTTAAATGGCACAATATTTGTAAAATCATGGTCCTCAAATTCGGCCAGATTATAGAAAGGGTGGCCTATCAGCACCTCCTTGATGTTTTTTTAAAATTTTATGTCCTCCAGCTGTTTAAATTTGTAGGGAGTAGATTAGAGAATTTAATACTAAGGCACAAGTAGCTTTTCTGTACTTGTGCCAGTCGTATTCGAGGTACGCATAAAAGGGAGCTACCGCGGGTATGATGCGAGTGAATGCGAGGTGCTGTCTAGCATACCTTAATCACTGGTTATGGCAAGTGTTGAAAAGGTCCGTTACAACCGGAGAAAAGTTTGGATGCAAATAATCACTAAATTTATTATTTAAATAAGATTAATTATTGAGAAAATTTCTAAATATGCTGACATTTAAAAATTCAAATTTAGAAACTTTGTAAAAAACCGGTTGTAACGGTCTCCGTTCCATCGGGTTCAGAAGAGGGAGGAAGAGAGAGTGCACCCGTGGTCGCGCGCCCACCTGTGCACTATAATATAGACTGCGCACTTGACTGCTTCCGGAAAAAATGGACTATGAGAAGACTAAAGAGACCTATGGCGATGGACAATGGGTAGCAGTAACCACGGCTGCTACTGCATCTTTTCCTCGTGGTCGAAGATACAGTAAGAATAATATTAAATCCAAAACAATGACGTATGGTGCATGGAACGTTCGGACGCTTTTGGATCGCGATTCCAATCTTTGCCCTGAACGAAAAACCGCTATAGTAGCCCGAGAACTACGTCGCTATAATGTTGACATAGCTGCCCTCAGCGAAACACATCTTGCAGAGGAAGGGGAACTAGTGGAGCACGGCGGTGGATATACCTTCTTTTGGAAGGACACTGCCGCGTCGGAGCCCAGACGATCTGGCGTTGGATTCGCGGTCAAAAACAGCATCGCAAACAAGTTGGAGGAACGTCCTGTTAACATCTCAGACCGCGTTACCTCACTGCGCCTTCATTTAAGTAATAAAAACTTCCTCAACGTGATTAGCTTGTACGCGCCAACTATGGACAAGGACGACGAGGTCAAGGAGAAGCTCTATGAAGAAGTAACTCAACATTTGTCTCAGATACGACCCAAAGAACAAGTTTTACTTCTAGGCGACTTTAATGCGCGAGTTGGACAGGACTACGAAGCGTGGCCTAAAGTCCTTGGAAGGCATGGAATCGGCAATATGGACAGCAATGGCCAGCTTTTGCTCAGCCTGTGCTCGTTATTTGGACCAGCAATAACTAACACTATGTTCACACTACCACCGAAATATAAAACCACCTGGATGCATCCAAAATCCAAGCATTGGCATCTGATTGACTATGCAATAGTCCGCCAAAGAGACATCTCTCAGGTGCACGTCACTCGCGTCATGCGTGGGGCGGACTGCTGGACGGACCACAGACTCGTCATTACCAAACTGCAACTTCGCCTACACCCACCGCGTAGGACCGAGAGAGTTAAAGGTGTTAGCCTAAACCTACAACACCTGGACAATAAAGAAACGCAGCAACGATACGTCTCTGCAATGAACCTAGCGCTGAGTACACTTAACGTTGAAGACGGTGATTTTCAAGCCAACTGGAACCTTCTCTCTTCTCATGTACTAGAAACAGGTACTCAGATCCTGGGCATTAAAACTCGGAGAAACGAGGACTGGTTCGACGAAAATGAAGAGATACTATCAGAGGCAATTAAAAATCACCGAGAACTACTACGTCGGCAACATCACGGACGCCAGCACCATAACATCGCAGACGAGCTAAAAAAAAGTGGAACTGAGCTACGTAGACTGACTAGGCAAACTAAGGACACTTGGTGGCAAGAAAAGAGCCAACACATGCAGTGGTTAGCTAATACTAACCAACTCGGCGACTTCTACTCAGAACTGCGGAAGCTGATTGGTAGTACCCAGCGATGTAGCATTCCCCTTAAATCCTCTGATGGTTCACATCTGCTGAAAAGCAAGGAAGATGTGCTGAAGAGATAGGCCGATCACTTTATCACCTTGCTCAACGTGGATCGATCTGTGGACATGCATCATATCGGCTTAATTCCTGCGCTGCCTAGTGCTGATGAGCTAGACGACCCACTCTCTCTGAAAGAGGTAGTTACAGCCCTAAAAGAACAGAAGAATAAGAAGGCGACTGGCATTGACAACTTACCAGGAGAGCTAGCTACTGAAATATGGAGGCGATGAGCTGCACACGAAGCTATGGGCATTGTTCGGACGAATGTGTGTCGAAGAACGTGTACCAGCAGACTTTAAAGTCTCTCGCATCTGCTCGCTGTACAAGAACAAAGGCGACCGTTCTGACTGCAACTCGTACCGCGGAATATCACTTCTCTCTGCTCCTGGTAGTGTTCGCCCGAATACTTTTAAACCGACTGATGACCCTGTCGGAGAGGCTTCTACCAGAAACCCAGTTCGGATTCCGTCCAGATCGAGGAACCAGTGAAGCTATCTTCTCCGTTCGTCAAATACAGGAAAAAAGCAGAGAACAGAGTCAAAATCTGTATATTTGTTTTGTTGACCTAGAGAAGGCATTTGACAGCGTATCACGTGAAGGCCTGTGGAAGATTCTGGAAAAGGTTGGATGCACTGAGAAATTTGTCAGACTGATTCGACTTCTGCATGATGACATGGAATGCTGTGTGTAAGTCAACGGTGAACAAACAGGGTTCTTTCCTGTAAGCTGTGGCGTGAAACAAGGCTGCGTGCTTGCACCTACCCTGTTTGCCTTATATTTCGCAGTTGTAGTCCGTGATGCTCTGCAACACATCTCAGAAGGTGTTAGAATCCGTTTTCGCACAGATGGCTCTCTTTTTAATCTGGCAAGACTTAAAGCCCATACAAAAGTATCATATGCCACGATAACGGATATAATGTATGCCGATGATCTATGCTTCGTAGCCGAAAGCCCAGATGACCTGCAAAGGTTAATGACTAACCTCGACGTGTCATGTAAGAACTTAGGCCTAAAAATCAGCGTGAAGAAAACCGAAGTGATGGCCAACACACTTAATGAAGAACCTATATCTATTAAGCTCGGAGAGACTGCTCTGAAGCAAGTGGACAAATTCTTGACTCTGAACTGAACGGGAGGATAGGAGCTGCTTCTGCAGCTTTCGGTAAACTCCGTAGCAAAGTCTTCAGCTCACACGACATCAAGCTGGGAACAAAAGTGTCTGTCTACATGGCGATCGTCCTCCCAAACCTCCTCTACTCGTCAGAGACATGGTGCCCATACCGAAAGCACATTCGCGCACTTGACAAATTCCACCTTCGATGCCTACGCGACTTAATGAACATCAAGTGGTCGGACCGTGTGAGGAACACGGAAGTTCTTCGACGCGCTAAAGTCAGCGGAATAGAAGCATACATGATGCGACGACAGCTGAGATGGTGCGGACATGTCTCCCGTATGCCTGATGAGAGAGTGGCAAAGCGTATCTTTTACGCTGAACTAAAGAACGGCAAGCGGAAACAAGGCGGCCAGCTCCTCAGATACAAGGATGCTCAGAAGAGGAATATGAAAAGGTGCAACATTGAACCCTCTCAGTGGGAGAGTAAAGCGAAAGATCGCCCAGGATGGAGACTGCTAGTGCAGGGCAATGTAGATGATTTTGAAAAGAAGAGGCCGCTCGACTTAGATGCCAAGCGCGACGAGCTAAAGGCCCGACCACCGGCGGCCATAAAGTATAATTACGTCGATGGTGTCTTGACTAGCGCCAAATGTGCGCGCACATTCAAAGCCAAGATTGGCTACATCAGTCACCTGAGGGCTCACCAGCAAAGCCCCCAACGATAAAAAAAAAAGAATCTAGAATGCAATCGCTATGGCCGAATACGGCTAGAAGGATATGAAAAGGTCGTGGTTGAAATCGTCCACCAGGGGAGCACTGGTCATGTGTCAATCTCGAAATATTTTACTTAAAGACAATTTGGTACCTAGATGCATTGTTGGTATGCCACATTGTGAAATATTGTTGGTATATCTCATATACAATCTACACTAATAATTTTCAATTCCGCATTGCTTTAAAGTAATATTATCGCCATCTGTTGGCGCTTAGCTCAAACACGCTCTTTGCCGAGAAACGAACCGCGCCGCCTGAGACGTCGCAGTGGAACCCAGCCGGGTTCGTCCGCCTTCCGAGAGAGGGCGCTCATCGAATTTATTTATTAAACTAACATTCAGATGAAATCAGTCCTTGGAAAGATTATTATTCAGTTTGTTTAGTATATTGTTGTAATGACTCTAGCGAAGGCAAATTTGACGCTCGACCGGTTTTATAACTTCCTAGTTTCTCAATTGTGACGGGATACTACATAATAGTTAAGGTTTATATTTATATTCATTTTCTGAATAAGTTATGACCTGAGCACTATAAACTGGTTATAAACAAATATCTTTTTTATCTTTAATCACAATCACAAAAAAAAATATTATCAAGGCAAGTGGCTGATGTTACAGAGATTGCTGTTGGTTTCCAAAAAAGATGTAATAAGATAAATGTTTGAAAAAAAAAACGGCTGTGTCACTCCAAAAAATTCCCTGCAAGTAGACAAGCCCCCCTCCGCCAACACCCCCTCGCCACCTTCTCCGGGGAGGAGGGACACCCCCCCCCCTTTTGCGCGATAATTCGTAGCGTTTTCCGTGGTATTAAAATGGTATTATTCTAGTATTTTCTTAAATGTGGCGGACTTTAAATATTATTTGTGTCGCTTCTGTACGATATATTCCAAACAAAATTTCACAACGCGATTACGGTCCTTCAAGGCATCGTGTACCGAATTTCAAGTCTCTAAGTCCAATATTTCGAGATTGAAGTATGACTAGCGCGCCCTCTGGTGGACCGATTTCAACTACAATCTTTTCAATTCTTGCCATTACCAAATTATGCCTGCATGTCAAATTTCAGTTCAATCTGATCAAGCGTTTGGCCGCTATCTTGGAGCAACACACACACACACACACACAGACAGACTTCAGTCTGGTCGGTAGGGGGGGGGGGGGTGTTTAAAAGTATATGTCCGTATTCATCTCGGTTTTTCACGCGTTCTCAATAATTTACCTCCTCGTCGGTAGGTAAGCCGGTAAAGTAAAAGATTATACGAAACGATTGAAATAGCAACACAAATTTATGTTTTACGGCGTATGTCAATCGCCACAAACTACAACCTTTTACAAATTATTCTTAAGGCATCTTCCATTGCTAATTTAAAATTACCGTAATTTCCTGTACAGGCATATGATTATGCACCCCTGCAGTTCTACATATGACAGCTCAGCTTAGTACAAACATTCAATATAAACATTTTGCAATATACTTTTGTTCGTTGAATTTCAGGCCATTTTTTGCCATGTTTTACTGTCGCCATCATAAAAAATTCGTGTGGCACTCGGGGACTGCCGCGGTAAAGCTATTGCATAGCATTTTTAACAACTTATGCAATTATAATTATTTATTTATTTTATTTTTTCTGATATCAGATAACTGCGCTCTATCGGAAAACGTTGAAATTATTCCGAATCATCTGCGGCTTCGGAATAATTTAAACGTCTTCCGATAGAGCGCCGCGCACGAATTTTTTATTCGATAACGCAAAAAAACAGATAATTAAAAAAAAAATCGTAGATTAAAAGATAGATAATTAAATTATCTT
Organism: Micropterix aruncella; assembly: GCA_944548615.1. NCBI lineage: Eukaryota > Metazoa > Arthropoda > Insecta > Lepidoptera > Micropterigidae > Micropterix > Micropterix aruncella. Next base: position 18,686,944 of record OX155973.1, read on the forward strand.
TAAAATGGTGCAGGTTTCATAATAATACGCCAGATAGTATTTGCGTAGGTAGTAGTCGTTTTTGTGTTCGGTTAGACCTAATTTCACAAATTAATTACACTATGTAATATAAACAAAATCTAAAATATTCAAAGCTAGGAATATTAGGAAAATGTTCTTGTTTAACATATATTTTTTTCGAATCGTAATCAGTACTCGTTTAGACGTAATTATCAGTTTAAAATCATTAATTTTCGTTAAGAAATTTCTTCATTCGGTCGCCGCGCTGGCCTAGGCCCGCGATAAAAGCTATGCAATAGCTTAAAAATTACTAGATAATACAACAGTTTTTGAAAGTATGATATTAAATAAGAACACCAGCAGATACATAAATAAGATGGCTGAAAGTTTACGAAGAAAATTATATCTATATACTTTCATAACTGTTGCTTGCGCGATATCACGTATTGAAAATAACACAAAGCAATAACTGTTGTGTGCGTGTTTCCATGCAGAATACGGCATTATGTCGTCCGCGGAGTTCAATATTTAGGCGATTATCCGTGTGGTTTAAATCGGCCCACCACGGGGTGCGCTAGTCATATTTATACTAGCTGACCCGGCGAACTTCGTACCGCCTAACAGACAATGAATGTCGTGTTACAGATTAGCTGAACTTAATTTATGATTTTATGAGAGTAATACAATGAATACAAAATAAATATTAGGTTCACTACTTTATTAGGAAAATAACACAAAAAGAAATATAAAAGTACAAAAATTAAGTATATCCATCGCGTGTCAGCAAGACATGATTGAATTAAACTATTTACATATTGTGCAGCATGGGATGCACTCGGTTTAATTCTCTTCATTGAAGCCCCTTGTGATATACGACATTTTTTGTTTTTTTTTTTAATCAGGCGCAAGAACAAATAAAGCGGATGATTTGCCGACACGTGAACATGCCACGTACAAATGACCATGAGAAAAACACGGATTTACATTTTGTATGGGAAAATGTTTTTTCTTTTATTTTAATTTTTCCAATTTTTGTTTTTAATATTTATTCTGTTATTCGGGATGTAGACAAATACAAAAAATCAAAAACCATGAAAATCGGTCCGGCCGTTCTCGAGTTATAAGTGTTCGAAGAAATCCGACTTTGTTATATATACATATATAGATGGATAAATACGAAAACTACAAATATTTAATTGAAAAGTCGTAATAACAATTATTATAAATACAGACTTCACTTTTTTGTAACGGCAGACGTGTTTTTTTATTTCTTTTAATATACTGGTAGGTACTTATGTACTTGTTACCTTATTATCATTATACGCGTATTAGCCTTCTGAACCTTAATTTCAATAGCGCTTAGCTTCCATCAGCCATCAGCGACACTAATTCGCTAATTGGCGAAGAAAGCTTCGATGATGGCTGATGGAAGCTAAAGGCTGATGAAATAAAGGTGCAGAAGGCTGATGAAATGGTATTAGTCCTGAACGAAGGACTAAGTCAGGATCGCAGTAGTCATCCCCCCCATCAACAGCCCAATCAGCGCGTGTCGTCTGGAAAAAATGGAACGATTCCAGTTTATTAAGGTCACGCAGCGCGGGTCTTTATCAGACCGACCTGTGTGATCCTAAAAATGGCCAACCGGAAAATACTGGAACTTGTTGACTCGCTCGTCCAGAACTTGTGATAGCAGCCTCGCCGCGCGCGCGATTCGACAAGAGCCCGGGTCGTCGTTGAGCAATACACACACTTGTGTTCGCAGTCCATAGGGTCCAACTTACAGTGAATGCTGTGAGTCATTGTGACGTTTCGATAGCGGCTTAGTTTTTATGAAATTATCACTGACACTGATATGAGAGGGATGTTCATATACTATGAGGCAGGCGAGCTACTGGTGAAAATATAAAGGCTGCGCTCCAAATTAAAAAAAAAAGCGGAGTAGGATTAATCCGTAAATTACATCTATAGTGGAGTACCGCACTGTTACTTTGAGCTGGGAGCTAATGGGCCCTTGCTGAGTTGCCCACGAAGACCCATTTGTTCAGGGTTGGGCACACTCAGGGGTCAACACACATCCGGCGGCCTCCACGCATGAACTGCGAGCCCGGGCAAGACTTTGGCCTTGGGGCTAGTTTCCCCTAGGAGTCAATCTTCTGGCGCTCCTGGTCGGTCTGTTCACCGTGCAGCGTAAACCAATCGATTGTGCATTCTGACTAACAGTCGGGGAAGTCTAGAAGCAGTACTGTTTCCTATAGAGCGGGGTGGTTGCGGACCTTACCCCGACTAATTTTGAAATGACTATCAGCTATCCGATCCCTGGTGAACAGACCTCGAACTCGTAACCAGTCGAGAGACCGGAGTAATCTGGTCGCAATTGGAAGTAAGAGCGTGAGTGTAAGCCCGCTGGGTAACATACCTGGTTATCTCGCGGATAAGGCGTTGGCCTCTTACGGGCATGTAGCGGAGCTTGACTTTGGACTGTTTTGTCCAAGTTTTCTGCGTTCACTTCCGGTACCCGCACCTCAGCCACCACTTACATTTATCTCAGTCCCAACAGTACATCCAGAAATCAGTCGGACAACATTTATGACGATTGATCTGTTTTCATTTGATAAATATCAATTCTGAAAATAGGCTTAAGTCTTAGCTAGCTTACTCTGGTTCTGAATAACTTGAAGTAAAAATAGTAATTTTCATATCTTTGGCCGTCTTTCAGACACCCTATCCAACCAATACTGTAATAGGCCATTACTTTTACCAAGTGAGACTCCCCAGCCCTGAAGATGAAGAATATGTTTGACTAAAAGACTTCAAAAAGACTTGCTTTTTCAAATTATAACCTAGCTATTTAGGTTCCTTGCATTTATTTGACGATCCCTGCAATCAAATTACACCAAAGAGAGAAAGAATTATGCAATATGACTTACAAAAATGTTAAGACACTCTAAAACTAAGAATCTAACGACATTTCCAGTGATGTGCGTTTGACACATATAAATCTTCAAAAATATACGAATAATTTGTATTTTTATAATAAAATCGTGGATTATTAGAAAGAGATGGGACTACAGTCTCTTCGTTGGGGAGTATAAAAATGATAAGGATTGTGCTATATTTCATAAATTGTGGCGCATAGGTCCTCGGTACAGTTATAGCCTACGATTCAGTCGATGACAGTCGATTAGCTAACGCCGCACGATGCGCAAACCACCCAGCAGCTCCCCCAGATAATCTGATCCCACCTGTCCACGACACAGCCTTGACAGGGGAAACAGAGTCCTTCCCAGGTTCGTCCATCTTCGAGGAGGTTATCGGATGGGAGTTAAACCATGAAATGAGCTGACCCAAGGTAACGAGCAGCTCATATGGCCCAAACTGCACGGAACCGTTAACTGTGGACAATATTATAAAAATCGGTTGTGGCAACCTAAGACTTTCCCGGCAAGTAGCCAAGGAATAACTTGGCTACTTGTCGGGAATCATCATATTTCTCTTTATATTATTTCATATTTTTGTGTATTTATATAATTTAATGAATTATAAATATGTTTATACCATACAGCATTTATTATTTATTGAAATCGTATTTACGTATATGTGTATTTGCCATATTGTATTACCTACAATGTATTATTCTTACAAATTTAGTATTTTGATTTGTATTATAGTGTTATTTATTTATTATTATATATTATTCAATCTTAATTAAGGTACATTCATTAATTATAAAAATAAAAAGTTTTTTACGTTAATTAGGCTAATTGTTACATAAGTTGTATTACTTTTTTAATTAATTAATCTGAACCGCCTAGATACGGGACAGTTTAGTCCTAGTTAGGTGGGTTGATTAGTCCTAGTTAGGTGGGTTGAGTTTAGTCCTAGTTAGGTGGGCAATGAGCATTTGCTGCATTTCGGTGTTCAATTTTTCCGAGTTACTTACAACATTGATAACAATGGGGCTAAATGTACAAAAATTAAATGAATAAAGTATTAAACCTTAAAAAAAAACCTTAATGATTTCATTAAATTAATAATTTCATAAGTAAAATCGAGGGAAAATCTTTCTCAGCTGGTGGAAGAACCCGGTTGGGTTCCATTAAGCAGCGGGCGGCGCGGTTTGTTTCTCGGCTGAGGACGGGTTGGGGTCAAGTAACAACAGATGGCGTTATTATTTAAATAAAATGCATGGCGGAATTTAAATATTATTAGTGTAGCTTGTATGTGAGATATTCCAACCAAAATTCACTATGTCATTTTGGCCCAACAAGGCATCTGTGTACTCATTTCAAGTCTCAAAATCTAATATTTCGAGGTTGAAATATAACTAGGGTGCCTCCCAGTGAGCCGATTTTAACCGCAACCTTTTACCCTCTTGCCATGACGAAATGATGCTTGCATGCATGCCAAATTACCTTTATGGCATATTATGCATATATTTACGCCTGCATAAAATATGGAATTACGCTTTGGGGCAATTCGGTAAACGCAGAGGAAATATTCATAGTACAAAAACGATGCTTACGAATTATATGTGGAATTCCAAAGACTGACAGCTGCAAACCACTATTTAAAAGGGAGTTTGTGCTAACGTTTATATCGAATACATCTTGGAAACCTGCAAATTTATAAGGGACCACGATCAGTATTTCAAAACAAACAATGTTGAACACGGCTATAACACAAGAAATAAACATGAGCTACAAGCACCCAAGCCAAATTTAACTCTATTTAAAAAGGGAATGTTATACAATGCAATAAAAATCTATAACCACCTACCTGCAAATATCAAAGAAATAAAAGGAAAAGGGTTTACCGCAGCGTTGAAAAAATGGCTTATAGATAAAAGCTTTTACACATTAAACGAATATTTCTCATAATATTATATTGTAGGCATGCATTTTCATTTTCTTTTTACAATAATTTAATTAGGAAGATTACAAATTTTCAATTGTATACATTTCGTATTTATAGGCGGATTTTTGATTATTCCTTGATTTTGTTTTTTTTTCATTATTTTTTATATTATTGATGAATTATTTTTATTAATTGTTTTCTACTGTTACATTTTAAATTATATACATTTCGTATTTATAGGCGGATTTTTGATTATTCCTTGATTTTGATTTTTTCTTTTTTTTTTTTATATTATTGGTGAATTATTTTTATTAATTGTCTTCTACTGTTAGTTCTACTTATGCGGTCTGTTTAGATTTTTTCATGTTAAACCAGTGAAATAATTACATTTTTTAATAAGATATTATAATTAGCAGATAAGTAAATTTAGCAGATAAGTAAATTTGTCAATCTGTTTTAATAACAGGTAATTGTGAGAGACATAGTTTTACGCATTATCACCATAAATGTACCACCACAATTTCGGACAATAAAAATATTTCTATTTCTATTTCTATTTCTATTCGGAATAATCGTGTTGGCCCTATCGTGGAGGAATACACGCAGACAGACACACAGAAGGGAATTCACAATACATTCCCTTCTTGTCGGTTGGTGGGCCTTGAAAGTAGAATGCGACAAATGGCACTAATTTTTGAATGTTATTACTAACATCATTGGTTTTTATAATCAATCTGTCCTTTATAAAAAAAACTTAAATTGTAAATCTTATTATAAATGGCCAAATAAATTGTCATTAGTTTGGCCGTCAAGGCTATCACGTTGCCAAATTCTTGTAGGGAGTTGAGAAATCTAATCTATAGGTATACATAATTATGGATATTGGTATATTTCTTTGATTAAGCTCAATAGACTTCGACATCGTTTGACCGATCACTATGAAAGTTGGTACACATATTATGATGTATTTTTTCATTGGGAAGGTTTTTATGCTATTCGCTACTCGTAACTCGCTACAATATGCAGGCCTAATATATGGTTCAAGTAAATAAATTGTCACTTAATGTAAATAAATCAAAAGCAATATGCTTCTCTTTGCGGCTGTCTGATTCCTATACAATGAACATAAACTTTGGAACTGACGAAGACTAAAAAAATGCCCTTCCACCAAATTCTTCGGATTAGAAACTGATCAAAAATTACAATGGTCTGATCGTTAAAATGATCTCAGTAAAAAAATGTGCAGTGCCATATTCGCCATTAGAAAGATAAGAAATGTATGCGGTCTTGAAACCGCTAAATCCGTTTATTTTGCATTTTTCCCGATCCCTAATAACGTATGGTCTACTGTGTTGGGGAATGGCACCAAATTCAAAAAGAAACGTTTTCCTCGAGGAAAGAACGGTACGCAGTTTATAGTCTCACTAAAAAGTTCTTGTAAGCCGCTATTCGTAGAGTCAGGAATCATGACTCTATTTTCATCTTACGTCTACCAAAATTTTATGTACGCACCAGCGTACATAACAATTTGGTTGATGGCACTTGTGTCATCTACCAAAATTTTCTAGTATCTACCAAGACCCTTAGCAGAAATCCCGGTGAATAATAATTTTCATCATCACGATAAAGGAATAAATCCTATTTCCACAAAAACCGACAGCGACTTACCAAAGTGCGATACAGTTTTATTCACCAAAATGTGTGTTACTTTAGAGCAAATAAAGAGCGTTGGAGAGGACCAATTTAAAAAGATATTGTAAATAATTTGATAAAAAACCCAATTTATCGTATAAGGGAGTTTGAAAATTCTGAGTTTATTTTCCATGCAGATGATTTGTAAAATTTGTATTTTTTTTAAACATAATGGACATTCTAATTTTCATATAATTTATTTTACATCTACTCATTTTAAAGATGACGAAGGCATATTGCTGAATTTGATAATTCTACATAAAATTTGCATTTATATTTTAATATATTTTTCTCCCCGAAAGCCAGCTTTCGCGCGCATAAAAACTGCGCCGCAAATGTCTGGTCGATTTTGTAAATAAATACTGACAATCGTTTTTTTATGAATTACCTACCTCTTGTTATCTCGTAATTAATCTTGTTAGTATATATTTATATAATATATTTTATATGGGGGCCGGCCGAAACGGTTACGCGCGGATCTGTCAAACGACGCAACATGCCTATAGCACAGTATCTCTGCCTATAGGCACTGTTGGCGTCCGACAGGTTAAATCACATTAGTATATTTTGATTATTTGAATGTAAAGTATGTAATATATTACAGCCATGAAAACTATCATGATAGTTACGTTTTAAGAGTTAAATTTTTAGCATTTAATTTTGTGACGCATTCAAGTGTATAGGAATGCCTATCTACTGGAGTAGTTGATTATATTGTATTGTGCTAGTAGATCAACTTCTATACCGCTCAACCGATCGCCATGAAAATTGGTACATATAGGTATTTGAGTGTGGATAATATTTTCGCGATATCCACTTTGTTGTAACTCGCCCCTAGATGGCGCTGAAGCACATCAACTTCTATACCGCTCAACCGATCGCCACAAAAATTGACACACATATTGAGCATTGATAATATTTTCGCGCTATCCACTTTGTTGTAAATCGTCACTAGATAAAGCTGTAGCACATCAACTACTATGCTGATCAACTGACCGCCATGAACCCGCCACGAATCCAGGCTAGAGAGTATACAGAAACGCTTTCTGAGGTTCCTATACTTTAAATAGCATGGATATTATCCCTTTCTATATCCTACGGCATTTATTCTGGGGATGGTTGGGTACAACTCACTAAGTGTAAGAAGAGATTGGCTGTCAATCTGCCACATATATAAACTGCTTAGGGGTTCGTTGATAATCCGACCATCCTTAGAAGAATCGGTCTATTCGTACCCACCAATTACTACCGTCCTAGGACTCATGTATTGTTCGCGTTACCGCGAGCTAGAACTAACATCGTTCAACACTGCTTCACAGTGCGGACGCTTCGTACCCTAAATGCACTATGTTCGACTGAGCCAGAATTGGATATTTGGACGGTGAACTTAGCAAAACTGAAAAGTATGGTAATGGCATTTCTTAGCAATCAAATAATTAGATAAATATGTAGTATTAAAATTGTTAAAAAAGAGTAACTAGTATAATAAAAAAGGTTAGATAAACATTAGATATACATATGTAAATATAATCGTTTAATATTACGCTCTAACGGATGTCTCCGTCTCGTTTGCTATAGTCTAGAATAATGATTTATATATTAGAATAATAATGATAGTAATAGTAATGGAGTAGAGTAATAATAATATTATTAACAGTAGAATTATAATAATAGTCTATAGTAGAATAATAGTTATAATCTAGAAAAATAATTAACGATTTGGAATCATCTGTAAGGTTAATTATGTTTTGGGAAATAAATAAATAAATAAATAAATAAACGAACGCCACTTGGGCAAGGGCCGGGTAATATTTCAGTAGTACCATATATATAATCAATGCTCCAAGAATGGTTATCATGAGTAAAGAGAACATATTGGAAATTAGCAGCAACCAACAAAAATATCACCTTGGTAGGAGAGAGACAGAGAAAACATTCATTACAATTATAAAATAAATAAATACATTTATTTTCTATATATTTTATATACGTATTTTTACTAATTGTTATCACCAGGAGCCCCAAGCAGCTTTCCCTGCTATTACAGAAAGTGGAGCTGTTCTGCGACTGGTCAGGCTGTATAAAAAGACCCAAAATTGGTCTATAAGGGCTCTATTATCTCCCTTATAGACCCAAATAACCACTTCAAATTTCTTGGCAGGAAAATCACCTGCCAGGGAAAAGACCTCTCTGGCGACCATGTTATAGAACATTTCCGTAGTTGCCTGGAAAAGATAGATGCATTGCTAATTTCTGGCCCTCGTAAGGCTTGGATCTATGACAACTATCTAACTTCACATTTGTCATGGCCCTTTCTTATTTACGATTTCACCAAAACCCAACTGTCTCGTCTGGATGGGAGCTAATGGGCCCATGATGAGGTGGCCACGATGACCCAAGTGTTCAGGGTCGGTCACACTCACGGGTCAACACCCATCCGATGGCCTCCACGCATGGGGTGCGAACCTGGGTAGGACACTGGGTCAACCAGTCTCCCCTGGGAATCAAACCTCTGGCGCTCCTGGACATACACTTCCAGACCCCAGTAACCTCGCTCGTTGGAGCTATGCCGAGGATAGCTCATGTCCCCTTTGTAGCAACACCCCTTGCTTGCACAGCTAGACATATTCTAGCTGGCTGCAAGGTGGCCTTGGATCAAGGACGGTACACTTACCGCCACGACAAAGTCCTTGCTGTTATTCGCGAGGTACTTAGCCTCTCAGTGGCTCTTGCCAACAAGGGTTCCACAGTATCCTCCAAACCCCCAATACAGTTTGTGCGGGTTGGCTCTAAAGGCAAAAAACATCTCACTGCGAAACCTTTCTCAATAATCGAAAAAGCTTCAGATTGGATTATGGAGGTCGATTCGGTCTCTAAGCAGTATACATTCCCTGAAAGTCTCGGATGCACAGCCCTGCGTCCAGATATAACTCTTTACTCTCTATCTCGGAAGATGGTTCTTATCGTAGAATTAACTGTTCGATGGGAATCAAATATCCCGAAAGGCCACGAGTACAAATTAAATAAATACCATGACCTCGCCAATGCCGTCACCCGGAACGGCCTTCACGCGGTGAAGTAGGCGCTCGTGGCCTGCCAGCTAAATCTTTGTTTCACCTCTTTAAAGATCTTGGTCTCTCCAGGAAAATAATCAACTCCTTTCTAGAAAAATTATCTAAACCCGCGACCTCTGCATCTCAAATTCTATGGCTTAGAAGGGGGAGTGAATGGGAGGTAAGGTGAACGCTCACATGTGGCAAGACAGCTGTCCTAAACCTACCACCGCCGGTCGTCAGTCCGGAATCCACCCTTCACCTCCTAGAAGTGTATAAAAAACAAAAAAATATATATATGATGGGCCCGATTTTTGGTCGGTGAATTCCATGGCAGCTCCGTTTGTATTTTATTTTTTTTATTTTATTTTTTTTTTAAATTTTATTTATTATTTATTATTGCTATTATATTATTATTATTATTAATTAAATGATTATTTATTATTGCTATATTATTATTATTATTATTATACATTATTATTTAGTATTACTTGTTTATAGTTCTAATATTATTTTGGTGTAGTGAGAATTTCATTTTAACTTGATTTGATTCAAATTTTTTATTTTTATTTTGGAAGTTATGTAGTTTATAATCGTTTGTATTGGTGTTCTCCTTAGAACAGGCTCTGCCTAGTTAGAAGCAACACAAGCTATGTTAAGTGCTAACGGTGTATTTTTTTTTGTGGACCAATAAATAAATAAATAAAATAAATAAATGATATTACCTATATTGAAATCACATGCGTGTCCCACGTACCTACCACGTGTCTCAGTTCGCCATTCGATTTATCTTTGCTATCAATTGCTCGGGCTTAGTTACGATACGTAACTGATGGTACCGGATCTGAATTCCTAGCCTCCGCACTTCTTATCACCGAAAATTACATTATAAATAAACATCTGTCCGCTGCGGTGCGTTCATTCCGTGATTGGAAGTCGTTCAATTGTACGTCGATTTGGTTTCTGCTAAGTTTTGATAACGATTTATTGTGATACTATGTTGGTGTTTCCGCATTGGAGATTTACTGGGGGCCTCGAGGTTGGATCTTACGCATCTGGTTGTAGAGCCTCACACTGGTCTCCGCCCGAACAGCACCGATTCGCACCGATTGGTGTGCCACCACCTTATTTGTCGCCTCAGGTAAATATTGAGAATTCCCCTTTTCTGTCTAGTATCACGTATCACTGACGGTGCCGGCACACTGGTCCTACGTACGCAACGTTCGCAACGTATTATGACATCTAGGTAACCCTTGAATTTGCATGAAAGCAGGCACACTTATCCCACGCAACGTCGCGGGGGATAAGGGCCAGATGTTATAATGCGTTGCGTACGTTGCGTACGTAGGACCACTGTGACGGGCCCCTTATGGGTTCGGCACACTTGTCCGACTTTACGCAACGTACGCAACGCATTATGGCACCTGGCCCTTGTATTTGAATGAAAGCAGACACACTTATCCTATGCAACGTTGCGTGAGATAAGTGTGTCTGCTTTCATCTAAATTCAAGGGCCAGATGTCATCATGCGATGCGTACGTTGCGTACGTAGGACCAGTGTGTCGGACCCCTTAATCAGCGACAAAGAAGCGAATACAACATTTTATTTGTTTTCTTATTTATTCATATACCTATTTATTTATTTAAAGCAATTCACAAAATAAAGCAATTTACAATTAAAATATTATACTAAATTACTTAATCCACAGTAAGAAATTAAACTCATTTTATAAATGATGTTTACTGTCTAACGTCGCACGAATAAGCAAATCTTGTGCTTGGGCAGATATTCTATAAACAAAAAGTTGCATGAATTAATACGAGATTATAAGAGTTATGACAATAAAATCACAAATAAATACGAGTAGGTTAAATTCTAAGAAAAGAGAAACGATATCAAAAACATAATAGTAATTGAATAATTAGTTAAAATTATCATATTGAAATAATAATAATATGTAATTTATAATAATATATAAATATAATAATAATATATAAATAAATATATACATTTAATCACTTGTAAAAATTAAAAGCAAATGTAAAATATATAATCATCACAGTCACCGGTTAGTCATAATCATAATAAAATAAGTAATCCGTTTTAAAATAATTCAAAATGACTTTGCAGTAATCGTATTGGTGCAAAAAGAGCATTTGCAGTAATCATATTGGTCATAGTTATAAAATAGTCAAAAAAATTAAACTGATTATTTGACATTGACAATATTAACGAGGAATATGATATAGGAATATGAATACGTACCAGGCACAATCGATCCGGCGTTGCACTGTGTCTTGAATCTTTAAAATATCCATTAAAATTTGGACCTCAGTGGACTGGATCTAAGTATGACAGATAACTTGACCCATTATATTTAATTTAGAGAGCAAAAAGCGTAATTTTGGGGAGGATTGCAGCATCGCAAACTTTACGAAGGTATTTCTGCAGTTTTGCAAACTCTCATACATAAGAGTTTTTTTTAATGTCACCCTACTTTGTATATCACACTGATTCCGAATCTGTAAAAATCTTTGCCTTATTTCTATAAATTACAGATATAGGCTTTTAAATAAGCGTCAAATGTCTATATGGTAAGGTAAGGTTAGTTTTTTTGAAAAGATTTATTAAACACCTATATGGTGATAGTTTCTTAGTTTTTTTTAAAAGCTTCATATACACCTATTTAGCGGTAGGTTAGGTTAGTTTTTTGAATATGGCCAGGCACGTGCCCATACTTCAGTTTCAAGGTGGGGGGGGGGGGGGGCATTGGAGAAAACTGACTTTGCCTGGACAATGAAACGAAAATACGCCGGATTTCCGGTGGTTAAAACCCAAATATATCCCAGCCCCCCTTTGGATACGTGCCTGAAACTAGGTACATAAGTCGCGGATTCTGCCTGCTTCTCATTTTTTTCTCGACTTTATTTTTTACTAAAAAAAAAACCTGTGCCCCCCCCCCTTCCCCTCCCCCTGGATATGTCCTTGAATATGGCAGACTTAGCTAAACTGCATCAATTGCTTTAAATATCTTTAAAGTGTAGATGTTTTTAAAAAGAATATTGTCTCGTTATCCGCAGAGCGACGATGACTCCACTGCGTCATCAGCGTCCGGGTACTCTCTAGAGAGCGGCTACCAGGACTGGCAGAGTAGAGTTCTGCCCGACGCGGTCGCTGCCGGTGCTGCATGCGTTAACCCTCCAACGCAGGCGCCGTCTACGTATCTGGAATGCAAGTGGAGCGAGTGTTCGAGGGTGTTTCCGACCCTGGACAGCCTGTCGCAGCACGTCGCGTCCAACCACGCAGCGAGCGGACAGGGAGGACTCTTCTACTGTAGGTGGCACGGATGCTTGCGCGGACACCGCGGATTCAACGCAAGGTAATTTTCAATTAGTTCTTTACATAACTAGAATATAATTATCTCCACAACTTCACAACGAAATCGAAAAACTATGAAAATTTGGATGACTTGAGATAATCGCATTATAAGCAAATTTTGTGAAGTTCAAAATAATTAAAGTTTACAATTATATTTTTTAAAATATTATAAAATGTACTAATTTGATTAGTACCTACATGTATTTACATATCTTTATATCTAGTGGGCTCAATTGCGTTTTTTCGTGAACTAATATTGAACAATATTTCATGCCAATGAGACGACGCAGTGCCTTAGAGCGGAATTTAAATAACGATCTTGTAATAATGTTACTGTATAAGGGGTCCGACACACTGGTCCTACGTACGCAACGTACGCATCGCATGATGACATCTGGCCCTTGAATTTAGATGGAAGCAGACTCACTTATCTCACGCAACGTTGCATAGGATAAGTGTGTCTGCTTTTATTCAAATACAAGGGCCAGGTGTCATAATGCGTTGCGTACGTAAAGTCTTGATGTCTGTAATGCTCTTGAATAATATTAAAACTAATAAATAATAAATAATAAATCTTATCCTTCCCCGCACAAAAACTACCTGCCGAACATTAAAACCATCCGAATTAGTTTGAATACATTTCGTCCGCTCTTTGGCTATGCTGCTTTATGTTTGATTGTTAGTTTTGTGCTGGAAAAGTGACAGTCATTTATTTCATATTCCGCTCTTATAGCGTTTCTTCGTGAGCTAAAATCGTAAATGAGTTCGTGTGAACGAGACATGGCAATACGCTAGAGCGAAATGCGAAATGAACGGTTGTCACTTTTTCGCTATAAAACTACACACTAAGCATCTGAATCTAACACCTTCGTGAACTAAAATCGGAAATTAGTTCGTGTGAACGAGACAGGGCAATACGCTAGAGCGAAATGCGAAATGAACGGTTGTCACTTTTTCGCATTTAAACTACCCACCTAGCATCTGAATCTAACACCTCACGAAATGTGTTCCAATTTATTCGGACGAGTATAAGTTCGACAGCTAGTTTTTATCGATGGTCGTTCGTTTCATTTTCCGCTCTAACGTATTGCTCTATCTTGTTCGCTTGAACTAATATCAGTTTTAGTTCACAAAGAAACGCAATCGGGCCCATTATCTACTCACGCCATTTTAGTGCCACATCTTCAGAGGTCAAAGTATGCACCTGGCAACTTGTTGATCTAAATAATTCACAACATTTTTTTTTACCTTTCTGTATATAAAAGGATTTGTGTTTAAATTCTCTACAACTTCCTAGAGATCTCATCGTCCATCAAACTTTAATAGCATAGTAGTATAGCAACGATTTGGAAAATAAAATATCGTTGCATGTACAAAATTAGATTAAATATATACTTTTTTGGTTGCATTTCCTCGCTCGCTTGATATTCAATTTGCAACCGTACACTATTTTTTTCTGTAAATAAAATTGTATTTTCTTTGTCTGCAGGTATAAGATGCTAGTCCACGTACGAACGCACACGAACGAAAAGCCCCACCAATGCGAGCAGTGTGAAAAATCCTTCTCCCGCGCGGAGAACCTGAAGATCCACATACGATCTCATTCGGGCGAGAAACCGTACGTCTGCCCCTTCGACGGCTGCACGAAAGCGTACTCAAACTCCAGCGACCGCTTCAAGCACACGAGGACACACTCCGTCGACAAACCCTACTCGTGCAAGATACCCGGTTGCGACAAGCGGTACACGGATCCGTCGAGCCTCAGGAAACACGTCAAGACCTACAAACACTTCACCAGCCCAGCTCAAACCGCGTACCGGCCTTCAATCGAAGAGCGAGTCCCCACTGTATACTTCGACCTGGATCCATTGGCGCACCAAGAAAGAATCCGCAGCATTAGCTACACCGAAGGGACCTTCTCAACGCACATACCTCACCAGAGACCTTTCCCGGCGAGCTGTCCTTCCCTGTCTTACCAAAATGAAACCCAAACACCTTCACCTTTAGAAATCAGCGACGATAAACCGCTCAACCTCAAACGTCGCTCCACGTCAGAGAGCGCGGTGGATAGATACGAAAACGGAGCTCTCAATCTGGAGAAGAGACCTAGACTTAGCTTTAATATGGGCGATATGCCTCTAGATTTAAGTAATAAGAACTGATTAAAAGTATTTGACTATTTATTTTTGACTATCATTTTGCGATATATGATGTTTTGCAGAAGCAGGAGAGTAGTACCCCGTTTACACTATGGCAGTGACTGGGCCCAGTGACTTGGATTTGCGGCGCCAGTCACTGAGTACATCTCTCTGTTTGCAGTTTATGTTTGACACTGGTGGTTGTGACTGTGGACTGTGGTGACCATGTTTTCAGTACAAAAACAAACTGGCAGCGCATGCCCGAACGCGTCCAGACAATGCCAGTCGCACTGGACTGACTTGAGCGGCGCGGTGGGGGAAGCTCCTGGGCCCGAAAATAGAACGGGTGGATAGTGCCAGTCGCACTGGACTGAGTTAAGCGGCGTGGTGGGAGAAGCTATTGGGCCCGAAAATAGAACGGATGGCTAGTGTCAGTCGCATTGGACTGGCTTGCGCAGTGCGGTGGGGGAAGCTACTGGGCCGGCAAATAGAACGGGTGGCTAGTCACCTGGACTGACGTGCTACTGGGCTCGTGTGGACACTAGTTTCAACCTAGTCCAGCGCTGACTTCGCGCTCGCAAGTCAGTCCAGTTGACTATAATAGCCACCCATTCTATTTTCGGGCCCAGTAGCTTCTGGGCCCGACTGCAAACAGACGTACTGGGTCGATCTGACTAGATGTCTGATCTGGCGCCGCAATTTTAAGTCACTGAGTCCAGTCAATGCCATAAATTTCTTGACATATTTCTAGGGTAAACCTAGATATAGTAGATTTTGAAATACGATAAAAGTTGCTTAAATTTTTGTAATTATTTCCTGTTGCTAAAAAGGACAATGGTATTTTCAGCTTTATTCTTGCAGGAATAGCATCTCTCATCAATGTGTTCGCACGTTGAATTTTGTATGAAACTGTAGCTAACAATTCGTCAAACATTACTGGCGATAATCTGACGGCCAATCTGTACTCCGATGGATCCTCTGACTTTAGTTCTTCAATAAGTAGTGCAGAGCCTTCTCATGTATAATAATAATAATAATAATAAACTCTTTATTTTAAATAGAAAAGGCGAGCTTATTGCCTTGCAGTAATGTCTATAGCTTAAGTTTATAACAAATTTAGAACGTTGGCTACGCAAAAGAACAATAAAACACAAATGATAAAAAGAAACAAACAGAAACTAGAAAGAGACAGATAATAAAAAAAGTAAAACAAATGACTAAAATTAAATAAGGACGCAGAGGAAAGGAAGGAGAGGAAGGAAGGAAAGGGAAGCGAAAAGGAGGGGGGAGAGGTGGATTGGTTACTTTGTGGATTTTAGGGTTATATGCTCCTTGAGCCTGGCGTTGAACGAGGAGATGCTGGGGGCTGTTCTAACATCATTTGGTAAAGCATTCCAGAGTCGTGCAGCTTCCACGGAGAAGCTGAAAAAAATCACTGCTATGACCAGGGATGGATAACAGGTTAGTGCCCTCTGATGTCAGGGGACGGCCGTGCGCCGATAACGCGGTGAACCTATCGGCAAGATAAAGCGGCACACCATCCGCGAGGATTATATATAAGAGGCAGAGAGTTCTAACCTCTCTCGTCTCCCTGGTGGTAAGCCACTGCAGTCTGCTACGATATTCTGTAATATGGTCATATTTTCTGAGGCCAAAAATGAAGCGGATACAGACGTTCTGTAGCCTTTCCACCTTGGTGGCCAGCTCTTCTGTCAGATCGAGGAAGGCGGCGTCGCCATCAGCGCCGGCTCGAGGAAACTTGGCGCCCTAGGCTAAAGGCTAGTATGGCGCCCATTTAAAAAAATCACAAAACATTAATTGTGTAATTTTTAATCAAATAATTAGAGCACAGATATGACTTACCTACTTATATATAATTATAATACAACTTTTAAAAAAAAATACAACCGACTTCAAATATTTTTTCAACTATTTTCCAGTTATTTGGATTTTAAAACCAAACTACTGAACCAATTTTGATTAAATTTCTATGGGACCAATATAAAAGTATATTCTTTCAAATACAAAAGAATTTTCCAAATCGCTTCATAAATGATGGAGATCTGAGGTAACAAACATATAAAAAATATTTAAAAAAAACAATTAAACCGAATTGAGAACCTCCTCCTTTTATTGAAGTCGGGTAAAAAGAGAATATATCCACCTTCTTTAGCTGTATGGAGTGAAATATAAGATTTTTTAAAAAGACTAATTAGAGATTAAATCAATAGGTTTTATTTTCCTTGCCTTTATTTTAGCAAAAGTGGAAACGATCTCCTTTAAATCTATTGTTTGAGCTATTTCTTGTTCTATAGATAAAGTCGACAAACCCACAAGTCTTTCTTGGGTCATTGTATAGCGCAGATAATAATATGTCTTAATTAGTTTTAATTTAGAAAAACTGCGCTCACCACTGGCCACAGACTCGGGAAGTGTCAGCAACACCCTTATTGCAGTTACTAAATTAGGTAATATATCTAGTAATCCATTTTCACAAATATAATTTAAAAGTTCTTGTGGCGCAGTGTTATTTGGTACTCTTCTTGCAATAGCTTGTAATTCGCTGCATAACTCAGTTGCATCAACATCCTTAGAGTCTCCATGACTAAGATATTCTTCCAACTTTACACAGTGTTCCAGAACATCTTTGGAGGTTTTATTCTGCATTTCATGATCGTTATAGAGAAATCCAAAAACATGATTAATGTTATTTATCTGATTAAACCTCTCATCGATTGAATTTATTGCTGTATCCAGCACGGCAAAATAAAGAATTATTTTGAACTGGTCTTTCCCATCACTTAAGTGCTCATCTTCTGCTTCATAACTGAACTGTCTTTTCTTTTTTCTTAAGCGGACTGGCTTCGATGCTGATGCGAATGATGCGGAAATGTTTACTTCTGAAATTTCTCTTGCTTCTACCAGCGTTTTTCGAATCCCAAATCACTTCTACAGCTTTCGAGAAAGGTTTTTGTTTTTAGGAGATCATTTGTAGCAGAGTTAAGATCAGATTGCTTTGACTGAAGAAGTTTGCTTGTCAAATTGATTTCGAACAAAATATTGTACCACACAACAAGAGAAGCAATAAACTCGAGATCAGCATTTTTTTGCAATAGACTGAGCCTCAATTCGCGTTTGATTTCCAGATGAACCGATCAGAGTATGATCTTCGTAAATGTCTATGAGCGCGTCATGCACATCAGCCAGTTGATAACGTAATGGACGCAAGGCATCAATCCGGCTTTCCCATTTTGTATCGCTCAGTGGTTTCAGTGTCAAACTAGGCACATGACGCAATAGGAATTCCCAACGGTGGGTTGAAACAGAAAAATATACATATATATATTTTGGACCAAGTTGAAAAAGGATGTCGCTGCCAGACAACATTTAGCAGCATCGTTCACGACAAGATTTAGTGTGTGTGAACTGCATGGTACAAAAAAAGCGCGTGGATATACATCCAAAATCACCGCCCCGACCGCGCGTTCGAACCGTTCATCGATTCGCGTGGTCGTGTCGCAGATATGCTCTGATACATACGCTACCAGATCGCCTCGCCGCGCCGCCCCCCAAAATACGAGCGCCCTAGGCAATTGCCTAGTTTGCCTATATGGACAGGCCGGCCCTGGTCGCCATAATGAAGAAGCGGAAGAAGCAAAGATTGACAGATTGTCTTTTTACTTTTCTCCGGGAGAAAATTTTGGAGCTTCTTCAGCGAATTACAGATCTTTCCTCTCATCTCACTAATATGGTGCTGCCAGGACGGATTCTGGTCAAAATAGACACCAAGGTTCTTCACCTGCATGCTATAAGGAATCTCCTCCGTCTCAATATATATTTTTGTTATGGAGTGCATGTCGATCCTCGAGGTGTAGAACCTGCTACCGATGATGATCGCTTGTGTTTTAGAGGGATTTAGTAGCAAGCCATGGCATTTAGACCACCCTGATATGGTATTAAAATCAGCGTTAACTACCGCGATTGCTATTTCAATATCATTTGGCTGAAAGTGTGAGTAGATCTGGACATTGTCGGCATAAAGATGATGTATCCCTTTTGCTTAGCCATTTTTTCACCCAAAGACGTTTTTTTGACAGTTCTTCTTCAACCATATCGAGCACTTATCCAAACAAAATCTTAAAGGATTTTGTCAATAATATTTCATTTTACGTTTGTGCACTGAATACATTGTCACCCAAGCCAGTCACGACTGCGAGGGTCAAAAATAGGCAGCATACTGACTTACTGGGTCGTTCCGGTTACATGGTGTCGATATTCCGAGGACTAGGTTACTGCACTGCCACATTACTGGCATCGTGTAAACGGGGCACGAAAAATGCCGGATTAACACACATTTAGGAGCCCTTAGGCCATTAAAATCTCGGGGTCCCAAATTTCGATAATTTATAACAATTATGCTATTCATTAAAATTATACATTTTTTACGATCAAAGAGTTTAGTAAACATTTTCTACTTAGAATTTCAATTCAATGATTTTTTTTCTATTAGAAATAATTGAAAAAAATATGATCCTAACGATTACTTGTTTGGGGCCCCGAAGGCCCCCTAAGCGGAATGGGCCCGTAGGCCAAGGCCTACTTGGCCTTATGGCTAATCAGGCACTGGGCACGAAGTCAGCACTGGACTGGGTTGAAACTAGTGTTCACTCGAGCCCAGTAGCAAGCCAGCGATAGACTGGGTTACTGTACTGCTACATTATTGGCATCGCGTAAATGGGGCACGAAGTCAACACTGGACTGGGTTGAAATTAGTGTTCACCCGAGCCCAATAGCAAGCCAGCGCTAGACCCCGTTTACACATCGTGTAAACGGGGCATAAAATAGGATAGTAAAGTGGGAAATCAAAACACGAAAGGCTAGACGTGTAATGGCCAGATATAAAAAATGAGGCAAATACCTATAACAATTAACTTTACCGTAGATAAATGGAAAATGAGAACCGACTTAAGTACATAGGTAAGTACCTAAAGTGAGATTGATCATTTTATTTTACAGATACATTCTCGTCATATATTTATCTGACTACTTTCAATGAGCAGGAAAATGATTGATTAATTATTTATTTATTTTATTTCTTTTCTTAAATTAATTGATATAATTATTTTCATAATTATATACTTAATAACCTTTAAAATTCTGACACTGACTGGCGAGTCCTAGCTAGTGCAACCCTACTTTAGAGTAATTTACCTAATTTTCCATTTAATTTGGGGTTTTCCTAAGGATGTCCAATTTTTCGGAGTAATTTTATAAATCGGGTTTGTCGCGGGTTAAGAATGAAACAAAAATATAAAACATGTATTTATTGCTTCCATTTTTATTTAGCATACCAGCAGTATGTTCAAATGACAACGGTTTCACTGTTTTTACGTGCATCAATGGTGAAATTGTGTCACTTTTCAATCTGTTTCTTTGCGCAGTTTTGTACAACTTTAGCTGTCTAAACAGTGGATTCAAATGACATGTCGATGGCTTACAGGCAATAACTCGTAACCCACGGAGACCAAATTTTACAGGAGAGAGTAAAAACTGTTTTATTTCACACAAAATTAAATAAATGTAAATGTTTTGTGGTTGTTGTTTCTGTTTCATTGCTTTTAGTAGTTTTAATTAAAAAATATGATTTTAAATATTCTATTTTAGGAGTTATTGTGGAATAGGAGATACTGTCTTTCACTTATAATGTTCAAATGAGAAATATTGTGGAATAAGAGGTATTGATTTTGCAATATTAATTTCTGGTATCTTTTATTTTTATCAATAAAACAGTTAAAAATGGTATTTTTTTAAACAAAGTATTATACTTATGAATAAAGCTTAAAATTTTAAAAATCGCTTTCTCAGTTATAATGTGGAAGTGAATCGTAGAAATGGTGAGTATCTGAAGGAAGAGCAAACTTGAGGTCTTGTAAGTCTTTCCATTTTCTAGCCGTTATTTTCAGTTTGCTCTTGTGTAGGCGAGGCCATTCCGGTCGTGGCAGAGAATCTTCATTGCTTCTTTGTTTTGGTCGATGCGGAAGCTCCATGAAGTCACTGTCAAAGTTCAATTTGACTAAAATTTTATGGTCATGAGGACTGTACTTTATCATTCTTATATCTACGACGCAAGGATCACCTGCTTTCTTCCCAGGACGTATAGAAGTGTACCTCTGTAGAGCGCTGTCATCATAATTTGTAAAGAATGTATAGTCCAAAAACTTTACCTCATATGGAAACGGCTTTGTACGGGCTTCTCTAGTTATCGAAATGTACTCACTAGGCAAGTGAATTTCTCTATTTTTTATGCGTCTCTCTATGGAAGCATGCACCGAGTCACACTCCATTTGTGTATGGCCAACCTCGAGGAATTTTTGTTCAATAGCTATATTATTATTTATGGAGTAATCAAGGAGAGCATTTGATAAAATTGTGTTTCTATTTTGGGCGGTGCACCCGTCAGAGTATATAATAATTTTCTTCTTTTCATTCATACAGCATTCCTTTAAGTAATCAATTAAGCACGACGCATAGGTTGAAGCAGTTTGGTCAGTATCGCATTCAGTATACCAATAACATCTTGCGTGATGCGTAGCCAAATTGTAAACAGTGAAATTATGGCAGGACAGTTTGGTCTTATAGTAAAAGGCACTGCATTTTAAATCTGGAGAATTCTTTACAGCTTGCAGATCCATTGTAAGGACAGTGCACTCGCCTTTTAATGCGCGCTCTTTATCATTGCTTTTTTCTTCCCTTGCCTTATCTTTTTTCAGAACATGCTCACGGTGCACAGTTTCATCGATGCCTCCAATTTTAAATCCTTCGCACAAGTCACACTTATCCTTTTTCAATTTGTAAATGGCGAGATTTTTCATGAAAAACACTTCATGAAATAATTTTATCGATGCTATTCTGTCAGTCTTTTGAGCATCTTCGCAGAACTGTTTGTAAATGCCATACAAATGTCGGTGTGATTTTATATCCGCTTGTAGATATAATTTTCTTGTGTCTTTTCGAGCGTAGTGCGATGGCAGCTTCGGCAAAGTATCAAAGAATTGAATCATCAAGTCCCGTTTTTCAGTATTCTTGATCGCCGCTTGTGGTTTGTTATGCATTCCATGTTCACTTTTTTTTAACCAACCTCTTACTGTGAATTCTCCTAAGCCTAGGGTCGACAAAAATGTCTTCTTACATACATACTTGCACTCTTTTATCACCAACCGTTAGATGATAAAACTTTGTCGAATCTCTCTTAGAATCACCATCTTTTTTATATCTTCGCAAAGGAGCTGTTTGCGTGACGTGGTTTACGATGAAGATTTTTCTTTGTTTCCAATCCATGTCGCCCCAAAACTTTTTGAAAATGTCATTCCTTTCATTTTCCGATATAGATTGACATTGTCTTTTAGAGGTTTTAGAACATAGTTTCAAATCACATTTAGGGCCAATTTTTCGAGCTGCTCTTGGTTTATTTTGATGAATTTTATTATCAGTACGGGTGAATCCAATGTATTTCTTTCCCTGCATTCGAAGGATTTTTGCTTTTTGCCGCTTCCAATTTGTAGGGTCAGCTACCCGTGTTCGTTTTCTTCCTGAAAAAAGTTATTATACATTTTTTACTAGCTGTAGTAAATGGTGGAAGTACTAATATGGCATCCAGATATCACTAAGATGTGTTAGGCTGGCATCACGGGCATGTATAGTAGGTGATGTAGCCACTCATGACAGATCCATAAAAATCAATAAAATGTTTTTATACAATTGAATTTCGATTAGATAATAATGAAATACCTTCATCAGGATCGCCATATTCCCGGATGTTGGGGTCCTCGTTTTCTATTATGCTTGGGGTGCTTTCCGAATCGCTTGTCGGGATGTATTCTGAACCACTATCAGCGAACGGATGGGTTTCACTTGAATTTGATGATTGAGATGCATTGAACATGCGTTCAATTTCTGTGGAATACAAACACACACAACAAATTATGTGGAACATAGAAATGGAGTAAAAAAATTATAATTAAAATATATCCAAGTAAAATGTACATAATTAGAGAATGTCCTGGCAAACAGGAAAGATTTTTTAAATGGAGATAGTTATGGGTAATATTTGGCATAATATTTACAAGTACATAAATTGTGCTCACCTTCTTCATGTTCACCGTAACCATCAGTGGCTTCTGGGTTGGCTGGGCGTATCTGGGGTGGACGTAGCTCATCTTTCTGGTGTGAACAGCAGGGCTCATTCAACGTCATCTTTTTTATTTCTGTATTTTGTACACACAAATCAGTAAGGCTTACACAAACAAATCTAAAGCTCAATAGTTTTAGGTAGACAAGAATTATGCGAATCCGCTAGGTGAGACGACGACATTTATTTGTATTGCGGTTAGGCAAAAGCACCATACCGCTGAAGGGTAGAAGGATTGGAGAAGCATTGGTATCCAGCAGTGCCTCAAACCCTCAAAATATTCATAATAAGGTGGAGTTAATTAAATACGTAACTAAATATAAAATATAAGCTACTAACCACCGTCATGTTCACCGTAGGCTGAGCGACCCGGTGTAATTGTATTAGGGGCTGCAATTATACGCTCTATGGTATTTTTTAAAGCGAGTTCATCTTCAGTCAAGCCAGCGTCTGGCTGCTGCAGCAGTTCTTGATCGGACTGCAGCTGTTTCGGCTGCAAGGATATTTCTTTTTCTTGTCTTAGTTTTAATGCAGACAACTCTTGCTTAAGTTGGTTTCTTAGAATTAATATTTTTTTAAACTTCTTCTTAAATGTCTGCTCCTTCTCTTCATCACCCGAAGAGTCCGAAGCCATTGCACCATCTGTATTTCTGCTAGCTGTGAACAAGAGAAAAGGTTTTACCTACATTTTTTCAGTTTTATTTGCTGAGCGAAAACGAACTCGACGGCAACAGAAATTATCATAATTTATTAAAAAACATAAAATACTCATTTCAAACATGTACTTACATTATTTTTCACAGTATTCCGAATGAAATCGCAGTTTAGAGTCACAATTAACGCGCGAACAAAAGTTAACCTCAAAAATTTTTTGACAGCTGTGTGGCTTGCGAGTAATTGCCCGCAAATTTCCCCGAATGTGTTGCCACTCCAAGCCATTCACTGTGGGACGTGATTTTTTGTGTCCTAAATTTTCGCAGTAGTGAAATAAGAGGTATTGCCACTATTTGAAATTATTAAATGCAATAGACCGTGGGTTCCGAGGTTTTACAAGCACATAAAGTTTTTAATTTGAAAATTTTCTGTACACTTAAGTCGATTTCAGCTTTTTTGTGGGTTAAGTGGTATTGCCTGTAAGCCATCGATGTGGGATGTTGGTATTGCAAGTGGATGTTGTAGTTGCATAGAATGTAATGCGTGGCGTCAGCATTACTCCATACATGTCACAAAAATGAAGTCGAACTTAAGAACAACTCTGCAGTTTTCATTCGAACATTGAGCGAACATGTCACCGCCAGAATGTTTTTTAAATTTCTCATCCTTCGGATCCCACAGCACTGTATAATTTCTGTACTCCTCGATTAGAGCTAAACATTTCTCCTCGGCCCACTCCATAGCGATGGATTCGCGTTTACTGAACGCCGAACGTGATGCGCGAGACGTACCCTCCAAAGTCTCACTTTGCTCGCGTCCGCGAACACACTGCGCACCACATTGTGTTCGCGCATTTACCGCCAACTCTCGGAGCGCTCGCCGCGGATCGTGCAACGTTGCACGCTGCAGGAGTGCGAACGTATTCACTACTAGAGCAGTTGTAGATGCGCGGAACAGAGTTTGTGCGGGAACTTATGGATACCCACCTTTAGGCGTTCGAGACACATGTACAGTCTGGCCAGAAAGAGTAGACCGTACGTTTTGGTAAAAATACTTATATTGCAACACAGTAATGTGAGAATAGTAAGACTAAATAATCTAGGGACATATCTCAGTACCGTCTCCCAAGAGGCGTATTGTACTCAGACTACCGTTTCTGCTCATTTACTGATTCTATCATGTAACAACGATGTTAGTCGTGAAAATAATCGTTAGTCGTACCTCCGTTAAATAATCATTAATTTTGAATACGATTGAGACAGGTAGGTACCAACAATTTGTGGTTAAACTATACGAAATGGCAGACAAAACATAACCTCAAAATGTACCGAGAAGTACATTTTGAGACACTCAAAACCAATTCTCTAACTCCGATTCGAATAGTTTTGTTCATTTTTAATGAAAAATAATATGAATAACGAGAATTAACGATAACATGAACGTAGTTTCATGGGCTGAACCAAGACGAACAAAAAATCTGTCATAAGGGTAAGTGTTGCCACATCAAAGGATGCCCCCCCTCCCCCCGTCGAATTGATTTCTAATCTCAGTGGCTAGACTGTACTGTAGGGTAGAAACCTTGCCTCACGAGCGCCTCCGTCAGATCGCTCCGCTGCACACCGCCAGAAGTCAAGAAGCCGTACCCGCGCAATATGCTAGTTTAGCAGACCGCCAGCATAGCAGCATCGCAGCATAGCAGTCATCGCCACAAAAAATGTCATGTGCCCACTCCCGTCTCATCCTTTCAACTTAGGGCGTCTGAGCCGTCAGGTGTCTTCAAAGATACTTCCCGCAGTGCTGGCAGTCCTGTGATGCCATGTACAGAAAGCCGGGCCTTCTCCAGGGCCCGTCGACTTAAATATGACAACAGTGGTGGCAACACTGGCCTTAGTTGTCAGAATCGCATTACGTCGCGAGTCGTACGTGAAATAGCTTGATTTCTGTCGATTTCCTTGCATGTTGAAGCGATGATGGATCCGCATTTTGTTGAGTACTACAACACCGTGACTGTGAAGAAAGAAGAGAATCTCGCCATTAAATCGGAGTTCGAAGATTCAGGCAATCCGCTGGCAGACGACCAAGGTAATGTTGTCAAAATCGACGAATGCGCAACGAGGTTTATTAAATCGGAACCGAATGACGATAACCCAAGTAGCAGTGACTATCGAGAGGTACATGAGAATAACCCAAGTAGTGGCTATCGAGAGGTAAATGAGAATAACCCAAGTAGCTGTGGCAATCGGGAGGTAATTGAGAATAACTTAAGTAGCAGTGGCCATCGAGAGGCTCCAACCGAGCGGCAAGAGAAGAGTAGCAGAAGCGAAAGTTTTCGAGGAAATGTTGTCGAAATCTACGAATGCGGAACAAAGTTCATAAAATCGGGGCCGAGTGAGAATAACCCAAGTAGCAGTGGCTATCGAGAGGTAAATGAAAATAACCCAAGCAGCTTTGTCTATTCAGAGGTATCAACCGAGCGAAAAGAGAAGAGCAGCAGAAGCGAGAGTAAAGGTTTTTCGTGTGAGCAGTGCCACAAAGTGTTTTCTCAAAGCGGCAATTTAAAAACTCACGTAGATTCGGTTCATTTGAGATTAAACCAATTCCTCTGCTTAGAATGTGACCGTGCGTTTTCATCGAAGCAATATTTGAATCAACACGTGGACTTCGCACATCTGAATCTCAGAAAATTTCTATGTGTTGCATGCGATCGCGCATTTCCAACTCAATTAAGGTTAAAGACCCATTTGAAATCCTTCCATATGAAATTAAAGGAATTTATATGTGCGGAGTGTGACAAAGCATTTAATGGGAAGTTTACTTTGAAGATGCATTGGAATATAGTTCATAAGAAAGTAAAGGACTTTATATGTGGGGAGTGTGATCAAGCGTTCGGCTCTAAATCTCATTTAAGAGTGCATTTGGATTCTGTCCATAGAAAATTAAAGAATTTCGTTTGTAGTGAATGTATGCGTACGTTTTCCCAACAACAAAATTTGACGGCACATTTCAATGCTTTGCATCTGAAATTGAAGAAATCCGTATGTGCGGATTGTGGCAGTGGATTCTCACGTCAAAGAGATTTGGACAGACATTTAGTATCAGTTCATATGAAATCGAAAAAGTTTGTCTGCTCGGAATGCGTCGGTGCCTTTACATGTAAGTCAAGTCTTGACCGCCATTTAAAGAATATTCATCGCAAACAGCAAACCACCCTTCCTTCTTCTAATGGGTCCTAAGCACACCTAGGCCCAGGACATTTCTACCACGGGGCCATCCACATATTACGTAATCACGTTTTTCTGATTTTGGAACCTCCCCCCCTACCCCATGTCAACAGACGTAATCAGTGGCCTGACCCCCCTCCCCCTCCCCCCAAGATTATGTAATCAACGGAATTTGCGGAAAATGTGAAGAATCGTAAACGCAGCGTTCGTAAAGTGTTTGTTTGAAGAATCTTCCACAATGAGGCACATTTTTGTATTTGTTTTTTAAACTGCCCATACTCCTCGTCGGCCCGCCGTTGAGCCTCTGGTCCCGAGAGGAGTGAAAACGTTTTGGCGTACGTACTGAGAAACTACATGTTTAAATCCGCCATAGTTGATGCGCCACACAACCACGTTAATCTTTCAAAGATCGATTTGGAGCGTTCAGCGGCGTGCTAGTCCAGAGTTGCAGCGGCGCGCCTACAGTGCCGCGCGACGCAGTGGCGCTACCGCGCGCAGGAACAGGCCCGGGCGACTCAATCTCAGACGAGCGCGTGGACTATCTACGCACATCGCGCGTGCGGGGTATCTTCGGTGCGGCACTGCGGTATTTCCGTGCAGGTTTAGACCAAAATAATTGCGATGCAGTGACCAAAGTTGATTACGTAATCAGGACGGGCACCTCCCCTTCCCCGACATAATCAAGCGTTAGACTCAGCTCCAACCTACCCTCCCCCTCGGTGATTACGTAATATGTGGACGGCCCCCAATAACTTCTTTTGCAGCAAAGACACTGGCTTTATAGAACCCAACATTTATAACAAACTTAAAGAATCTTTAAAAACCTGCATAAATATAAAGTCAATTCAATTCAAATTTAAAATTACGGAACTCTTATTCAACTTAGGAGAAATGAGGTGGAAAATATAATAAGTTATATTTCAAAATAAATTTCTTTACATTATTATTGTCATACATTGTAATACATTTTATATCATTTA
The DNA here is from genome assembly GCA_944548615.1 of Micropterix aruncella. Taxonomy (NCBI): domain Eukaryota; kingdom Metazoa; phylum Arthropoda; class Insecta; order Lepidoptera; family Micropterigidae; genus Micropterix; species Micropterix aruncella. The sequence goes on from OX155973.1 coordinate 18,715,103, forward strand.
TTTATTTGTCCCACAACTTCATTTTGCGACATTTTATTTAATTTTTATATTATAATCATCCTATTTCGATATTTTTTAATTGAATTATTTTTAATTTATGACATCTGGCCCTAGAATGTATCCCACGCAACGTTGCGGACGTAGGACCAGCATTTCGGCACCGTAATGCTCTTACGCTCAAAGTCCCACGTACTCACGCATTATGACATCTGACCTTGAATTTTCATAAAAGCAGGCACACTTATCCCACGCAACGTTGCGTGGGATAAGTGTGTCTCTAAGCATGCAATTTCAAGGGTCCACACTTCATAATGAGTTGCGTACGTTGCGTACCTGGGACAAGTGTGGCACTGACCTTAAACTACCTCCTTCTGATGGTTAACACCATTTTAGGGACCATACATTGCCAACTCTTTCAACAGCTGGCCAACGCTCGGTTAAGCTTAAACGACGTTTATTGTTTACATTTTTTAAACAGCCGTTATACCTACTCATTGTTTAAATTTAAAATACGTATATTTCTAAGACTGTAAATGTTTAGTATGAGTAGACATGCGTAACTATTTATTATCTCTTGTCTTAAACGATAGTTTTTAGATACTGAATTAATAAAGAATAATAATGTAAGATTTTTTTACCTATTTTTTTTTTTTGTATTTTTCTCAGTGCTGGTAAATTTTTAATTTGGTAATTATTGGTCAATTGTTGTTTGTACCTTTAAGTTAATGCGTGAAAATGTGATACAAAATAATTCCTGTAATAATTTAAATAAATAAATAAATAAATGAGTGAATAATAAAATAATGAAAAGAATTTTGAAATGTTGTCCATTTTCTATAATATTTTTCAGGCGATCTTCTGCAGCGCTACGATAGTCTGGGGTGTAACATGTCTTTAAAGTTACACTTCTTACATTCACACTTAGTCTCCTTCCACGAAAACATGCTGCTGGTTCTGTTACTCGGTACCCTCGGGAGGTCCGTGTACAAGCAATGTGGTGGCCCGCCATAAACCCTGATTTAAATCCGTTCGAGCGCGTATGGTACAACTTAAAGAGACGAATGAGAAGTCGAAAGATTGCTCCAAGTAATATCCGCGAGCTGAAAGAGGACATACTTGTAGAATGTTATGGTATTCCTAAAGAAAACTTTAAAAACTCGTAGTCTTTTGAAGATCGCTGTGAAGCAGTGATAAAAAGTAAAGGGGGAAATGCCCCCTACTAATTAAAAATTATTTATATTGTATTGTTCCTTTTTATTTGATTTTTTCATTAATTTATGAGATACATTTAAGTTTTCGATTTTGATAAAAAGTTAGTTTTTGTTTGCGTTTTTCGGGAATACCCGGTAAAAACTGATAACCGTTGGTATTTTTTTTTGCTTAGGCTCTTTTACAATGAATGGCTCCACCAAAAATATATATTTTTTTGATTAAACACTTTTCAATTACAATTTTTGTGGCCCGTTTTTTGCATAAATACACTGGTATTTATGTAATGCCTAATTTTACCAAACAATCGATCGTTTTCTCCCAAATACGAATGAAAAATTGTTTTTGACTTTTATTTTATATTTATTGTTTATTTTACGTAAACCTCGATAAATAGTACATTACTAAATAAAATTCCTGTAAGGTTTATAACAATGTAATACTTATAAATACAGCCTTAAAAGCCAAATATTTTCAATCACTACGGCATGTTTTCAGTCCTCGAAAATTTGTTTGTAGTGAGTGTTAGTCCACGCATACTAATGATGTCTTATTCAATGACAGGCGACTTTTACCGCAGTGGAGGGTGAAATAGAGCCGATATTTGTATAAATGATCGCCTTCGGTGAATTGTCACAACAGAAAAACTACCAAATAGTGGTAATAATGCCGTCCCAGAGGTTAAGAGAAGGCTATCTCCAGAGAAAGATGATGCCATCCTCTTCGACTAAAGAATATGTAGAGGCGCAGAGCGATCCACATTGATGTCCTGCGAGCATAGGACAAGGTCAAGTATACTATCAATATTATTGGTAATTATTGTAGGTTTGTTGTAATTATAACTATAGGTTAATATTGTAATTATTATAAAATGAAAGTTTACTGCATTTGAATAATATTGGTTCCTGATATTTCCGGCTTTGATTTTCCCACAACAATGTAATTTAGTAATTTCTTGATGTTTCTGTAATTTGAAGTTTCTAGGTTTAGCGTATTTAGATGATGCGGCTCAATTGATATTTAAAAATTCCTGAGCTTATTGGGAATCACCCAGGCAATGCAGTTGGCATAGTTACTCTTTTAAAATACAACTGATCTCATTCTGTACGATCTCGTTTATCCATGTGGATTTCAATTTCCTCACTAAAGCAAGAGCTTATGAACAAAATGTTTTATCCTGTCATCTGCTCTGACAGGGCAAGCCCCTCTTCGAGGAGGCTACCAGATAGGAGTTGAACCGTGATTTGGGCAGTACAGATGACATAGCTTTTTGTCCAACACCACCCAAGCTGCACGGACCATTAGGAACCACTTTGAATAATCTGTAGGATATGAGTGATTGGACGATAAGTTGTTGGGTACTGCACTATGGATTATTGATTTTTGTTTTGACGTTTGCGCGTGGCGCCATCTTTTTTTATTGACACTTGACAGTTCTTTTCGCTGTGCTGTCATTTTGTCATTTTCTAGTTCCTAATAAGTTTGTGGTCGTTTCTCGTTTTTGTTTTGTAGTTTGGGCGGTTTTATCAATTAAAAATGTCTTTTAAAAGCGACCGCAACGTCGATACGCTCTATATGTTGTGTTTAAACAAACTAGTGGATAGCTTACATGCTTCATTAGTGACGAAAAAGCATCGTTTGCCGACCTTTATATGTGATGATCTCCTGGATCTTTGCACGAGTGGACATGATCCTTCGTTCGACAGGGTGTTTCATTTATTCCAGGATCCCGCGAAGAGACGGCTGTCGCGTGCGCGTTTCTACTCCATGGGAATAAATGACTTTCAATTGGACGCTGTTTTAAAACACGGTTTGGAGCGGCTGGAGCTGACGGACTGCTACCGCCTGTCCAGCGACTCCTTCGAGAACATCTTGAGGAACGGCGCAAACATAAAGACGCTGAAATTGGGGAAGAACGCTTTCGGCCGAGAGTACCACAAGCCGAAGAAGCGCAAAATGTTCGTTAAGTACCGTTTGAACAAATTGGAGCATTTGGAGATTTTAGAGTGCGAAGTGGATTTGGCGGACGTGTTTGAGCCGCTGGACAGCGTTACGCATCTCAATCTGTCTGAACACTCGCACTTCTACTCGAGCGGGCTGGGCGATCTCGGGCTGCAAAACCTCTGCGTGCTCATACTGCGCGATGTAGCTTATCCCGAATACTTAAGCGATATCATAAAATTGACCAAACTGCAGCACCTCGATGTGGCGCACACCCGTCAACACCAAAGGCAGGTGGGCTTCGAGGAGGTGAGCCATTCAATAGTTTTTTTATACAAAAGATGTCCAAAACCTATCCAATTACCGGTATTTATTAGGTATTGCTCCCTCGCCTATTTAAGAAAAAAAATACACTACTAAATTCGATCGGACTAAAGCTAAATGTTATAGAAAAATTGCTTCGGTGTCTTTTTAGGTTTTTTTAAAATTTAAAATTATTTTTTATGATGATTTAAAAAAAACCTAAACCTAACCTACCGCCATCAGAGAATGCAATCTTGCAGCAAAATCCTCAATCTTGGTATTTGCAAGATTTAAAAGTCTAATCTCGCATGATTTATCGTCTATTTTGTGAATTTTTGTAGATTTGAGAATGTAATTTTAAAAAAAATTGTAATTACAAAACCCGCCTATATCACACCCGCATATAACAAATTCCAGCTTATATCGAATATTTTTTGCGGTCCCTTGAATTTTGCTATGCTGATAGTGCTAATTTTCCCGCATATATCGAACCCGCTTATATCGAATTCCCGCTTATTTCGAACCAAATTTTCGGTCCCTTGGTCCAAATTTTACCCAGATATATCAAAGATCTTGGAAAAATGCCACAACATTCAGAATTTTTTGAAATGTGTTAGATAAACACAAGGGAAAAGACAATGTTTACGAGAAATTTCACATTTATAATTGATAAACATGTTTTTATTGAACGTTAAAGTAAAAAAAATATCCTGACGATATCATTTACTACTTAATGACAGAACAATTCACTTGGACACAACAAAAATTGCATAATGTACTCATCACTTTTTGAAAAAATCATTAAGGGTTGATTGCTTAAGCTGTTGCGTAGCTGCAGAGATGGTCATATCCTCTACTTTGTCCAGCATCCTGAATATCTCGTAAATTTGCAAGTTCAAAATGATATGAGCCGCGAACAAGAAATATATCTGAAAATATGTTTGTATTTGATCATATTAATTATTGAAATTGCATTTCAACCGTAATATTAGTGTCCTCTATTAAGAGACTGTGAGACTAGTAGTGGAAAGACATTTATTTCCCAGATCTATGATTTTGACTCATTTTCTGGCCTTTACAAACAAAATAGACGTTTCCCGCGAATTTTTACTCTGACCCCCTAAAATTCGATATAAGCGGGTTTTACTCTATTTTGATTACTTCTATTAAAACTTGGAAAAGTTGTTGTAAAGGAGAAATAATAAAATAAACTAAATTTTTTATCAATTATTTAAATAAATAGGAAATACTTTGAAAGTAACTTTTTAAAAATCGCAAGACGTCAAGAGACGTCAGAAAATGCCTGTCCTGCCTCGACACTTGTTTTACCACAGATGACAGGCATTGGTAGGCAAACTGCAGGTGTTGTCCTTTTGTCCCGCGTGATTCAAAGACATTAATTACTCTCCTGATAAGTTTATCAATGGACGAACCCATCTCTTATTCCTCGTCAAAAGATAGAGGTGTGTTTGCGATTGCGGCTTCTAAAGATAGAAGCGAGTTATCATTATCATCACTTTTGTTTGTTGGGTCTACTATAACAACTGCATTTGCATATGTAGGACGAGCAAGTCCACTATTCGTATGCTTCTTTATCTCTCTCTTGACTTCGAAGGAAATCATGCAAATTTTCCGAGATCGCCCGTGATTTTGCGTGCAAGATTAATCTGGCAAAATCAGTGCGAGATCTTGGTATTTCGAGATCTCAGTTTACCGAGATTGCATTCCCTAACCACCATATTATATAACAACATACTAAATGTAGGTGTTTGACACTTCTTCAAATGCCTATATCTCTTTTATTTATTGAGTCCGACAAAAGATTTTTGCAGTTTCGGAATTAGCGTGGTAAATATAATCGGGTGAGGTAAAAAGTCAACAATGTAGAATTGGTAGAAATACGTAATAAATACCCAATTACCTATATTCCTATTCAAATACATGTTATAATCACGTATATCAGTGGTTCCCAATTAGTTTTTCACGAGTACCCCTTTGAAAATGAAAATGATAAAACAAAAATAGTTTCTCGTCATTTATTAACATTAAAAACCTAATCTCAATTAATGGAATTAATATTATTCCAATATTTATTATCATTATTCAATAGTAAATCTAATAATAATAAAATTATCAAATTATGCTGAATATCTTAATTATATGTTATGCTGTTTAATAAGACAAATGTGCAAGGCTCTTTAGTCATCTTTGACCTGAAGTCAATGACGATGTTTGGGTTTTATATTTGTTATTGCCGAAAATCCGCTCTCACAACGGTAAGTCCTGCAAAATGGTAGTGTTTTTTAAATGCTGCTTTGTTAATGCGATAAATACCCTTTAGGACAGTCCCAAAATTAACCAAAATTAAGCCGATATTTTGAATTTTATCCAAGAATTCTTAGTATTTATTTGACAGAGGGATATATATTTATTTATTCATATAGTTAAATTTTAATATATCTATCGTTCTTATTTTTAAATATTATTACATAAAAAATGTGTTAATTACCATTACAAAATGTGTTTATTACCAAATTGTAAATGCACAATTTCTGTAAAATGCGCCATTTTCGCTACTTAAAATTTTCAACACGACGTGACATCACCCTACAACTCAGTGCTAGCGACTGACCAACTATTGGCTTTAGATGGGTAGATGGAGCGGACTGTCTGTACTGATAGCGCTATACTAAAATGAAATTAATTTTCACAATTACGGTACTGGGTCATCACTGACTTCTTTTAGGTTTGAAGTCAGTAATTGACTCTATATAAATTAGCGTTAAATCTAAACGACCCTAAATGTTTAGTCAATAATATTGCAAAAAAACATTATTGTATAATAAAGAATTTCAATTTTAAAATTGTTCTAGGTGCTAGAGCTCATTGTCATGAGTCTGCCGGATTTGGAGTATCTGGATGTATCAGGCACAGCGATGACCCTCCACAAACAGACGCCTGACGGATGCACTCTCTACGGCTTGGAGAGCCGAATAGATCGACCATTCAAATTCCTCGGAGTCTGCTATCCTCAGCTGTGCGACGATTGCAATCTCATGAGACCCGACGGCAAATCCTGCTTTCCAGCTTTGAAGGTATGAATATGTAAAAATCCCCTAAGGGCCACTGAAAGTTGCTGTGTTGTCCGCCGCCACGGCCGGATTAACCTATGTAGAGGCCCTTAGGCCGTCGAAATCTCGGGGCCCCACTTACAATCGCACAGGCTGGCGGCGGCCACCTGTCGATAATTTATAACAATTATACTATTAGTCGGATCAAAAAAAATATTGAGTATTTTAGCCTCAGAATTTAATTTCTTTTCTGTTAGAAACAATATAAAAAATTACGATTGTAATAATCCCTCAAACCCCTAGAGCCCTAATTGGCCACAACACGATTCAGCGTGGTGGCCCCGTTTTATTTTAATTTTAATTTAATTTGTTTTATTTTATTATGTTTTATTATGTTAATATGTTTTATTTTAATTATGGGTACAGTGGTTTGGCAGTAATTAATGTTTTGGTTAGACAGTGTCATAATTCATTTTTTTACAAATTTTTACTACATTTTTTTGGGACATCAACTTGTCAATCGGCTGAGAAGCCGAGGCCTGAAGGGTTAAAACCTTCCCGCTGAAAGCCTCCCTGTGCTGCGATTGGTCAACATATTCCCTTACCACCAAGCCACTTTGTTGTCGTACATTTAGGGTAAACTGCATGCCTATTGAATCCGCAATTCTGCCGATGTGACTACCTTGTTTATTTTCCTAATAAAATATATTGTGTTACACGAAGTATAACTACTAAAAATAGGAAAATTCTTGTTTTTAAGCCAAAATTAAGCTTTGAATTTGCACTGGATCTCTACTATTTAAGATTCTGGGATGTCTGAAGATGTCTTTCTGACTTGTCTGTCTGTTTTTGTTTTTTGTGTTTTTTATGTTTTTCTTTACCTACTGTATCTCAGAAACTCCACGACCAATTAGTATCAAATTATTTACAAAAATATTTCATCCTATTGCCGAGATTTGAAAAACTAACTAGAGATATCTGCCATTTTTTTACCAAATGGGGGCCTTTTCTTATTTAAAAAAAAAACATTATCCATCAAGACTGGCATCGGTATAGTTTTACAAATAGAGTTGTCAACTACAACGGGCGAACCTGTCACCTCAGGAAGTTTTAACGATTGGTCGTTCTATCTCCCGTGAAGCGTTGCGCCCATCCGACGCCCATCCGACGGCCTCCACGCATGAAGTGCGAGCCTGGGTAGGACTCTAGCCTTAGGGCTAGTTTCCCCTAGGAATCAACCTTCTGGCGCTCCTGGACGGTCTGCGCACCGTGCGGCATATCAATCGGCGTATAGGCATATAGATTGGCGTGAGCCAATCGACTGTGCACTCTGACTAACAGTCGGGGCAGTCTGGAAGCAGTCCTGCTTCCTATAGAGCGGGGGTGGTTGCGGACTTACGGTGACTGCTCTTGAAACGACCATCGGCTACCCGATCCTGGGTGAACAGCCGGGGAAAGGATGCCGTGGTCCGCGATAGATTCAGTATACACTGTTTCAGCAAGCGACCTCGAACTCGTAACCAATCGAGAGACTGGAGTAATCTGGTCTCAATTGGAAGTAAGCGCGTGAGTGTAAGCCCGCTGGTTAACACTCCTAGCTATCTCGCGGTTAAGGCGTTGGCCTCTTACGGTTTGTGGCGGAGCTTGACGGTGGACTGTTTTGTCCAAGTCTTTTTTTTGACAAGACTGTTTTTTTTTTTTTTTTTTTTTTAATACATTTATTCATAGAAAAAGATACATTTAAAAAAATATTACAATCTTGCCAAACTGGTATACAGTTTGTTGGCGAGTACTGCGCTCACTCCAGGGAGATGAGATAGAACGACTAATCGTTAACACTTCCTGAGGTGACGGGTTCACCCAGAGGCGTAGCTAGGGGGGGGGCAGGGGGGTACATATGTCCCTGGGTGCCACAGCTTAGGGGGTGCCAAAATGGGGATCGATTTAAACTAACTTTTGTATTTTAATTTTATAAAAATGAATGTATTTTAAAACGTGAGATGTCAAACGAAAAATTAAAAATCTTGAATATCCAAAAAATTTGTGACATAGCAACCCTATATTAAAAAGCCTATATTAAAGCACGTATATTAAAAATCGTAATTGATAGAATTCAAAAAGAAATATCAGTAGGTACGGTTTTTACGTTTAAAAAACCTTAACCCCTTGACTATGATACGACCAAATCTGGTTCTGAAACAATTATCCGTTGAGTATGATACGACCAGATCTGGTTCCGCGTTTTTTTCACTTTTTTGACGTTCTCATATTTATTCATAATTATCTAATTGTTTTACAAAATGATATTTCAATATTCTATATTCGAAATTTCAATGCAATCATTGTGCAGTTGTTCTTGTTATGATTGGTGTAGTAGTTTCGTAGTTATAGTACTTTAAGGTCGATGTCGCCGAAAATCCTGCAAAAGAGACAGATGCATCCATGAAAATACCCATTTACTCCAAGGGTTAATACCAAATTTGGATTTCTGCTAGACGTAAAAAGTCTTCTGGCTGAGACAAACATCGATTCCCTTCATCAAAATTGTTTAGATTTTGGAAATTTCTGCGACACCGACGTCAATGGTCACGAATTGTTCACAGAAATCGGAGACTGCAAAATGCTGCTCAATACCCGGACTGAAATTCTATTAGAAACTCCTTTAGACCTTCTTGGTTTTATTGTATCATATGGAGATGACGTGTTTCCCAATATGCGTATTTCACTGCAAATTCTTTTAACAATTGCTGTTTCAATTGCAAGTTGTGAGCGGTCTTTCAGCAAACTAAAGCCTATTTTATCATATTTACGTGCTTCAATGGGACAAGATCGTCTGAGTGATCTTGCACTCCTTAGCATCGAAAGACAAACCCTTGATTCTATTAATTTTGACAACGTAATTGATGAGTTTGCGACAGTCAAATCGAGGAAGATCAATTTATAGTAGAATTTCAATTCATATATACTACACATACACACTCACGCCGTCACGGACCAGTACAATAAATGAATGAATTTAGTTTGGTATGTATAGAATTTAGTTTTTATTAGTATTTAGTAATTTTAATAATTAATTAGTATTTATTCTGGTAATTTAGTGTTTATTAACCCGTTGAGTATGATACGACTAAATCTGGTTCTGAAACAATTATCCGTTGAGTATGATACGACCAGATCTGGTTCCGCGTTTTTTTCACTTCTTTGACATTCTCATATTTATTCATAATTATCTAATTGTTTTACAAAATGATATTTCAATATTCTATATTCGAAATTTCAATGCAATCATTGTGCAGTTGTTCTTTTTATGATTGGTGTAGTAGTTTCGTAGTTATAGTACTTTAAGGTCGATGTCGCCGAAAATCCTGCAAAAGAGACAGATGCATCCATGAAAATACCCATTTACTCCAAGGGTTAAATAAATTGTTTCAATCCATAAAAAGAATTTTTAGTTTTTATTCTATTTATGAACCATATTTTATATATATATTTTTTTAATACAATTAAATTATAATGGGATAATAAGACTTTAGTTTTTACCAAATCGGCGTTCCATAATATAAACTGAAAATAAAATTTTTTTTGGGGACTCCGGCCCCAGTGCGTCTTCAGACTCTCGATACGAGAAGGGGCTCAGAGTTTGTGTATTGTCCCCGGGCGCAAATTACCCTAGCTACGCCACTGATGTTGTAAATGACAACTCTAGTTGTGCTATTGGTGTTTTCAGTTCTTTTAACTTTCGTACCATGAACCGCAAAGTGGTTTCACCAGTTATGAGATCTGAATATCGCCGACATAATACCTTAACTGCCAATTTAACTGGCTGAAACACGAGTCCTAAGTCAGATAAAGAGACATACTCTTCTTTTAAGAAATTATAGTTTGATCATGAAGTGCGCTGCTGCGCAACCTTGTAAATCTTGCGAGATTGCGTGTGATTTTGCGTGCAAGATTAACCTTGCAAAATTAGTGGAAGATCTTCGTATTTCGAGATCTCGGTATACCGAGATTGCATTCCCTAATAGTGATGCATTGTATATCGCTTCATCAAGATGAAATTTGAGAAAGTATGTATCATGTATCAATCAGACTTTTTTGTTATGCGACTTTAAGGATAATTTTTGGTTACTCCGTTGTTCTTCTCCAAATTGTTTCGATGTGTTTGTTTAGGTAACATCCATTTTATAATGATTTTATAATGATGATGATTATTACTTTATAGGTAGCGGGTTACAGTAACCTGGAGCAGCTTTTAAATGCCGGAATGACTCATATCGACTCAGTAGTGTGTGTCAAAGTCTACTTCTACACTCTAATGATGTATTTGTCTACTGTAAGGCATTACCCGTGTAAGGCATTACCCGTATCTACTGCCATATGCAAGCGGCACATTAAAGAACAATTCGTGGTCATGAGTTATATGTAAGTATAGTCATACATCCAATCACTAATATAAATAAGGGTGTTTCAAAGGTTTCTTATCGTTTCAAAAGGATCCTCCGTAACCTCGACGGACGGAAATGCATAGACTAAAGTTAATCACTAGATTGGCACTTATAAATCTCGCAAGTGGAATAGTGGTTAGGTAGCCAGATCTTCCGTTGTAAGGGTCTGGGTTTGATTCCCGGCTGGATCACCATTTTTCGTTATGTATGATTACTTGTTTACTTGGAAAGATCAAGTAAACCAAGTAAGTCGTCACATTTTTCATGGTTTTCATAGACTCCGGCGGCTTCAAAGATTTGTCCTTATGTCACATAAAGAAATGATTGTGTCCACACTCTTAACGCCAATACTTGACTACGGTCATGTTTGTTATATAGATGCCAGTGAGGTTATTTTGAATAAGCTGGAGCGTCTGCAAAATATCTTCCTCAGATATGTTTTTAACTTGCGAAAATTCCACCACATTAGCTGCTTTCGTGAGCAACTTCATTGGTTTCCTATTCTCGATCAAAGATATTTGCATATGTTGTCGCTACTCTACAAGTCGCTACTCTACTGTCGTATCCTCCAAACCCCCAATACAGTTTGTGCGGGATGGCTAAAGGCAAAAAACATTTAACTACAAAACCTTCCTCAATAATTGAGAAAACTTCAGATTGGATTCTGGAGGTTGATTCGGTCTCTAAGCAGTATAAATTCCCTGAAAGTCTCGGATGCACAGCCCTCCGTCCAGATATAACTCTTTACTCTCTATCTCGGAAGGTGGCCCTTATTGTAGAATTAACTGTTCCATGGGAATCAAATATCCACAAGTACAAATTAAAAAGACCACGACTACAAATTAAATAAATACTATGATCTCGCAAATGCCGTAACCCGGAGCGGCTTCATTGTTCACCTTCACGCGGTGGAAGTTGGCGCTCGTGGCCTGCCAGCTAAATCTCTATTTCACCTCTTTAAAGATCTTGGCCTTTCCAGAAAAATAATCAACTCTTTCCTAAAAAAAAATTCTAAAACCGCCATTTGCGCATCTCAAATTCTATGGCTTCGAAGGGGGAGTGAATGGGTGGTAAGGTGAACGCTCACATGTGGCAAGACAGCTGTCCTAAACCTACCACAGCCGGTTGTTAGTCCGGAATCCACTGCTCACCCCCCAGAAGTGTAAAAAAAATAAAATAAAAATAGTATTATGATAGGCCCGATTTCGGTCGGTGAATTCCATGGCAGCTCCGTTTGTATTTTATTTTTTATTCAATAACCCCACTTCACCCTCCTATCTCAAGGAGAATTTCCACCCTTTGAGAGGACATGGTCTACCACTTCGATCAAGCCGGGATAACACACTCTCCATTCCGATACATCATTCTTCTGTTTACACGCACTCTTTTACGGTCCATTCTGCTCGATTGTAGAATCAGCTCCCTCACTCTATCAGGTATGCACCTTCGTTGCACACTTTCAAAAAGTTGTTGAAGAAACGTTTATTTTTATACAGACACTAACCAATTACCTCACCTTGTCCTCTCCTTTATCCTTCCTGGGAAGCCTTAGCATAAGTTATTGACATATATTTGTATAAGTTTATTTTAAATTTAACTTTACTACTTCTTTGTGTATTGTACTGTGAAAATTAGAAATTATTTAATCAAATGGTTGACTGTAAGATATCACTATAGCGATAAGTCCGCCATTTGTGCATAAATTTTCTTTATTATAAAACCAGTGTAATATTCATTAGGTTATGTTTTTATAACACAAAAAAGTTATTCTATTTTATTCTATTCTATTCTATTCTATACTTAATGACATACTACGATTTGGCAACCAGTTCCTAAAATAGATTATTATATTTAATATGGTGACTTTTGTAATATAACAATACGGCGGAGCATTGTAGATGGCCCTCTAAACCCGCTTATACGGTATAAAATAATAATATAATAACAGCTGAATTTTTAAATCGTTGCTCTTATTATTTTTATATTATTTACATAAATAAAGATTTCAATTTTTAATTTGGTATACATGTTTCAATACATAATAATTACGCATTTTAATGTTTAGATCGGAGGTGCCAAAACTTTTTTGTCCCATAGACCACTTGCTTTTTTCCGTAGACCCCTGCCTGCTTTCAATGGTTTTTTTTGACAGCTGGCACAATACTGCTCACTTACATGGGGTTTTTGGTAAAGTGGACAACTAGAGCTGTCAACTATAACGGGAGAACCTGTCACCTCAGGAAGTTTCAACGAAATGAGCGTTCTATCTCCCGTGAAGTGAGCGCAGAAGACTTAGGACAAAAACAGTCCACCGTCAAGCTCCGCCACATGCCCATGAGAGGCCAACGCCCTATCCGCGAGATTACCAGGAATGTTACCCAGCGGGCTACAGTCACGCCCTTACTTCCAGTTGCAACAGATTACTTCGGTCTTTCGACTGGTTACGAGTTCGAGGTCGCTTGCGCGGTCCTCTCCCTTACGAAGCGGTGAAACGGTGTCAACCGAATCTATCGCGGACCACGGCGTCCTTTGCCCGGCTCTTCACCCGGAATCGGGTATCCAATAATCGTTTCAAGAGCACTCGCCGTAAGGTCAGCAACCACCCCTGCTCTATAGGAAACAGTACTGCTTCCAGACTCCCCCGACTGTTAGTCAGAATGCACAACCGATTGACTTACGCCGTACGGTGCGCAGACCGTCCAGGAGCGCCAGAAGATTGACTCCTAAGGGAAGCTAGCCCTAAGGCCAGAGTCCTACCCGGGCTCGCGCTTCATGCGTGGAGGCCGCCGGATGGATGTTGACCCGTGAGTGTGACTGGCCCTGAACAAATGGGTCTTTGTGGCCAACTCAGCAAGGGCCCATTAGCTCCCATGTCTACTTTACCATAGCTAGCATGGTAAAGTGGACAGTTGAATAAAAATTAAAAACATATACAATTTTAGTTGTTCATTTCTAAGCGTCCCCAACTTGAAGTACGAAGCATTTGAGCAAGCACACATAACTGCACATGTAGCACTATCCCGCTTGCTCAATCATGTGACGCGTCTATCTCACTCGCTCGCTCGGATACCCATTGAAGCGCATTTTTCCACATATCTCAGTCGCACCTTCTTTCTTTAGTCATGTGTGCTGGTCTCCTCAAGGAAATAGTGATGCAATTTTAGTTGAGTGTTGATTTTCTTCCACGATACTTGTTATGCGCGTGTCTGTTTATTGCTGTTGTTATAAGTTTAAAATACTATGCTGTACACACAATCTACTTTAAAAATAATATGACATTTATGGATCGCCTAAACGTTTATGTTGACCTGCCTAGATGGGATCCGCCAACGGGGACCCCCATTTTTATCATGTGCACCCCGATTTTTTTTTCTCGCTGACATAGACGCCCTGAAATTCAAAATCGACCCCTGGGGGTCCATAGACCACTTTGGGAATCACTGGTTTAGATGGACTAATTAGATAGCATTCTATCTCTCCGTATTATTTCTGTGATGTAATCAGCCTATATAAAAAAAACGATACATGGCACTAATAATTGAATATTTATATTGTTATCGTTGGTTAAATTATTGGGTTTTCATTATCATCAGTACTTTATAAAAAACCATTCATTATCAATGTTATAGATGGCCAAATATATTGCTATTAGTTTGGCCGTAAGTGCTATCAGCGCTATCGCCGGCACAGAAAGGTTGCCAAATTGTTCTATAGGGTTGCGCAATCTAATAGTATTATATAATCGATGATATTACTTTCAGGACTTTGTTGAACAAATTTGACGGGTTCAATTTGTTGGAATTGGATGATATGCCGCTGTTAAAGGATGTAGTTTCTGTTGTCCTCACTGTGATTGAAAGTAACGATTCTCTTTATTCGTACATGGAAAGTGTAATAAACTTGCTTCCTTTGATTCACCAAATAGTCTCAGATACTGTAAGTACTTTATATATTTAATTTTTTTGTTCCATGGACTTTACAGCCTTTAATAAACCTACACCCGATTTGTGTATTTCGCAGACAAATAAATCGCATAAAAGACAATTTAATAGATCAGTGTACAAAACTCACTGGGTCTTTGGATACTCCCATTTCAATAAATTGTTTTGTTACTGCTGAATTTTTTTTCTCAAACGACTTATATGTTTGGAATTCGTCCGGTTATGATGATCTAAAAAATTTAGCCGGCGCGATAAAAAGGACACATAAATTCGCAAAAACACAAACGAATAAATAAAACGTTTTATATAATATGAAACGCTTTACATAATAAATAAAAAGCAAAGAAATAAAAGCAAATAAATCGCTCAAGCAAATAAAACGGCTTTTCTCAAAGCCACCGGAGGTATGCGACTGCTGATAAGTATATGTTAAATTCTGTCTAGCAGTAGCATGCCTTCAGTGTGCTTTATTGAATCTAAGACACAAGCAGTAAATTTCAAACTGAAGATTGAAGAGTAAGGAGGTACCACTTTTTTTACTATAAAAAACATAAAAAACACAGAAAGGTATGTCGGGCTTGCCCCATTCACCAACCCTGGGCACGCCACTGAGGGCAAATATGGGAAATCGCTACCTGAAATGGGATTTTACAGCTGCAAATCGACAGTTCAAATAATGTCATCGAGGTGTTTATTGAAGTTTATGCAGACATTTTTCTTTTCCAAAAACTGAATATTTTTTTGTTAAATTTGTATTTTTTTAGACATTATACGATACTACTTTATCACCCTAAAATTTGACATATATAGAGCTTGCTAAGCCCCATCATCCAGCCTCTTTCATTTTCACTGTCGGATTTTTGACGCTCTACGCAGACACCCCCTCCACTCCCTTACCCCTATAAAAAATCACCATATACTAACCCTTTGTGGCCTAAATTGGAGACAATAAATTAAAATAAAGGAAAAAATAAAAGATGTTATTTAAGGGAAATATTTTTAAACACAATAAAAAAAATATCATTTCAATTACTTCGTGAAAAAAGAAAAAAATGGTGGTTTTGTAGTTGTACATGTTACTGAGCCGAAATTCTACCCGTCAAAAGTAAAACTCCATCGTCTACCCTCGGAGAACAATTAAAAATTACTAATTATAGATGGCTCTGTAATATACTCTGGTTCAGGTTTGAAACTTATCTAAATGCAATAATCGCTTAAAAATACATTAAAAAGTTGGGTGGTTACTTGGCGTAGCGAGTGGGCCGGAATTTTAATTTCCAAATTTAAAAAGAAATATTTGCCTTCTAATGCTTGGGTAAAATCGAAACAAAGGCTTACAAGCACCAACCAGCTGCAGCGTCCAGTGCCATACATTATTATTATTATTACATTTCCAGGCAGGCAGCATAATTGCTGATATGTCTGAATATGAAACTGAGTACAACTACAATTTCCTGGGATTCATGTGGAATCGCGTTTTCTCCAGCTTAAAATTGTGTCCTCGCAGATGATGCTTGTAGTTTATCTTGAAGATAGAAGACAATTCGGGGCAATTGTAGCATCCGTTGAGGATCTTATATGTTTCAATGAGGTCACCCCTTGTCCGACGATCCTTAAGTGGATACATATAAGGATGTTTTACCTCTAGCTTGATAGTGCTTGTCTGCTTGCGTTTGCAATAAACATCCTACTTATTCTCTCCCTGGTTATTGAAATTACCTCTTCTCGGGGGCTGGCCTTTATGTTTAATAATCTGAAAGTCATTGTATTCTAAAATTATATGTCACTTCCTTGTTATAAAATAATGAGAGTACACTACATAATACTAGTAGCGAACGGTTTCGTGCAGCTTGGGCTACAAGATCCAATTTGTTCTCGGATCGGCTAAACTCACGATTCACCTCCTATTCAGAGACCTCCTCGTGCGGAAGGCCACCCAGGGTAAGACTCTTGCATCTCAAGCCTCACAGCTGGTGGACCGGTTTCTTATGGCGGGATTGCATCCCGGCGCTACTGGTTTGTGCACCGTTCGGCGACGCCAATCGGTTGTGCATTTTGACTTATTACTGAAAGAGTCTGAAGAATATGGAAATATACTGTCTCCTAAGCATCGGGGATGGATGTTGACCTGCTGTCATGCCTCTCTTGAAATGACCTAGAGCCACCCGATCCCGTGTGGCACTACGGGCAAAGGGCGCCCAGATCCGCGATAAATTTAAATTGAATTACCGCTGTGACACAGCAGGTAGAGGCCGCGTATGCAACTTCGGATCCGTAACCAGTCGGGAGGATGGAGGAATCCTGAAGGTTAATTCCAGGCGGAGATATCTTACCAAAACTGGTAGTTAGGAGGAGAAGTTGCCCGCTGGTTACCTTTACCGGAGCCTTACCGTAAGGCGTTGGCCTCTAACGGGCTTGTTGGCGGAGCTAAACAGTAGATTGTCTTATCTCTAAGTCTTCTGCGTTCAACCCACTGCTGAAAGAATGATCACTTATCGTTACACCAGCCTGGGGTGACAGGTTCGCCCGTTGTAGTCGACACCACCCTACTACTTCATAATACTGCATTGGTAGAATCAAGGAGTTGATTTTGGCTTGGTATTGGCAGCAATGGAAGGTGAGCGCCCGGTTAGTTATCATCTAGTTATCTCGGCTAGTTATCTGCTAGTTATAGTACCAGTTAGTTATTGTCAGATAGTGCAGCTCGCCTGCTTCACCTCAGCTGTTTCTCGCTACTTCTATGAATTGTGAGACCGCATATATTCATTACCAGTGGCCAATTTCTTTACAAATCAGCATTGAACCCTGAATTAATTGTCTCTTACTTTCCTTAAACAGTTTCACGAATACGACAAGTTTCTGGTTCTTATGGTGCGCATTATTTCACAAGCACATGGAGTATTTCTACAGCTGGCTATACCCATTTTCTTGAGTCTTACAGAAAAAATTGATACTCCGAAAAGACTGGAAGGAATTGCAACGAGTGTCATTCAGGTAATAACATAGTTTAAAGTTATATAATTTTATTTATTTATTTGAAATAAATTATATAGTAACCTTATAGGTTAACCTTGATAATATAATTTCACCGACATTAATGTGCAAAAACATACACTCTCTTAAAACGAGGCACGTTCCAAAAGTAAGGTCTCCACGCTCCTAGCGCCGGAAAGAAATGTATTTTCCTAAAGTTGGTAACAGTGTCGTATATCGTAGCTCTTCTCCTTTCTAGCAAGAGGTGGCCCGACTCGACCAGATGTTTAGTGTGCATCTGAGATGCATTTAGGGTGGACGCTTCTACTTCGGCCATCGCCACCTCTCTTTTTGGGGGCAGGAAAGGTGTTCTTCTGATTGAGTTTATCCCAACTACGATAACCATCAATACAGATTCATATTGTGAGACTTTTAAAAAACTTCGCAGAGCCATCCAAAATCGAAGACGAGGCATGCTGACAAAGGGTTTGTCTCCTTCATGATAATGCTTGGCCGTTACGTTGCCCGTTACACAAAAACCCTTTTGAACCAGTTTTGGTGGGACGTGATTTCCCATCTAGAAAGGAACTGTATACATCCTGAGTACTTGGTCTATTCTCTTCGAAGTTAAAGCGTTCTAGATAAGGTGGAATAGGAACCCATCGAAGAAGAAGAATATCGGAGGAAAAAGAATATTTTCACCCCCCCAAACTTTGCCCTGCCTGACTACCGCTTGTTCTTGAGCTTGAAGAATCATTTGGGAAGAAAACGGATGGAGATAGATGAAGAACTGAAGAAAGAAGTCATGCAATACCTGAGAAAAGGAGATGGCGGCAAGTTTCATTGAGGCTGGCATAAACAAATTCCCAGTACACCTTGAAAGTGCATCTAAGGGAAGAAAAGTAACTTATATATACTGTATTATGCCCATGTATTTTTTAAATAAATATAGCATCACTCAACTGTTATAATAATGGAGACCTTACTTTTGGGACATGTCTCATTATTAAACAAGGTATTTGCTTATTAGGAAAAATGTTTTTGCAAAGACGGTTGAAGTCAATAAATGTCACTGAATAACATAAAACTAATATGTACTTAGGCCCTATGCAAAGTGAATAATTTAAAGTACTAAGTTACAAATAATGAATTTAATATTTCAATTTATAAAACGGATTTTTCAACACTAAATACTCTATTGAAACATATCTATTTTACGGATTTGGTCCTCTGGCCTGTTAAGCAATGCAACAGCTTTTGACAATGGGACGTTCTGCCCTGCATTTTACTGACAAAATTTCTCACGAATAAATCGTGCCGGCGAGCTCTATGATAATTCGCAGATAGAAATAGTCCTGTTCGTAATAATACATTCCTATTGGGCCCGATTGCGTTTCTTTGTGAACTAAAACTAAAATTAGTCCAAGCGAACGAGATAGAGCAATACGTTAGAGCGGAATATGATACGAATGATCGTCGATAAATACCACCTGCCGAACTTATACTCGTCCGAATTAATTCGAGCATATTTCGTGCGGTGTAAGATTTGACCTTGGCGGGCAGTTTTAATGCGAAAAAGTGACAACCGGTCATCTCACACCCCGCTCTAGCGTATTGCCCTGTCTCGTTCACACGGACTAATTTCCGATTTTAGTTCACGAAGAAACGCAATCGAGCCCATTGTCTACTTAACCCCTTGAGCGGCAAACGGGACAATTGTCCCACAATTGAAATTACCGTAGAGCGGCAAAGGGGACATCTGTCCCAGCCGAGATCGGCGCCGATGTTTTCCAATTATTTACCCTTGATACCTCACATAAATCATATGGCCTGTGGTATGTGCGAAAAGAGGAGAAGATTCTCTGTCGTTAACTAGTTGGTTCATTATTTTTCATACAGTCGCCATTTTTTAGTCTATGATTGAACCAAACCAAACCAAAAACTTCAATATTCATGTTGATTTTCAACACCGAATATTTTTTTATTTTTGTATGGGTATAAGTAAAACGAAGTCATAGGTTGAATGAAGCATATTATAATTATTATAAAAGTATTCACAATTTCTTGTATAGGGTGATTTATTTCCCGAAGAAACATAGAAATGTTGGACAAGGCAGTTTTTTTCTATACCACAACTTTGACAGATAATTCTGAATAATGCTTATTGCTTTACAAAACGACGTTACACATATCTAATAGCAAATTTCAACAGGAACATAAAACAGGTCTTCTTAATACGATCCGTATAGTAGTTTCGGAGTAATCGTCGTTTTCCTGAAGCGCTATATTTTTGTTGTGATGTCATCTTCTTCTTCGCGTTCTCTAAGAGAAACTACAATTCAAACGTCAGCGCTCGAGGTATTGAGCTATGAACGTTAAAAACTATAATTCATAAGAACATAGCACAAGCACCGGCCAAAAGTCGTACTAGTACATATACTGTAATGACTTATATACTGTAACTGAAAAAACAGATAGTAATTTTTAAAATATTTTACAAAAAGTATATTTATGAAATGCCTGCTAAAATGGATCGGAAAGAATACAATTTCGGAAATACCACATATTAAAAGTCCTTGTAATATAATGTGAAATATAATATAAAATGTCATTAAAGTAAAAACTAAAAATGCTTATTTAAACTTTTGCAAAAAGAGAATATTTTTTTAATAATAAAATCTTAAAAAAGATATTTCTCTAAACATATTTCTAATAAAAAAAAATAGGTTAACTGATTTGTATCAATTTATATGTCATTTTTATTTCTTGGAATGTAATTTTATTATCTTTTTTTATTAATTCTATTATTAGTTTTCTATCTGACTGTCGATCACTATACAATTTTGTTTTCAGCGCATGCTAAATCTGCTTCGGATGGATATAGCCCCGATTGTGAATGACTTTGACGACATGTTCCTGTCCATAGCGTGGCTGGTCTTATTCAAGTTCACGAACGGTTTTCCCGAGATTTCAAACGTATTCGTGGAATTGGACGGCATCCAGAGTTTTGTACTTTGTTTTCAGGTAAGAAGCTAGGCGCCAAATCAAAATATTTAGTTGGTTAACTGATGATGTCGCGGGAAATATTGCAAATCCAACGAAATAATAAAAACCTTTCCATTCCTGAATTGTAATAAAAATTTAGTAATCAATTTCACATTCCTCAATATGCGTAGCTATTTACCGTTAATCGGGGATGTGCAGCTGCGCCAAACAAATACTATTTCCAGCCGAAATAATAAAATATTTCGGCAATTTAATGACATACTCAATTAAGCGCGTACCAAACCAGAGATTATCAATAAATTCAACTGCGATATTGAAATATTTAAGTGCTTTCCACCGCGATAACGAATCAATTAGCCTTTCTGATGCGACGCGCTAATTACCGTTATTAGCCAGGTGCACAACGCAAAACAAGATCATTACGACATGACATGAAAACAACACAATTAAGAATATATTTGTTCCGTAGTCTCCAACATAAAAATGGGTCACAAATCTTAAAAAATACACTAAATTAAGTTAGAAAATAAGACCTCCATATTAATAGCATCATTTTGATATATAGTAGTAAACTTTTCTATATAAGATAAGAAAGTTACTTTATAAAATGTATAACATTAACATAACACGTATATTTAAATTATAAAATAATAAACTAATCCTTAATTAAGCTAGACAATAGGATAGCATAATATAATATTAAGGAAATCGGGTAATTGTAATATTTTCATTATTTTATGTCCTTTTAAATCATGTAACGCCATCCTACAGAGGATAGCGAAACGACCCGTACCAGTTTTGTACGCGTCAAAGGCCAACCATACCCCCACTCCACTACGGTCGGGGAGATTGCCTATAAAAGGAAGCCCCGCAAGAAGTGGGGGTGTGTGTGTGTGTTTTAGTCAGCCGAAGTATACGCATTGCCTTCCGCAATTATATTATCGGCAAATATAAAGTAAAATCTTTAAAATATAAAACTACCAGTGTCAACAGTCGTTTGTTTTATTCACCACACCCTTGGTTCAAAGTGCGGCAACAGTGTTCAGTGTTCAGAACAATTCAAACGCGCAACAGAAGACGAAACTTGAAGAGAAGCAGACCCGAGCCGATTGGAATACTACCGACCCGACGTCGTTGCTGATACTTCGAGTGCCTTTCTCAATTGCGTACTGAGCTGATTTCCGGTAAGCGCTTACTGTTACCTGAATCCTGTTCTTTGTCTTCACGGCTAAGTTTTGATAGGCGAATTGACCGCTGCGACGACGAAATCTCTGACGCCTTACGAACCTCAGAGCATCCAACCTACGCCAATAACATCAGGCCTTGCGTCGTCGACCTGTCGCCAGCCCTACAACCTGGCAAAACGACATGAACCGAAATAATTGCGGATTCCGTTAGAGGAATACCGTGGAACAGAAGGCCTTTACAAAGCCAGTTCCCCTTCGTCACAGGCTGACATACTGTTTCGGAGGAAAACGTACACCCGCCCTTACAAAGCGGACCGTACAAAAACGTGTGTCGATAAAAGCCCTCACACTGTCAAATCGTTGGTCCTTCGAGCCGGATTAAACCACGACTATAAAGACGCTGGTCATTAAAAAACGGATCAAAACGAGTACTAAAAATCGTTTATCCAGGGAGCCGTGTCGAGAGCTACGGTCCGGCAATCGTACACGAATTTCGCTTTGTCGCTTGTGAGCCTTTCGATCACGACCAACTAAAATGTCCACAAAAAGCGCGAAGGAAACGCCATCGCGCAGAAGTCAACGAATAGCGGATAAAACGGCCGTCCGGAGAACAGACAAGAGCGCCGACTCACACGACCGACGCGCTGTATCTCACGATAGGACGAGACCGCTACCAACCGAGGAGAAGTCGTCAGATTCAGGAGAATCGAGTCAAACCGTACAACAGCCTGAGAAGACGACTCAACTGCTCGTCGAGGAACGACCGCCGTCGAGAGCAACATCCATCAGCAGCCGCAGATCTTCGAGATCCGCCTCAACGATGATTGCGAGGCGACAACTAGAAGCGGAGATGCAAGCCGCCGACGAACGCGCACGTCTCAAGACCGTCGCCGCCGCCGCTAAAGCCAAAGCGGCCAAAGCCGCCGCCGCCGCCGACGCCGCCAAAGCCGCCGCCGCCGCCGACGCCGCCAAAGCCGCCGCCGCCGCCGACGCCGCTGAAGCCGCCGCCGCCGCCGACGCCGCTGAAGACGCGCTAGAAAAGAAATTAGCTCTCCAAAAACTCTATATAGAAGCGGAAGTGGAGGGAGAATTCGACGACGACGACGATTACACGAGCAGCAACGCTGGGAGCGTGATAGTGCCGCAAATCCGGGGAACGACCTCGAGATCGTCAGAACGTCGCACCACGACATGGATCAAGACGCATCAGGAAGCGACCCATCTCACGGAGCCAGCGGCCTCGACACAGAATCCAGAAAATAACATTGGAGTGCCGTGTAAAAGTGTAAACGTGCAAAGTGAAGTGTTCCCGCCAATGATGCATTTGTATCAAGCACGCGCCAATTTGTTAAAGGATCTTCCGAAGTTCGCAGGAGATAGCCGCGAATGGCCAATATTCGCTGCCCTTTTCGACCAGGGAACGTCTACTTGCGGTTTCACCGATGCCGACAACCTAGTGCGACTACAGCAGAGTCTACAGGGAACAGCGCGCGAGGCGGTCCGAGCCATGTTGTTGGACCCCCGCAACGTGCCTGACATCAGGCGCACCTTGGAGCGCCGCTTCGGACGCACGGGATCGCGCATCGATGAATTAATGTCGGAAGCACGCAGAGCGCAGGCGATAACGGTAAGTGACCCACTTTTCAAGTTGGTAGAATACGGAACTGTAGTTTGTAATGTCATTCACTCTCTTAAAAATATGGGACATCCCGCTTATTTGATTAATCCGCCGCTTCTAAAAGAGCTTATTCATAAATTACCGCAGCATTTAAGGCTGCAGTGGTATTCTGTTGGTCACGGTGACCATCCCACTCTCGCAGATTTCGGGAACTGGTTGGAATCGATAATAGATGCGGCGGCGCAAGAGGACTCGCCGCCTACAAAAAATGTTGCCAACCAACAAATTCAAAATAAATCCGTTAAAAAATATGCCCACACTACGTCCGAAAATAAGACACCCGAATGTGTTAAATGTCATAAAACAAATCACACCACACCCGAGTGTCGGTTTTTCTTAGCGTTAAATGTTAGTGAGAGGTGGGATTGGGCAAAGGCAAACAAGGTATGTTTAAAGTGCCTTAAGAAGGGACATATTCTCAAAGACTGCCGTAAAAAGGGGAAATGTGGGAAAGACGGCTGTCAATATCCACATCACGTGTTACTACATTCTTCCCAAAATAGAAATTACAATCGCGTGCCTTCTGCGGGAAGTTCAACCAACTCGGATCAGGAGACAGTTGCAACAAGCACTGTCACAAACACCTGGAACGAAACAGCCGAAATGCTATTACGCGTAGCAAAGGTTGAACTTCGTGGACCCGGCGGATGCTATACTGTATTAGCACTCTGCGACGAAGGGTCAACGGTCACGTTACTAGAAGAAGAGGTGGCTAATAAAATCGGTGCCGATGGCCCGAAAAGCCCTCTTAACCTCATAGGGGCCTCAGGGATGACCATGCAGAAAGGGGTCACGAAATTAGTAAACATTGAAATTCGTGCAGTAAATTCGCATACGTTTTACCCACTAGACGGGGTAAGAACAGTAAATAATTTAGACCTTCCAAAACAGAATTTTAATGCGAAACTAATGGCACAAAAGTGGCCACACCTAAAAAATATTCCATTTTGTGACCTGAATGATAGACCCAAATTATTGATAGGCATCGATAATTGGAACCTTATAATTCCCCGAACAATTCGCGCGGGACCCTCAAACGGGCCTATCGCTACATCGTCGCGTCTAGGATGGACACTCGGCGGCGCGTCGGGTGAAACGCAAGCCACGCACGGCCAAGTCTATCATGTCGCCGAAAGTTCTGAAAGCGAAAGGGTAGATGAAATCGTGCGGGAGTATTTTAAAATAGAGGAACTAGGGCCGCACGTTCGTAAACATCGGCAAAACACCAATGCCAGGGCTGAACACATTTTGGACACATCAACCATTTTAATAGCCGGTAGGTGGCAAACGGGGTTATTGTGGAAATCGGACGACGTAACGCTTCCACTTAGCCGTACCATGGCGGAAAAGCGCTTACGATCCATCGAAAATAGATTAATAAAAAATCCCAGTTTAGCCGACGCATATAAAAACAAAATTCAAGAATTTATAACAAAAGGTTATGCCGAGAAATTAACTTCCTCAGATATCGAACTCAAAAGTCCAAGACTCTGGTATCTACCACACTTTCCGGTAGAAAACCAGAACAAACCAGGAAAATTAAGATTGGTATTCGACTGCGCTGCAAAATCTAATGGTGTCAGCCTGAACGACCATCTTCTATCAGGACCCGACCTCCTGAATACCTTAATGGGCGTCCTTTTTAAATTTCGTCAGGGCCTCATAGGATTCACGGCAGATATCCGGGAAATGTTCTTGCAGGTGCGCTTAACGCCCCAAGATACACACAGTCAGCGTTTTCTGTGGCGCGACTTAGATTTGACAAAAAAGCCAGAAGAGTATCGTATGAACGTGGTTTTATTCGGTTCAGCGTCCTCTCCATGCTCTTCCCAGTATGTCAAGAACCGAAACGCAGATAGGTTTGAAACCGACTATCCAGACGCCGTATACGCAATAAAATCAAAACATTACATTGACGACTATCTCGATAGTTCGGACGACGTCGCTTCCGCTAAATCACTAATTCGCGACGTAAGTCGAATACACAAAGAGGGTGGCTTCGAAATAGTTAATTGGGCTAGTAGCCATCCGCAAGTGCTAGAACAAGTACCTCAGGAATTTCGGTCGAAAACCAGCGTCACATGGACGAGTTCCGACGATAACTTTGAACGCATCTTAGGATTAAAATGGGATCCTAGAACGGACATGCTGGCTTTCGACACAAATTTTAGAAAAATCCCTCCAAATTTACTAAGTGGCGAAATATTACCTACTAAACGTCAAACTTTAAGGGTAATTATGAGTGTTTTTGATCCCCTCGGGTTCCTCGGTCCACTCGCCGTGAAGGCGAAGATACTGCTTCAACATATTTGGTTGGAAAAGGTCGAGTGGGATCAGAACATTAGCGAAAGCGCATTCAACAAATGGAAGTCTTGGCTCAGGGAATTAAAAAGTATAGAAATTTTCAAAATTCCCCGTAGTTATCAATTCGGGGGAAATAAAACGGTAGGCGCGCAACTTCATATATTTGCAGACGCGAGTGAAAAAGCATATGCTGCTGTTGCCTATGTGCGATACATCGCGAGCAACAAGAATGTATGTACCGCGTTTTTAGCAGGAAAAAATAAAGTCGCACCGTTAAAAACCATGTCACTACCGCGTTTAGAGCTACAGGCTGCTACCTTAGCTAGCCGCCTAGCATACACAGTACAAAATCAACACACCTGGAAATTTGACGAGGTATTCTTGTGGAGTGACAGTAAAACTGTCCTCTCATGGATACGATCAGATCCTCGTCAATACCAAACGTTCGTTGCTCACCGCCTTGGGGAAATAGACCAGTTGACAAAAATTGATCAATGGCGCTGGGTTCCCTCAAAAGAAAACCCAGCAGACCTCGCGACTCGGGATACGATTGACGACCAAAATATTGAAAATATTAAAAAATGGGTAGACGGGCCATCCTTTTTACGACTAAACGAAAATGAGTGGCCAGAAATTAACAATACCATAAAAAACTATAAAACTTCGGAAGAGCTAAAGCGCGCAGTTCATATCACCGTAAGCGCCCCACCGGAGTGCCTTATAGAAATTCACAGATTTTCAAAAATAAATCGACTTCTACGCACTACCGCATGGGTGTTACGATTCATAGATAATTGTCTACAGAGGAGGGCGCATGCGACCCACATATCCGCAGCGGAAATTGCTCGCGCGGAAAAATACTGGGTCAAGCAAGCGCAAAGGGACAGTTTCACGCCCGAAATAACTTCCATCCGAAGTGAAAATAAAAATACGAAACCTAACAAACTGCGTCATTTAAATGCCTACTTGGACGACGAAGGCATTCTAAGAGTGGGGGGTAGGATAAACGCAATTGAAGGTGTGGCTTTAGAAGTCAAAAAACCTCCCATTCTAGATGCCAAGCACCCGTACACCAGGCTTATTATCCAGGATCAGCATGAAAAGGCCGGACACATGGGCCGCGAATTCGTGGGAAACGAATTACGCCAACGATACTGGATACTACGCCAACGGGGTGCAATTCGTCGGATCACACATGACTGCCAACGGTGCGCGCTAGAACGCGCAAAACCTGTCCCGCCAAAAATGGCGGACTTGCCCGCTATTAGATTAGAACATCATATTCGCCCATTTACGAACGTGGGGCTGGACCATTTTGGTCCGATTGAAGTAGCTGTGGGTAGACGAAGAGAGAAGCGGTATGGCGCCTTGTTTTGCTGCCTGAGTACGAGAGCCATCCACGTGGAAATCACGCACTCTTTATCAAGTGATGCGACCATGATGGCCATAAAACGTATGAGCGCGCGGCGCGGTGTCCCATCCGTGATATATTCTGATAATGGCACCGGGTTTCATGGTGCCAATAATGAGTTAAAATTAGCCTTAAAAAACCTCGACTGGGAGGATGTAAAAACTCGAAGCGCCATGAAAAAAATCGATTGGAAATTTATTACCCCGACTGCTGCTCATATGGGAGGCGTTTATGAACGCCTCATACAATCTGTTAAAAAGGCGCTATACGCCACGTTAAAAGAAAAGATACCGAGAGACGAAACTCTAGCCACGTTTATGGCAGAAGCGGAAAATTCCGTCAATAGCCGTCCTCTTGTCCACGTGTCCCTCGACAGCCTTGACGAGGAGAGCCTTACTCCAAATCATTTCTTAATCGGGTCCTCCTCCGGTCGACTTAACATCGGAGTAATAGACCCTGAAAGTCTTTGTTTACGACGACAATGGCAGATCGCCCAAATATTAGCCAACCATTTTTGGAATCGATTTGTCAAAGAGTATTTACCGACTTTGGCCAAACGGTCAAAATGGCACAAAGAGGTTGAACCTATAAAGGAAGGCGAATTAGCTTTCTTAGTAGATCCTCAATTCCCCCGAAACACTTGGTTGAAGGGCATAATTACGAAAACTTTCCCCGGCAAAGACGGACAAGTCAGAGCTGTGGCTATCAAGTGCCGTGGAAAAATTTACCAGAGGCCAGCCACGAGGATTGCAATTATTCGCGCTCCCGACATGTGAATAAAACGTCTTCATTCACAGAGGAGGGAATTGTCGCGGGAAATATTGCAAATCCAACGAAATAATAAAAACCTTTCCATTCCTGAATTGTAATAAAAATTTAGTAATCAATTTCACATTCCTCAATATGCGTAGCTATTTACCGTTAATCGGGGATGTGCAGCTGCGCCAAACAAATACTATTTCCAGCCGAAATAATAAAATATTTCGGCAATTTAATGACATACTCAATTAAGCGCGTACCAAACCAGAGATTATCAATAAATTCAACTGCGATATTGAAATATTTAAGTGCTTTCCACCGCGATAACGAATCAATTAGCCTTTCTGATGCGACGCGCTAATTACCGTTATTAGCCAGGTGCACAACGCAAAACAAGATCATTACGACATGACATGAAAACAACACAATTAAGAATATATTTGTTCCGTAGTCTCCAACATAAAAATGGGTCACAAATCTTAAAAAATACACTAAATTAAGTTAGAAAATAAGACCTCCATATTAATAGCATCATTTTGATATATAGTAGTAAACTTTTCTATATAAGATAAGAAAGTTACTTTATAAAATGTATAACATTAACATAACACGTATATTTAAATTATAAAATAATAAACTAATCCTTAATTAAGCTAGACAATAGGATAGCATAATATAATATTAAGGAAATCGGGTAATTGTAATATTTTCATTATTTTATGTCCTTTTAAATCATGTAACGCCATCCTACAGAGGATAGCGAAACGACCCGTACCAGTTTTGTACGCGTCAAAGGCCAACCATACCCCCACTCCACTACGGTCGGGGAGATTGCCTATAAAAGGAAGCCCCGCAAGAAGTGGGGGTGTGTGTGTGTGTTTTAGTCAGCCGAAGTATACGCATTGCCTTCCGCAATTATATTATCGGCAAATATAAAGTAAAATCTTTAAAATATAAAACTACCAGTGTCAACAGTCGTTTGTTTTATTCACCACACCCTTGGTTCAAAGTGCGGCAACAGTGTTCAGTGTTCAGAACAATTCAAACGCGCAACAGAAGACGAAACTTGAAGAGAAGCAGACCCGAGCCGATTGGAATACTACCGACCCGACGTCGTTGCTGATACTTCGAGTGCCTTTCTCAATTGCGTACTGAGCTGATTTCCGGTAAGCGCTTACTGTTACCTGAATCCTGTTCTTTGTCTTCACGGCTAAGTTTTGATAGGCGAATTGACCGCTGCGACGACGAAATCTCTGACGCCTTACGAACCTCAGAGCATCCAACCTACGCCAATAACATCAGGCCTTGCGTCGTCGACCTGTCGCCAGCCCTACAACCTGGCAAAACGACATGAACCGAAATAATTGCGGATTCCGTTAGAGGAATACCGTGGAACAGAAGGCCTTTACAAAGCCAGTTCCCCTTCGTCACAGGCTGACATACTGTTTCGGAGGAAAACGTACACCCGCCCTTACAAAGCGGACCGTACAAAAACGTGTGTCGATAAAAGCCCTCACAGATGATATGCTCCAGATTGGTGTTTTTGAAAAGCTCGCTGTGTGTTTCAAAAGCCCATAAAAATCACCGCCTGTTGTAACAGCGACTGTAGCATTTTTAAAAAGCGCCAAAAACTTTTGTGTCAAGTACCCACTGCTACAAAATATCTAGAAAATGAGCGACATCCAACTCAACGAGAATCAAAATCGTCCGTTCAGAGATCCCTATCGTTTTAGTATATACTTTGTCCATTTCTTTAGTTTTTTCAGTCAGAAACTATTGTATTTATTGTGAATCAAATCTTTGCTTTGCAGAATAAGTAACTTTCGTTATACAGAGTAAAAGACTCTCTCAGCGTCAGGGTCCGTATCTGTATTGATTCTCGATATTGAGTTATGGCGACTTGTGTGTATGGCCCGTGTCTATAAGAAAACTGAGCAGAGATTACAAAAAGTCATTGTCCTATTATTCTGCATATTTTGGAAACAAAATTATTCTACAGTAGGAGGAGCCGCCATAACTTTGTCGATCTTAGTATACCAATCACTATGGCTCCAAATGGTTCGATGCAGCTTGTGCCTGATGGCCTGTCTGTGTTTTCTTAGGTCGTCTCAACTGACAGTTCAGTTCCCATCTGGTAGCCTCTTCGGAGAGGGACTAACCTGGAAAGGCCGCTGTTACCTGCAGTCGTAGACAGTTGGGGTCAGAGGGTCCGATCCGGGGAATACCTCGGGCGGAACTGGGCGGTTTGCGCACCGTGCGTTTCTTAACAAGCAGGGGTAGTTATTGACCTGGCGTCATCTATCCTGAGAAATGATCCGATTGCCACCCGATCCCTTACGGGCAAAGGGCGCATCGGTCTGCAACAAATTTGAACTTGAATTACGGCTACCACGCAAAACTCTCAGTAATCTTTCTCCCTAATCGCTACCTTTTTCAATAATAGAGAAAGCTTCAGATTGAATTTTGGAGGTTGATTCGGTCTCTAAGCAGTATAAATTCCCTGAAAGTCTGAGATGCACAGCCCTCCGTCTAGATATAACTTTTTACTCTCTATTTCGGAAGTTGGCCCGGCCCTTATTGTAGAATTAACTGTTCCATGGGAATCAAATATCCCAAAAGACGTCACGTACAAATTAAATAAAAACCATAATCTCGCAAATGCCGTCACCCGGAACGGCTTCACTGTTCACCTTGTCGCGGTGGAAATTGGCGCTCGTGGTCTGCCAACCAAATCTCTGTTTCACCTCTTTAAAGATCTTGGTCTCCCCAGGAAAATAATCAACTCCTTCCTAGAAAAAATATCTAAAACCGCGATTTCCGCATCTCAAATTCTATGGCTTCGAAGAGGGAGTCGTAAGGTGAACGCTCACATGTGGCAAGACAGCTGCCCGAAACCTACCACAGCCGGTCGTTAGTCCAGAATCCACTGCTCACCCCCCAGAAGTGTAATAATAGTATTATGATGGGCCCGACTCCGGTGAATTCCATGGCAGCTCCGTTTGTATTTTATTTATTAAATTAATCCATTATATTTTCAGACATTTCCAACACATGTAGAGTACCTGGCTCCAATGTTGGGAACAATTAGCAATGTGGCCAAAGTGAAAAGTTTAAGAGCAAAACTTAGAATAGAGCCAGTGTACAGAATACTCAATAGAGTACTCATGAGGGCAAATACATCGGTGGAGAGTGCTATTGTAAGTAAATATCAATATTTAGATTTATTCGCAGCGTTGGTTATTCACAGTTTGGGTTGTTATTGCTCTAGTTTTCTATTTCTCCATATACAGAGAGCAGATCGGTGTTTCTATCTCTCAAGAGCTGCATATGGGGGGGTCGATTACAACGGGCGAATCCGTCACCCCAGGGATTTATAACGATTTCGTGCCATTCTTTCTCCCATGGAGTGGACGTGAAAGACTTTGCAGACAATACAATCCACAATTAAGCTCTGCCAATGGCCCGTAAAAGTTCACTTGGAGGTGTCAACTAAAACGAGCGAATCCGTCACCCCAGGAAGTTCTAACGATAATTATTGTTGTATCTCCTGTGAGGTGAGCATAGAAGACTTTGGGTCGAAAGAGTCCACTGTCTAGTTACGCCACTCGCCCGTAAGAAGCCAACGCCTTACCGCGATGTGCCAGGTGTGTAACCAGCGGGCAGAACTCGCGCCCTTACTACCAGTTTCGGCCAGATTTCTTTGGCCTCCCGACTGGCTACGGGTTCGAGGTCTCTTGCGCGGTCCTCTCCCTTATGTAAACGGTGATTCGGAATTAACCCGATCTATCGCGAACCACGGCGTCCTTTGCCCGGCTGTTCTCACCCGGGATCGGGTAGCTGACTGGTCGTTTTATTTAATTATATCTACATTCTACATTATGTAACAGAATTATTTGATACAATGTTTCATTTAATACAAATAAATGCATAAGTCGACATTTCCAGTCGACTCGAGAATCGAAATTAAGTCGACGATATTTCCTGATTTGCGCATCGCTACATAAAGGGAACCCGCTGGCTTTGGTCCGACTCGTTTAGTTCCTCGAATCTCGTATTTTGTTTCGTTTGTTAATTTCGGTTTAAAATCTAAGTCATCAAGAACAAATGGATTAAATCGCGGTCGATAGATCTTTCGATGACGCACATGTCAAGGCTTCGACGGCAAACAGCCTTTCCATGACCCTCATCCTCCATTAAATTCCAAAAAACGACCGGCTATGATTATGTGGCAAATTGACAAATGGCTACGTTTACTTTTAAACCCGAATGCATCCAAACAAAAACGTCAACATGTCAGCTGTTTCTTGAGCATCAGCCATTTTACTAGTCTAAAATGCCCTTAAACTACCCTTCTGGGGGTTAAAGGCATTTCAAGAGCCATACATTGCCAAGCTCTGCTCAACGGGTGGTTAACGCTTAATTTAGCCTAGTTTATTTCTCACATTATTTATGTAACAGTTGTTACACGCGTTGTTTAAATTTAAAATGCGTATATTTCTAAGGCCGTTTGTAGTAATGGTACCTGTCATATACAAATGTTACATGTAGGGTAGTCATGAATAAACACACTTGATAGCATGATGGAGTACAGCCAAAGCCAGTCAATCACATATAACACGCTCAGTCGACTCATGTCCTGCTCCGTGGCCCTGGTAAAAAGAGTCTTACATTATCCTCAGTGTGGGCATATGCTAGTTAATCCGGCAGTAAGCAGTCCCGTAGGCAGTTAGACATTATCGACTACAGCGGGCGAACCCGTCACCCCAGACTGGTATAACGATATGTGAT
Organism: Micropterix aruncella; assembly: GCA_944548615.1. Lineage (NCBI taxonomy): Eukaryota > Metazoa > Arthropoda > Insecta > Lepidoptera > Micropterigidae > Micropterix > Micropterix aruncella. The sequence continues at coordinate 18,748,119 of OX155973.1, forward strand.
CATTCTTTCAGCCGTGGGATGAGCGTAGAAGACTTAGACAATGACAATCTACTATCTAGTTCCGCCAACTAGCCCGCGAGAGACCAACCCTTACCGCTCGGCACCGCTACTAGTTATTGCCAGATTTCTCCGGCGTCCCGACTGGTTAGAGGTTCGAGGTCATTTGCACGGTCCTCTCCCTTACCTAGCGGTGATTCAGTGTCTACCGAATCAATCGCGGACCACGGCATCCATTGCCTGGCTCTTTACCCGGTATCGGGTAGCCGATTGGTCGTTTCAAGAGCAGTTGCCGTAAGGTAAACAACTACCCCTTCTCTATAGGAAACAAAGCCGTTTCCTGATCCCGCCGGTTATCAGTCAGAATGCATAGTCGATTGGCTGACGCTGCACGAAGCGCAAACCGTCCAGGAGAACCCGAAGGAGGATACCCAGGGGAACTGGCCCGTAGGCACAGTCCTACTCGGGCTCGCACTTCTGCTGGGAGGCTACCGGATGGGTTGTGACCTGTGAGTTGTGTGGGCCCTAAACACATGGGTCATAATGTGTTTAGTCACATTAGGTCATAGTCAGACTTGCATCATTTTAGGGTGCGACTGAGTAAGGTTCGGAATAGCTTTCTATGCCAATCTTACTTATTCTACAACAAACTTTCATTACACATCAGGGGCCTTGGGAAGGTTCACTTTAAGAAAAAGGTACATGGTATTTTGACTAAAAACCCCATTTATAGCATTGAGGATTTTGACAATATCAATTTTTCGCAGCTCTATTGACCTACTTGACTATTATTATTCCTTATTCTTTCTATTATTGACTATTTTACAATTGCGTTTTTTTCCTTCTAACTATTGGCTATTGACTATTATTATTATTACTGTTTGTTTGTATTTGTGTTTTTTCTTTAAAATATCTTCCCGTATGATAATTTGTGAAATTATCCAATATTTGTTTGATTATGTAGGACTATTGTCCACATGTAAATTCTACGAAATTATGTAAGAATTTTGATTGAAAATATTGGAAAATGTTGTTTCCTCTATATAACCTAGAAAATCTGCGCTTGGATGTTCAACGTTTATACCTTGCAATATCGACGTTCATACCTTATACCTTAACCCTTGGAGTAAATGGGTATTTTCATGGATGCATCTGTCTCTTTTGCAGGATTTTCGGCGACATCGACCTTAAAGTACTATAACTACGAAACTACTACACCAATCATAAAAAGAACAACTGCACAATGATTGCATTGAAATTTCGAATATAGAATATTGAAATATCATTTTGTAAAACAATTAGATAATTATTAATAAATATGAGAACGTCAAAGAAGTGAAAAAAACGCGGAACCAGATCTGGTCGTATCATACTCGACGGATAATTGTTTCAGAACCAGATTTGGTCGTATCATACTCAACGGGTTAATAGGTATATATTTCAATATTATACTTGTTATTTTTGTTAGTTTTGACATAACCAAGTGTAGGAATTCCTATCAACTGGTTTGAAATAAAAAAAAAATGACCAAACTGCACTGGGGTTATTAGCTCGCTAAACGCAGTCTAATAAAGGCAAGTCCCATAGGCAGTATAATAAAGAGTGTGACTGTCCAATAACGAGTATTTTTTTCTCAGGCGCGATTCAACACAATGGAAATAGTGGCATACTTAGCCACAGACGAGTCTCCAGATCCTCAAAACAAGCAGATTAGCATGGACAGAAGCCTCAAACTCATGAAGAATGCTTTGTTTGAGAGGAAATACGATTACGCGAGTCACATAAAGTATACGAGTCTGAGCTCTATCATCATGCTACTGGCGACGTCCACAGTACCCGAAAGTTTACTATGGGCTATTTGGGTGCTGGCCTATCTTTTGGAGAAAGATGGTAAGTACATATTTTTTGTAGCTGCTTGCTTGTCCTGGCGCCGACCTCAAAAACCTGTTGGTTTGTCCTATGAAAAGGTTTGTGCGGTTTGTAGGGTTTCCAAAAGTGGAGAAAAATATGTAGATAAAAAACCGAAATCGTTGCAGTGGCTTGTGACCCGCAAGTATAATAAATTTAGGAGCTTATCTGTTATTTTATATGCAAAAAGGAGGCAAGAAGGGAATAAACAAAAGAATAAAGTCTGAGAAATTTGCTCCCATGCTTTTAGAGCATTTTATTTGATAAAAAATTATCAAAAATATGTGAAAACAAATAAAACGGGCAAGCATGTACCCTCCTTGGACTTGCGGAAGCGAAGCGGTGCCACTCCGGCGCACATCCCCCACTCTCCCCCTTCCCCCCTTCCCTCGTTTCGTCTAGTTGAAATCCGGTGTGCTTGCGGTGCAATGCCGGAACGCACCATGTGGCATTCCATGGATTTTTATATGAAGGACTCCGCAGCGGCACCGCGTCGTGTGGCCCTTACCTTGTGTTTCTCTGTTCCGAAGGCGTTCGACTTGGGCCCAGTGTAGGCAGCTTTCCTTCCACTGCAACTCTAAAATGTCCACAACTCCACTCAAAAACTCTTTATTAATTAGATTTTGCAGTAACTCTAAAGTTTTGGCGTGAGTCAAAAAAAAAAAATGCATGGCGTGTGTGTGTATAAAGCGGAAAAACCGTTTTAATTTTCTCTGCATTATTTTGTTTCTTTTAACTTATTGTAATTTGTCCTAAATCGTTCGATTACATAAAACATTTTTTGCGGTCCCTTGAATTTTCCTATGCTTATAGTACTAATTTTCCCGCATATATCAAACCCGCTCATATCGAATTCCCGCTTATTTCGAACCCAATTTTCGGATCCTTGGTCCAAATTTTACCCAGATATATCAAAGATCTTGGGAAAATGCCACAAAATTCAGAATTTTTTGAAATGTGTTGGATTAAAACAAAGAAAAAGACAATGATTACAGGAAATTTCACATTTATAAATGATAAACATGTTTTTATTGAACGCTCAAGTAAAAAAATAAATAAGCCTGACTGACTAGATATCATTAACTAGAAAATTACAGTACAGTTCACTTGGACACGACAGAAATGAGTAATGTACTCATCACTTCTTAAGAAAGGTATCAAGTGTTGATTGCTTAAAGTGTTTGGTAGCTGCAGAGATGGTCAGATCCTCTACTTTGTCCAGCATCCTGAATATCTCGTAAATTTGCAAGTTCAAAATGATTTCACCATAAAATGGATCACGGAGCTGGTTAGCAAAAGGGCGGTCCAGATAGTGATGAATACTACCACAAGAGCAAAGGTAGTTAAAGGATGCCCCCAAGGGGGGGTCCTATCACCACTTCTATAGAACATAGTAGTGGACAGCCTCATAAAAACACTAAATGAAAGGGGCTACACTACTATTGGTTATGCCGACGACCTAACAATAATGATAAATGGAAGCGCAGAAAACATGCTATGTAAAGTCATGCGCTCAGCTCTGCAGATAGTAGAAAAATGGTGTGACGAACATCAATTGTCAGTAAATCCGAAAAAGACAGAACTCATCCTCTTCACCAACAAGAGGAAGTTACCAGAACTACAAGTACCAAAATTATTCAACACCAAACTCTCCCTATCAACTCAAGTGAAATATCTGGGAGTCATCCTTGACAGTAAACTAAACTGGGCGAGTCATATCGAGGCCAAAACAAAGAGGGCCTGCCTAACTTTTTGGCAGTGTCGGAGACTAATGGGGAAAAAATGGGGTCTCAACCCAAAAATCACACTCTGGCTGTACACATCAGTCATCAGGCCCTCTCTGACTTATGGATCAGTTGTATGGTGGCCCAGAACACAACTGACCACAGTGAAAGCGAGACTCCAGAGCCTGCAACGCTTAGCGTGTGTAGCAGCCACTAGATGTATGAGAACCACACCATCGGCCGCACTAGAGTACCTCCTAAACATGAGACCTCTGGATCTTGTCATCCAAGAGGAGGCTAGGGCAGCCGCTCTAAGACTAAGAGCAAATGTACTGTGGAAACAAAACACAGAAACACTACACTCAAAAATTCTGAAACGGGTTTTAGAAGAAATTCCTCTTCTGGACGCACCCATGGACAGAATAATATGCCATCATGTCTTTGATCGTAGATGCAATATCCAACTCATTGCAGAACCAGCAGATCACTCTGGTACAAATGAAGTAAGGAGAGACTTGGGTTAACCAAAACCAACAGGCATCCCTAGTTAGTTAGTTAGTTAGTTGGTCTGGGCTTTTTCCCGCACTTGGCCTCTTGATTGGGCCGTTGTGCGTGGCTCATGTTTCTATTTATGTTACTCCAGCCAACCCAGGCTGTCCCAGAAAGTTAGCAGCCTGTTTGGGTTGCTACAGGCCTCCGGGACAGATGCTGGAGATTGTAGTATTCTTGCCCGTTTCTCTGCCACGCTCCTGCATTCCATGAGCACATGCTGTGGCGTTTCTTCTTCCTCCATGCATCCTCTGCATAGAGGGCTGTCTGTCACACCTATGGTAAACAGGTGTTTGTTTAGGGGACTGCATTGCATTGCTCAAATTGCATCACTAGTCGATGGAGGAGGCCAGCGTACATGACCAACGAGGGTAGGTGCGAATGAGATATGGGAAAAAATGTACTTCAATTGGTATTCGTGCGAGAGATAGTGCTAAATGTGCTGTTATGTGCGGCTTTCTCAGCTGCTTCATACTTCGTCGCGGACACTTAGAAATGAACAACTAAAAATTGTACATGTTTTTAATTTTTTAACAACTGTGCACTTTACCAAAATCCATATGTAAGTGACCAGTACTGTGCCAGCTGAAAAAGCACATTTAACGGTTTAGGAAAATTCAATAATTTTTAGGCAGGGGTCCACGTGGTCTAAAAACAGCAAGTGGTCTACATGACAATAGTTTGGGTACCTCTGGTCTAGTTAAATCATTTTGCACAGGAGGCACAGATATGTACCTACACTTATTATAAAATGATTTTGCGCTAGGATAAGGATTTTTTGTAACTTGTAATTTTGAATTATGAAAATAAATAAATAAAATAAATAAATAAATAAATAATAAATATATCGTCGCATCTATATGTGAGACCTTGTACATGCCAACAAGCAAACTTCTCAGAGCATGGAAAAATGAGAATAACTTCATTGACGAGGTGTTTGTTTTAGTTTAAGTTAAATTTAATTAAAAAATATATTAGTTTACTGTACTAACTATTAAAACTATCACAGTTAGGTTGTTTGCGAGGATTTACAACTAAGCACCTAAGATGTATCACCGCATAAAATCATCCAGTCATGCCTACGGGATGCCACTGCAATGAGAATGACAAGAAAACTAAGCAATTTGAGCCCCCGGGACATGACAGAACGATCCAGAGAGTGATTTTATAGGATAGAATAGAATAGAATAACTTTATTGTGCTATAAAAACATAACTTAATGAATATTAGACTGGTTTTATAAAAAGACAATTTATGCACAAATGGCGGACTTATCGCTACAGCGATATCTTACAGTCAACCATTTGATAAAATAATTCCTAATTTTCACAGTACAATACACAAAGAAGTATTAAAGTTAAATTTAAAATAAACTTATGCAAATATATGTCAGTAACTTATGCTAAGGTTGCCCAGGGAAGGATAAAGGGGAGGACAAGGTGAGGTATTTGGTTAGTGGCTGTGTAAAAAAAAATGTTTCTTCAACAACTTTTTGAAAGTATGCAGCGAAGGTGCATGCCTGATAGATTGAAGGAGCTGATTCCATAAACGAGCAGAATGGACTGTAAAAGAGTGCGTGTAAACAGAAGAATGATGTATCGGAATGGTGAGTATGCTATCCCGGCTTAATCGAAGTGGAAGACCGTGGCCTCCCAAAGGGTGGAAATTGTCCTTGAGATAGGAGAGTGAAGTGGGGTTATTGAGTATGTTGCAGAGTAGCGACAACGTATGTAAATTACTTCGATCGCGAATAGGAAGCCAATGAAGTTGCTCACGAAAGCAGCTAACGTGGTCGAACTTTCGCAAATTAATGACATACCTGAGTAAGATATTTTGCAGACGCTCCAGCTTATTTAAAATAACCTCACTGGCATCTATATAACACTTACACTAAAAACAATAACAAATGCAAATTTTAATTTTGGCATGTGTAAGGTCTCATTATATAGATCAACGATATACCCACAACTATAATAATTAGAATTTTAAACAAATGCAGCTTATAAGTTATAGGTACCTAAAAAGTTAGGGTCCACTGGACCCAGAACACCAGTTCTGTAATTCAATTTGACAATGCTATATAAGGGTTAATCCACTAAGGCACCATCACCCTGCCAAGGCTTTAGCTCTCTTTGGGGTGCCAGGTTATTCACCGCGTGGAGTAAACAGTAAAGCTAAACTTCCTTAATTTATGTTTTAGCAGATGGATATTATGCGAATCTACTGATATCCGAGAACGGCATTCCTATAATCAAGGAAACTTACAAAAAGTCTATAGCATACATCGACAGTTCTGCCAACAAGTCAAAGAGCCCAGAAGAAACAATTACAGTACATGGTGATATCGTCAATTTGATTCATCAAATCGTCAGTATTATGAACAAAGTGAGTATTGCCATTTTTAAGTATGTAGTGGTATCTTGGTGGTGTCGGTGCATTGGAGAGGATTTCCGCTTTAGAGACGTTCATTTTAAGTTTGACTTGATGTGAAACGTCGTTCAGCCCATTTCACATCTTCTGCATTGGTGCTTCTTGATAAGGCATTGATTATATATGGTATCAGATTGTGGAACTCCATAGAACGATTTGGCAACCCTTCTGTGCTGGTGAAATGCAGGTAGCGCGGATAGCATTGATTGCCAAACTAATGACAATGATTGTTTTTTTTTAACAAAAATGATAAAAAAAGGTAAAAACTATTTATTTATAATACAACCATACAATTGTGTAGGAATGACAGTAATTAATCTTAAACTAGTTACTCAATTTAGCCAAGAGATATACAATATATAACTTTAAACTTACCAATTTACAATAACAAAGACTATATCATGACAGTTTACAACAAAACAATTGAAAATAAATAATGTGTATTAGATTAAATGAGTAGATACGATGCTATGTATTTTCAAAATATTTTAAGAAGTCGTTATGAGCATACATGTTGATTTTAAGCAGATAGACTCGGATCGATCTCTTGAAAATATCGATGTTTTTAATCGCTTTTAATCTTTCAGGCAATTTATTAAACAGTTTGAGGCCTAAGTATCGACTAGTCGCCTGGAACTTGGCAGTACGTGCTACGAACGGTTGGAGATACAGGGTTTTATTCCTGGTGTCATGCCGATGTACTTTTTCGTGGGATATGGCCGAGCTCTTATTGCAATAGAATTCGCAAAGAGCTGCTTAAGCAAAAATCGCATATACGGTCAATATCCCTAGTTTTTGGAAGTGTTCACGACATGACTGTCGTGGACCAATACTTACTATCGCACGTATGGCTCTTTTCTGGAGAGTGAATACACTGTTGATGTGCGCTGCATTACCCCATAAAAGAATACCATAGCGCAGGGAATAAGAATACCATAAAGGACTGATTGATATAAAAAACCAATAATTTAACCAATAAACAATAATAACATTCAATTATCAGTGCCGTCTATCGCATTTTATTATTTAGGTTGATTACATCACAGAAATAATACAGAGAGATAGAATACCATCTATTAGTCTCTCTGAACTTTAAAGTACATAAGGTACGTATTGAAACCTGTATACGAAATAAAAAAATGACATCTTTATGTAAATAACATATTAAATTCGTTTGTTATTATATTATTTTATATCATATAGGTGTGTTTAGAGCGCCATCTACAATGTGCAGAGTGTGCCGCCATACTGATACTACGAAAGTTGCCATATTAAATATTTAGGAACTATGAGTTTCCAAATCGTAGTACAGCATTGAGCAATCTAATATTCTATATAATCAATGATTATGGTAAATATTTGGAGCCTCAATCATTCTCTTCGGGTATCTAAATTTGCCTTCTTTCACAGTGCTTGTAGTTGATTTGCTAGCTATCGTACAGGTTGATAGCAAGAAGTTTTCACTTATAATCACCTATAGTTTGACCGCTACCGCTATGCCGCTCCTGAGGTAGCCGCGCAGGGTGAAGGGGGACCAAAGCAGACTGCTCCTCTCTGTTATTGGTTCGCTCCGCTCTAAGAGATGGGTCGTGCATTATCTCGTGACATCAAAACCGTCATTTTCAAAGTGTCCGAATATTTAAAAAAAAGGAAAGCAGTCTTTCCAGTGGAATCTTACTTGTAGAATTTGCTGGAAAAAATATAAAATATTTGACGAATTGTCTTTTGACGTTCAGATGAAAAAGATGAGACAGCTCTATTATCAATGATTAATTGATAATAGAGCTGTCACAAAATAGGTTATCATTACAAAAAATGTAAAACAAAAGACTTGTTTTTATAGAGCAACCTAATAAAACAGAGTGGCCGGCCAGATATTTAACTAAAATCAGACATTACAGAACCCAAAACCGCAACATGTATTTCTTAAGACGTAACGTATATTAACGCAAGTCACAATGTCAGTAAATATTGGCAATCACTGTCAGAACCTGGAATTCACAATGATATTGGGAAAGGCCGTCATTTGGTAATTCTTCAGGCTGGATGTCGGGATGGACTGGTTCAAGGTGAATTGACAATATTTAAATCTGATGCTCGGACTGGCGACTATCATGGTGATATGAACGGGCTTATTTTTGATAAGTGGTTGGACGAAAAGTTTAAAGATAAGCTGTTGCCTAATTCTGTAATTATAATGTAATTTCTTATCATAGCATTTAAGATTACAAGAAACCAACAATGTCAAGTCAATTTCCCAATTAAAATAATAATATAAATTAGGAACTTATCTCACATATATATGTCAGTTCCAATAACCATATTACAATCAGAAGCGCTATCATAAGAGCGGTTCTAGGTTATCCGTTCTCGTGTGAACTCGTGCTTTTGGTTCGCTTCCCCGCACTCGTCTGTCGGGCAACTTAGGAGCGGCATAGCGGTAGCGGTCAGTCTATAAGTCAGCTAGTCATCTTGAGCCTTAACCTTTCGGAAGCCAATCATACCATGCAAATTTTTTGAAGCCCTCGAAAATTTGTTTGTAGAAGGTGTGTGCAAGCATACTAATATATAACGGTGGCTTATTCAATGGCAGGCTTCAATGACAGGCTTTTACCGCTAAGGAGGGAGAAATAGAGCCTATAATTGAATAAATATGGATATAACTAGGTGCGCCCCGCGATGTCACCCCGCGCCCCGCGATGGTGATGGAAAATTGTGATAATGATGATAGAAAACTATATATCTTTATAAATTATAGCCTATGTGTTATTTTGATTTGTAAGCTATATTATTGTAAAGTTTCATCATAATCCATTCAGTAGTTTTTGCGTGAAAGAGTAACAAACATCCATACATACATTCTTACAAACTTTCGTGTTTATAATAGTAGTAGGATATAGACAATAGGTCGACATACGTCGTTCAAGGATAGAGAACGAACTTCTGCAAGTCATATCTTAAAAAAATAATATTTCTGTATAACTTTACTATTATACTATATAATATGATATAAGATATTAAACAAAATGCAATATATTGTAATATAATGCAAAAGAATAATACTATAATATATCTAGATCGTTATATTTATATATTTGTGTATATATGTATATGTATGTGCGTATATGTATATGTATCTATATGATTACCTACGTCAGTTAGGCTTCTCCACCTAAGTCAGAAAAAAAGTCGTATGCCCAGATACAGGCTATATTCGGCCTAGTTGGGTATGCGCTGAGCATGGTCATGTGAATTGGGGCCGTTGTTTCTTCGCACCATTACTTGGTATGACCATTTTTATGTGTTTTATCATTATGTTTGAAATAAATAAATAAAATAAAATATGAACAACGCCAATCGGCGTCCGTGGCCACCCAGGGGTTAACCGTTGGAGCACCAAAAAGGCCGATAGGCCTTTTTGGTGCTCGACAGATCCGCACGTAGCCGTTTCGATTGGCCTCCATAAATATTATATAAATATATAATATACATGACTAGCAAGATTAATTATTAGGTAATAAGAGAAAATTCATAAAAAAGCAATATTTTTAGTATTTATATGCCAAATTGACCAAAAAAGGTATGTTGCCATTTTTGCGGTGAAGAATGGCTTTCGAAAGGTTGATGGCTTCGTGCAGCTTGGGCCGCAGTCAGCTTTTTTGCGACTGGTCCAACTCATGATTCAGCTACCACCCGGAAGCTTCCTCGAAGAGGTAAATCGAATTTAAGAATACCCTCAGTCCTCAGTCCTGGGCAGTGCACTGCCAATTCTATCTTTCATGATTGTTATTATTATTAATTAGCATTAAATTATATAATCTCCTCCCTACAAAATTTAAACAGCTGGAGGACATAAAATAAAATAAAAAACATCAAGGAGATGCTGATAGGCCACCCTTTCTATAATCTGGCCGAATTTGAGGGCCATGATTTTTCAAATATTGTGCCCATTTAAAATACTTTAAAAAGTAGAGCCTTATTGTCTAATTATTTTATATGGTCTTATATCTGTACTTTTAGTTTAAAATGCATAACTCAGCTTTAATTTGATTATTTAACATTTTACTGACAATTTGAATATTACGATGAATAATTTTACTACGTATCTTTTCGAATTACTAACTACTTCAAATATTAGGCTTCTATTTTGATTCTTTATATTTATAGTTTGACAATCTAGTAGTTAATTCTTGACTACCTATGTATGTTCAGTAAAGAGTAGTAACGAAACTTACTACCTAACCCAATTATTTCGACACGTCCAAGAGCGGTCTTTAGCCATCAATTGGACACGACGAAAATGTAATGTAATGTAATTATTACATTTTTTTCTCGACTATTTACATTACTAAATCCAAGCATTTTGATAATCGGAGATGACGGAGAGAGGAAGGTGTGACAGATAAACAAACAAATATTTTGTATTATTTCAGACGAACGCTGGACGAGATGTTTGGAATGATATGACTACTGATAATTTGGGATACAAACCGAATACTAGCACACAGAAATTATAGATGTGATATCTAAGTTATACCTACCTACCAGAATATAACAGATAAATGGAATATAACGCAAATAAGTGTTCCAGTTTGTGGTCTAAGAAAAAATATGAAAGGAAATAGTCGCGGAATAGTCGAACGATTTTGGAACAGTATACAGTACTGCCGTCGTAAATGAAAACACAGTAACTTCATTTAAGTTTGGTTCTTTAAAATCACGAGTTGGATATAAGGCAAATTTTTCGGTTTGTCTGTCGATGGATAGTTACCGGGATACCTTAGTTAAAAACACAATATTTAAAAAAAAAACTGAATATTTTGAATGAAAAACACAGTATGTATATTTTTTTAAGTTAAAATACAGTAACCTATCATTTACTGTGATCTTTTTTAATACTTATAAGCATTAACCCCTTGACTATGATACGACCAAATCTGGTTCTGAAACAATTATCCGTTGAGTATGATACGACCAGATCTGGTTCCGCGTTTTTTTCACTTCTTTGACGTTCTCATATTTATTCATAATTATCTAATTAATTGTTTTACAAAATGATATTTCAATATTCTATATTCGAAATTTCAATGCAATCATTGTGTAGTTGTTCTTTTTATGATTGGTGTAGCAGTTTCGTAGTTATAGTACTTTAAGGTCTATGTCGCCGAAAATCCTGCAAAAGAGACAGATGCATCCATGAAAATACCCATTTACTCCAAGGGTTAAGGAAATATTTTTGTTTGGTTACAACACGGCTTCTTCAGATACTGTAATTTTAGGTAAAATTTTATTAAAGTTAATTTATTAATACACGAATTAATCACAGTATCTCAATTACCTACTGTGTTTAAGGTGCATGCAGTTTTTTATTTATTTAAAAAAATATATATTTATTTTACATGGCTATAACACAGTAACCACTCAGTTACGGTGTTATAGCTTAAAAATATAAAATTTATCAAATTATTTTCCTAATTTAAAACACAATATCTAATTTAATTAATTAAAAAATTATAATTTAATATATATATTTTTATGCAGAATTGAAGTTCTAACTATTTTTTAACATTAAATATTAAAATAAATAATCTATATTGATTACTTTGTTCATGAAAACAAATATTTAATAACTGAACTTTGACCGTGTTTTTCTTAAAATGTCTTTTTTCAAGTTACTGTGTTTTCATTTACGACGGCAGAGTAGTGATGAACTGATAATGATTACAAATAATCAAAATCAGTGATTATTTGTATTTACCGATTAATCGGAATCGTTGATAATTATCTTGTTTAATTAATGATTATCATTTTTATATAAATAATAAAATTGCAAGTAATGAGCAAACCATAATTAAGTATTCTCCAAGTCATGTCATGCTAGATTCACTATAGACACTGAGTAAATCTCACTGAAGAGGTCTAACTTCTGTCAATTCCTCATACAAACACAGAAAACTGTTTGTAACATTGTTATTCAATATTATCTAGACATTTTTATATGTCATTACATTTTACATGTGTATTATGTTTAGTGATGGGTGTGATCACGAATAGCAATAACAATAACGTGTGATATTTGCAATCACGAAGAACGCGTTACGAGAATTTGAAAGAACATGCTATTTGAATCACGGCTACGAACAGCACCGCGTTGCCATCACTTGGCGCCGCTACGACGCGACCGATCACTGATCAGTGATTGGCCGTTCTGGTGAACGACTGAGCGATGAGCAGTGAGCGCCGAATTGAACCGTTCACTTGGTTTCGTTCATTCTTAGCGCGTTCATTTCAAACGTTCACGAATGAGTCAGTTATTGCATATCGTCGTCGGCTACGAACGCGACCGATCAGTAAATATCAGTGATCGGCCGTTCGGGCCCTTCGTTCTGGCGAACGCCCGCGCCGGCTGGACGATGAGTGGCGCGTTCATTTCGTACGTTTATGAATGAGCCGTCGCTGCATGTAGTAGCGACAAGCGTCCCTTGTGAAAGGGTTTTTTCGAAAGCTGGCTTCATTATTTCAGAAAGACGAACTCGGCTTAGCACCAAAAGAGCGAGAGAGTTAATCTTTCTGAACGCAAATTCTTCTAATTACTAATGAATATTAAGCAAATATAATACGCGTTTCTGTTATCAGTTATCACATTGACGAAACTTTGTTACTTAACGTTTCCGAATTATTAATTACTAATTATTAATTACCAGTAACATGATCGTCGCGTGATTTAAAATTGAGAATCACGCCCATCACTAATTTTGTTAGATATCCTTCAAATGAACAAGTGTATTTAAAAAAAACAACCAATTATATTATTATAAAGAACAGCTGCGCGAGTGTAGCTCTGAATAAGCATGTAAAGACTTGATTTTTTGTGTTAACATTCCTAAATAAAGTTGTTCAAATTAGTGATAGCTTTCGTTTCAGCGATATGCCAAATGACAAAAATTGGTGTGACGATTTTATTTGGATTTGACCACTAAAAGATGGCATGCACCAAAAAACTGTTTTTTTTTGAACTTCATGGATTTTTTTGGATTCAAAATATATTGCATTCTTCAGTAAATGGGGAATGTGTTCAGAATAGAATCCCCTGTAAGACAGAAGAATCCCTCGATAGAATTTGATTTAATCAATGCTTTATGAATATATGTGGCCATTTTATTATGTGTACTTGTCATTAGGCTATGCTAGCATTTAATCGAAAATTGTTATTTTATGTTCGTTTTATATATTTAAAATAAATATTATTGTGAATATATGGTATGATGATTTTTAAAAATTTGCTGATATTTATTTATTAAAATATTGGATTTAAAATTGCTACATTTTAAAAGTCACTCGTAGAAACCTCTAAGGCGGTAAGTAGTTAGAGCTAGGTTAGATTGTTAAAAAATGCGAGTAGACGGCGTGAATAACTATGAATCTTAAACCCCCTACCTATACAAACGTAGGAGATACGTCCGCTATATTATCGCTTGTGCTATACAAGCGTTCCATGAAGTTTAACAACAAAACGTATTCCGTATGTTCAAGTAATAAATAAAAAAAAAAATACAAACAGAGCTGTCATGGAATTCACCGACCGGAGTGGAGCCCATCATAATACTATTTTTTTGACTTCTGGGGGTGAGCAGTGGATTCCGGACTAACGACCAGCTGTGGTAGCTTTAGGACAGCTGTCTTGCCACATGTGAGCGTTTACCTTACCACCCATTCACTCCCCCTTCGAAGCCATAGAATTGAGCGCAAATCGCGGTTTTAGATATTTTTTCTAGGAAAGAGTTGATTATTTTTCTGGAGTGACCAAGATTTTTAAAGAGGTAAAATAGAGATTTAGCGGGCAGGTGACGAGCGCCAACTTCCACCGCGTGAAGGTGGACAGTGAAGCCGTTCCGGGTGACAGCATTTGCGAGATCATGGTAATTATTTATTTGTACTCGTGGTCTTTTGGGATATTTGATTCCCATGGAACAGTTAATTCTTCAATAAGGGCCACCTTCCGAGATAGAGAGTAAAAAGTTATATCTGGACGGAGGGCTGTGCATCCGATACTTTCAGGGAAAAAAACAAAAAAAAAAACCAAACCCGAAAGCGTACGTGATACGGCAAATTGTTCCTACAATTCTAAATGCAAAAAAGGGTCATATTTTTTTAAATATTATGTAAAAATAGTAAATTACAGTTTATTATTTATTAAAATACAATATATTTTTTTTACAATACAATATATTTTTTTTACACAACTTTTACACAATAGATTCTCAGCCAATGTTGTTAAAATGATATTCAAAATAGCAGCTTCAAATAAACTGCTCCACATTGCGAGAAGAAAATGCGAACGTGGCGATTGTCATCGACGCACAGTCGCTGTCATATCTTGATATTTGCAAAATTTTGTGTTTTATGGTATGCAATACCATCGTTCATTAATAGTATTGATTTGTTTTTCCGAATCAGGTCCGGTTATATTCTTCTTCGTTAGGTGTCATGTTCCCTTAAAATATTGGCCGGTCAGTTATACATGGTCAGGTGTTTTAAATATTATACTTTATATTGTGTAAAAATATGAAAAAAAAAATTTTTAAATATTGTGTGGTCTCTTGTGTAAAAAAGATTTCTGGTATATTGTAAACAAGTTGTTGCGGGAAGAAAGATGAAATATCGGGCAGGCATGATGATGATAAACATCACAACAAATATTGTGTCGTCATGCCTAAAATTCCGAGCGCATCAAAAATCCCCAACCAACAAATATTATTTATGGCAGTAAGTGCACTTAGCACACAATATCGGTACACCCGGATTAGCTCCACTAAAAGCGGGGGCTAATGGTTTTTAAACTAAAAGTGGAATATTTACAAGCGAAACGCCAAAAATTTCGAAATTACACGTCAACCCGAAAACAAACCTCGCTCGCAAACAAAGGAAACGTCGGAAATATCCCAGCACGTGCATTTAAAAAGGGTAATAAAAACCCACCCTAAATAAACCGCCGGCAAAAAGGATTAAGCAACCCCGCCGCCGATTGTAAAATCGACCCTTCCCGCCAGCCAGGTAGGTACAAAGAATGACTCATATTTTGGAAAGCGCCAGCTTAAATATTGGATCACAAAAATCCACAAAATTGCTGCCATAAAAATGTCTAAAATGTTTAGAATAATATAATTTAATTTTTAGACTTTGTCCGAGCCAAATCGGCCAATAACTGGTGAAGATATGTAAATTCTACCTAAAATAGGACATAGCAATAAATTATGATTATTAAAAGATAAATGTAAAATAATCATAAGTTAATATAAGTTAGAGTTTAAGGTCGTATGTACACCCTTAGCTTTAGTAAAATAGAAGGCAATAATATTATATTAAACTTCACAAAACGGCATACAATAGTACGCCGGCCGACAACCGCGTGCGGGCGGGGAACGAACCTCCCCCACCACGCGGCCGACGGCGGCGGTCTTACCTATATAATGGAGGGCGCCTGCCGATACGATCAGATCATTTTTCGAGCGTGTCTTGGAGATCATTATTAGCGTGCCTTGCGACAGGCCATTTTCGAGCGTGCTTTGTAAATTCGTAACTAGTGTAATAGACTTCATTTTTAAAGTAAATAAAAATCTTTAATGGCTTAGAAGCTTTTAAAAACATCAAAATTATTATTTTTTATTAACAATACAAACCTCGAGTGCAAGTCCCGGAAATACTACCTACAGCGGATTTAGACACGACCCGAGCGACGTTAAAGAAGAGGATTTCGAAAACGCCGCCCGACGTCACCTTTGGCCTTACAACCCGGAGGGTTGAATCTGTTTGTAGGCCACACGTGGGAAAGCCCCACACTTGGAAAGCCTCCACATCTTGGTCCTTCGAGACGGGATAGGAAATCAGGACCTTAAGCAGAAAGCAGGTCCATCGAGGTAAAAAATAATAAAAAATAATTTTTAAATTCTTTACAAAAATTTTGAAGAATCTCCGAAATGTCGACGCCGCGTCAAACGAGCGCGGAACGGACAGAGAGCGCTAGAAGAAGCGCAAGGATTGCGGACAAAGCACGCGACAAAAGCCAGATCGACGCTCACAGGCAAGAACTACGAGCCGATCAACAAGATGCCGCAAGATCTACAATTGGGACGACGACCGCTGAGAGACCAGCCAGCAGAGCACAGTCTACCAGCAGCAGGGCGCCGTCAATGACAAGTCATCGATCGTCCAGATCAGCAACCACCACCATCAGGAGGCGACAATTGGAGGCGGAGATAGAAGCCGCCCAGGAAAAGGCCGCAGCCGACGCCGCAGCCGCAGCCTCAGCCGCAGCCTCAGCCGCAGCCGCAGCCGCAGCCGCAGTGAACGCCGCCCAAGCAGAGGCCGCCGCCAAATTCGCAGCAGAGACTCGCCGAATTGAATCCGAACGGATCGACCGACAACTCGAACTGCGGAAACTCCTGATAGAGGCAGAGGTTGAGGAAGAATTATACATGGACGACGACGACCAAATAAGCCGAGCCGACAGCCGAGCAGAGCGACAGAGCCGCCGACTAACGACCGGACGAACAGAGGAATGGGTGAACGAGCGGGAATTAAGGGACGACGACGCCGCAGGAAAAACAACGAGCGACGCCGCATTCCAACGAGCCGTCGCGAGTGCCGTCACGCAAGCGATCGCCGCCACCGCAGCCGCCGCCAACTCCCATCCAAGAGCCTCCTCCTACGAGCAGCAGTTAAAAGACGACGACGCCACGGACAAAAAGGCGAGCGACGCCGCGTTACAACGAGCCGTCGCGAGCGCCGTCACGAAAGCGATCGCCGATAACGCCGCAGCCGCCACCGCCAATCGACCGAGTGACACCGCCCGAGCGAGCAATTACGCCCGTCCGAGCGGCGACGTCCCGACGATGAAGAAAGAGGAAGAATGCAGCCCGCCCGACGTCTACATGATGCAGACCCGAGCGAAGATGCTGCGCAGCCTTCCCCAATTCGACGGCAGCATGCAAGAGTGGCCAATATACGCCGCACTATTCGATCAGGGGTCGACAATGTGCGGATTCACCAACGCGGACAATCTGCTACGACTACAACAAAGCCTGCGAGGACCCGCGCGCGAAGCAGTACGCGCGATGTTACTGGATCCCGGCAATGTCCCGGAGATCCGAAGAGCGCTGGAACGCCGTTTTGGCAGACCTGGCGCTCGCATCGACGCGCTCATGCAGGAAGCACGCAGTACGCAGCAAATATTGGTGAGTGATTCGATATTTAAGTTGGTTGAGTACGGCACTACCGTTTGTAATGTCGTACATGCTTTAAAAAATATGGGTCATTCTGCGTATCTCACAAATCCACCGCTGCTAAAAGAATTAGTGATGAAGTTGCCACAACATTTGCGGTTACAGTGGTACTCCGCCGGCCATGGACCGCATCCTACTCTTTTAGATTACGGAAACTGGTTAGAGACAATAATAGACGCCGCCTCTCAAGAAGATCCCGTAAAAGATTATTCAAAAAATAAGTATAGTAACAATCGATCCGAGATGCCGAGCAAAAAAAGAGTTTTTGCTACAGACACTCAGGAGTCGACAGACGCCTGCCTAAAGTGCGGGCGAAACAATCATCTAACCCCTAAATGCCGCGAAATAGAAAAAATGACAATAAATCAACGTTGGACATGGGTTAAGGAAAAACGCTTATGCACACGGTGTTTTAGAAAAGACCACCGCCAAGCGCAATGTAGCGTAAAAAAGCCGTGTGGGATAGAAGGTTGTAAGTGGCCTCACCACAAATTATTACATAAAAATAATGCCGCGATAAAAAATCAGCCCTCAAACGACGACCAAAATACCCCTAATACAGTAGCTAATACTTGGGATGGATCGGAAAAAATGATTCTAAGGGTAGCGCCCGTGGAACTACGGGGGCCGAAAGGCGTTATAAAAGCGCTAGCGTTATGCGATGAAGGATCTTCAATCACATTAATAGATCAGAGCATAACGGATAAAATAGGAGTACACGGGGAAATTAGCCCCTTAAATTTAGTAGGCGCCTCGGGCATGTCAGTTGCGAACGCGACAACGCAGCGAATAGACTGTAAGATCCGACCGCTGAAAGGTAAAAAATATTATGATTTGCGTAACGCCAGGACCATAAAACAGCTGGATTTACCAGCACAAAAATTCTGTGCTAAATCCATGCTAATTAAATGGCCTCATTTAGCCGACATACCGTTTTGCGACTTTGAAGGAGCACCGCAAATTCTAATAGGAATAGATCACTATGATCTAATCATTCCCAGAACGATAAAAACCGGTCCCCCGAAAGCTCCGATAGCAACCTATTGCCGACTTGGTTGGACATTAGGGGGAGGGGGGGGCGGTGATTTGGCTACTTGCCGCGCCGTAAACCACTTACGGAATGCGGGCTCAAATCAAAGGATGGACGACATCATCCATCCGTATGTCAAATTAAAAGAAGTAGGAACGCACGTACGCGCCCCTAAGGCCGTTACGAACGCGCGATCCGAAATGCTTGTCCACGACACGCAAAAACAAGAAGGCAATCGTTGGAGCACCGGTCTGCTACGGAAAAGCGACCAGGTAACGTTGCCAGACAGTTGCGAGATGGCGAAAGAACGGTCAAATTCCACAGAGAATAAGTTGCTTAACAACCAGCCGTTAGCCACTCAAATATGCGACATAAAAAAAAAATTTGTTAAAAAAGAATATGTATCGAAATTAAATCCAGGGGAATCAACCGCGGACGATGAATCTCCATCGTCAGAATACGGTCAGGACGAAGAACGTCGACCGGTAAATATAATGACCTCGATAAAAACTATGTCACTAATCGAGACAAAACGATTCTTACGCCTAGAACGGTTACGTCGTACAGTAGCATGGATATTTCGATTCGTACAACGCTGCAAACGCAGCGGCGAAAAAACAAAACATTTAACCCCAAAAGAACTTGCTTGCGCGGACCTTTACCTGATTCGGGTTTCGCAGCAACAAGATTTCAGCGAGGAAATTTCATTATTAAAAATTAATAAAGAATTACCAAAAAACAGCAAGATAAGAAACCTAAATGCGTACCTGGATACGAATAGGATC
The DNA here is from genome assembly GCA_944548615.1 of Micropterix aruncella. Taxonomy (NCBI): domain Eukaryota; kingdom Metazoa; phylum Arthropoda; class Insecta; order Lepidoptera; family Micropterigidae; genus Micropterix; species Micropterix aruncella. The sequence continues at coordinate 18,767,824 of OX155973.1, forward strand.
CTGCGAGTAGGCGGTCGCATACAAAATTTAGCCGGTGTCGCCCCCGAGGTAAAACAACCCGCAATACTGGACGCGCGTAGTCATTACACCCAGTTGTTGATGAAATGGCAGCACGAGCAAGCCGGTCACAAAGGCCGTGAATGGGTTTGTAATGAACTACGACAGCGATATTGGGTATTGCGACTCCGGGGAGCGATTCGAAAAATCACTCGCGACTGCCGAAAATGTCAGATTGACAGAGCGAAGCCAATTCCACCCAAAATGGCGGTCTTACCGGACATCAGATTGGCTCATCACATACGACCGTTCACCAATATCGGAGCCGACATATTCGGGCCGATAGAAGTCACCGTTGGAAGACACCGGGAAAAACGGTACGGTATGCTTTTCTGCTGTATGAGTAGTCGAGCCGTCCACATAGAAATCGTCCATTCACTATCAACGGACAGCACAATGATGGCAATAAAGCGACTATGCGCACGCAGAGGGACACCGTCCGTAATATTTTCCGATAACGGAACGAACTTTCACGGGAGCAATAACGAGTTGAAACGGGCACTGCAAGATGTCAATTTTGATGACGTAAGTTCACAATGCGCTATGAAGGAAATAGAATGGAGATTCAACACTCCGACAGCCCCCCATATGGGAGGTTTTTATGAGAGATTGATTCAATCCATAAAAAAAGCTCTCTCCATCACTTTAAAGGAAAAAGCTCCTCGCGACGAGACATTATTAACGTTAATGGCAGAGGCTGAACATTCGGTAAATTCTCGCCCGTTAACCCATGTTTCACTCGACAGCCAAGACGACGAAAGTCTTACGCCAAATCACTTCTTGATTGGTTCGTCATCAGGTCGACTCAACATAGGCGTAATTGACAACGACAATCTTTGCCTCAAAAAACAGTGGCAAAAAGCCCAAATAATGGCAAACCATTTTTGGTCGAGATTCGTACGCGAATATCTCCCGACGCTGGCGACGAGACCAAAATGGCGCGACGCGGTAAAACCCGTCCAGATAGGAGACATAGTCATCCTTGTGGACGCGGACCTACCCAGAAATACTTGGCTCCGAGGGCGAATAGAGCAAGTACATACCGCTCCCGATAAGCAAGTACGTTCGGTAACGATCTGCTGTCGCGGAAAGTCGTACAAAGACCAGTACATAAAGTGGCAGTAATCTATTCTCCCCACCAAGAGGAAGTGAGAACAACAATTTCACCTCCCGAAGAAGAGGAGTGAGGAGAAACACTTGTCTCACGGAGAGGGGGATGTTGCGGGAAGAAAGATGAAATATCGGGCAGGCATGATGATGATAAACATCACAACAAATATTGTGTCGTCATGCCTAAAATTCCGAGCGCATCAAAAATCCCCAACCAACAAATATTATTTATGGCAGTAAGTGCACTTAGCACACAATATCGGTACACCCGGATTAGCTCCACTAAAAGCGGGCTAATGGTTTTTAAACTAAAAGTGGAATATTTACAAGCGAAACGCCAAAAAATTCGAAATTACACGTCAACCCGAAAACAAACCTCGCTCGCGAACAAAGGAAACGTCGGAAATATCCCAGCACGTGCATTTAAAAAGGGTAATAAAAACCCACCCTAAATAAACCGCCGGCAAAAAGGATTAAGCAACCCCGCCGCCGATTGTAAAATCGACCCTTCCCGCCAGCCAGGTAGGTACAAAGAATGACTCATATTTTGGAAAGCGCCAGCTTAAATATTGGATCACAAAAATCCACAAAATTGCTGCCATAAAAATGTCTAAAATGTTTAGAATAATATAATTTAATTTTTAGACTTTGTCCGAGCCAAATCGGCCAATAACTGGTGAAGATATGTAAATTCTACCTAAAATAGGACATAGCAATAAATTATGATTATTAAAAGATAAATGTAAAATAATCATAAGTTAATATAAGTTAGAGTTTAAGGTCGTATGTACACCCTTAGCTTTAGTAAAATAGAAGGCAATAATATTATATTAAACTTCACAAAACGGCATACAATAGTACGCCGGCCGACAACCGCGTGCGGACGGGGAACGAACCTCCCCCACCACGCGGCCGACGGCGGCGGTCTTACCTATATAATGGAGGGCGCCTGCCGATACGATCAGCAGTGTCGTTCTGCTACCCGCGCCGCGCGGACGCGCTTCGCGCCGTCCGCGCTGGTCGTGTCCTGCAATTGCCGCCCCGGTCCGTAGGCCGCTTGCGCGGCAACGTGAGTGGACACTGGCTAGTTGCCGCCGCCGGTCTTCGTCTTTTCCTCTCAACGCCGCCCCGCGTCGAACCAGCATCGCGAGTAGGCCGAACTCCGTGTCCCAGCTGTCGTCGCTTCTCAAGCCCTGGCCCGCGTCATCAGTAGCCGCGTGCGCTGCATCCTACCCGTCCCGGTCCCGGCCCATCCCGCGCCGCACGCCGCCGACCCAGCTGATCGATGTGTCTTCAAGCCCCAGCACCCCGCGACGCATCGGTAGCGCGATTTGGCCGCAATCGTGCCGACCAGCTGATCGTCGCGTCTCAAGCCCTTGGCCCGTGGCTCAGTAAGCGGAGGACGTGGGTACTCCGCGGAATCAGCGGCCGCGTCCGCCGCCGCCCAGCTGATCGCCGCGTCTACACAAGACACCTGTTCAACTACGTGAGTAGCCAAATGGAAGCCCGCTACCCTAGTAGCACACAAAGAAGCATGACCGGTCCGTAGGCCGGTCACCTCTGACGCCCCAAATAAGCGCATCGCGTGTTGGGAAATGCCACTGGTCCGCACAGGATGTGCTCACCCAGGAGGTAGATATTTACGATACGATCAGATCATTTTTCGAGCGTGTCTTGGAGATCATTATTAGCGTGCCTTGCGACAGGCCATTTTCGAGCGTGCTTTGTAAATTCGTAACTAGTGTAATAGACTTCATTTTTAAAGTAAATAAAAATCTTTAATGGCTTAGAAGCTTTTAAAAACATCAAAATTATTATTTTTTATTAACAATACAAACCTCGAGTGCAAGTCCCGGAAATACTACCTACAGCGGATTTAGACACGACCCGAGCGACGTTAAAGAAGAGGATTTCGAAAACGCCGCCCGACGTCACCTTTGGCCTTACAACCCGGAGGGTTGAATCTGTTTGTAGGCCACACGTGGGAAAGCCCCACACTTGGAAAGCCTCCACACAAATATTGTTATTTAGAAATCTAATGAAAAAAAGCCAATACCACCGATCGGTGGTTTTATCTATCGTGAGTCTCCGTATATATGCAATTACGAAATTATATGCGAAAGAAGTGGTTTTCATTGAATAAACCACCGTTATTTATTATATTAATATTCGTGCTCTAACACCCCTTATAAACAATATTTCGAGGGTTGAAAACAGGCCGTCGTCGTGAGTTTCATTCCCATAGCTGGCTTTTACATACGTTTTAACTCAGTTATTCAAGTAGATTAATCCTCTTTTAAGAAAAAACCTAATATCGAAAAACATCTTTCAAAAAAAATATCACGGTCTATAAAAAAAGATTAGGATAGTAACATTAACATTAGTACCTAAATAGCTCAAGAATCAAAATAATTCTTGAAGGTGTACAATCAAAGTTTCAACACAGAATATCAAATTCAAGTTCAATTTTCTTTCAAATTTAAATTTCTTTATTGAATATAAAAGGTACATTTATTTTATTACAAAGCCGTCCTAATAGGCTTCGCCTGAACTCAGGTAGGCCTATCAGTATGTATACAAAGCCATCCTAATTAAGCCTCCCCTGTACTAAGGTACCTAGGCTTATCAGTATGTATGTATATCATGTTACAAATGACATATTCAATGACATCATCTATATCTGCATGGAGTACAATATATATAGATATTATTAAATCAGATATAGATAGTTCTGAAATTGTGCATACTTATACCCTGAAACATTATTGAATTAAGAGCAAACAGAGAGATGAAGGCCCGATTGATTGGCAGTGAGAGGATAAATTGATTAATGTATTAAATGGAGTTACTCATATACGAGTGCCGCTATATTTGGCAGTCCTTTGTTACCAATATAGAATAACGATCCATATCGTATACAGGCTGTTTGATACAGAAGTTTGGACGATCCTATTTTATGGTAAATACTAGGGGATCAGCTGGTGCAACATATTTAGAGCAGTGACACCCACTTTTCCTCCGCAATTTGTTTTTTAGTTCTTGATTAGTTCCAGGAGTACAATCCGTAGTTCGTGTCCTATTGTTGCAACCAGATAGATAAGATAAGATAAAAGTATTTATTTCCAATACAACCATAACAATTGTGTAGGAATGACATTAAGTAATCTTAAACTAGTTACTCAATTTAGCCAAGAGATGATATATAATATATAACTTTAAACTTACCAATTTACAAAAACAAAGACTATATCATAACAGTTTACAAAAAAACAATTGACAATAAATAATATGTATTAGATTAAATGAGTAGATACGATGCTACGTATTTTCAAATTATTTTAAGAAGTCGTTATGAGCATACATGTTGATTTTAAGCAGATATACTCGGATGGATCTCTCGAAAATATCGGTGTTTTTAATCGCTTTTAATCTTTCAGGCAATTTATAAAAAAGTTTGAGGCCTAAGTATCGACTAGTCGCCTGGCAGTACGTGCTACGAACGGTTAGAGATACTGGGTTTTATTCCTGGTATCATGCCGATGTACTTCCTCGTGGGATATGGCCGTGCTCTTATTGCAATAGAATTCGCAAAGAGCTTTTTGAGCAAAAATCGCATATACGGTCAATATCCCTAGTTTTTGGAAGTAATTCATGACATAACTGCCGTGGACCAATACCTACTATCGCACGTATGGCTCTTTTCTGGAGAGTGAATACACTGTTGATGTGCGCTGCATTACCCCATAAAAGAATACCATAGCGCAGGTGTGACTCAACTAGCGCTTAATAGGCCGATAGGGGGAGGATTGTACAGATTTTTTTTACATTTTTATAAGTTCTATACAGTTCTATACATAAAAACTATAAGTTCTATACATTTTTTTATGCGCTCTACCGTTTTTGAGATAGAGGGCGGAGAGCGCGCAGCGCTCAGCCATATATACTGTAATTCAAGGTTAACTGTGAAACTCAATGAATAATACCCTGAATAAAGTTATTAAATCATTAAATTAAGATTAACAATGAATAATTTGTATTATTTATTACTTTTCTACTTAAAATCTATTTTAAATAAATAATTATAGGTATATTATTAAGATATATAATAAATATTTTATTTAATGAGTTTTTAATAACACAAAGTAGGGTAAGTAGGCAGGTAAGTACTAAACAAATCTATATTAGATATATGTAAAATGTTATTAAATACAATGTTTTAGCTAATAAATAATACAAAGTATTCATTGCTAATGATATTTAAATGATTTAATAACTTTATACAGCGTATTATTCACCGAGATTTACAGTTGACCTTGCATTACAGTATGTATGGCTGAGCGCTGCGTGCTCTCCGCCCTCCGCCCTTTATCTCAAAAACGATTGAGCGCATGAAAAAATGTTTGTTACAAAATTTGTCGCAAATCTTATGCTCTATATTTTTTATCATAGATGTTAACATCATTGGAGCTATAGAAACCTAGATAATCGCGAGGAACCAATTTTGGTGAACTTTGACCTTGAATAACTTTCGACGCAAACACGAAATTTTATGAGACTTTTGAGACAACTTATAGAACGCAAACAAAGGTGTATACGAGTTTCCAGCTTATTATCTCTCATTCCGAGATTTACCCCCTTTTTTACTAAAGTGACTGCACTAGTACGGTTTACAAGGTTTTATTAGAAGATTACGCTAATATCTTTTGAAATGTCTATTCCAAATAGTAGAAAATTGTGTTTTTTGCCAAAATGTAAAACCACAACCACCAATGAATCGAAAAAATTGTTTTTTCTTGTTACAATGGATGTCAAAATGCGAAAAAAAATAAAGCTAAGAAGAGGTTGGATCTATGTGATCCTTTCGAAACATTACACATCTTTTCAACAAGATTGTCACAATAGTCTTTATCGTGTAGTACTTTATGCACGTCTACATTCTTCGAGGCTTCAAAGTCCACGTGTGCACTACAAAATAGGCCTTTTCTTTTCCCGGAAATGCGAAAATGTGTTTGTATCTGGGCATAATATTTCTTGCCTAATTTTCCATTATTATAGTAGGTACATAGTAATAATGTTGTCTTTGTACGGATATTTTATTTCTACAACAGTCATTGGTAAACCCATAAGGCGATGCACCAATCATAGGCCACCTATTGTTTTTAAAATAAGACCAGATCCCATTATCTTCAGGTTTTTGACTCGCGAGACCTGATTTATGACATTTTTTCTAATACCTACTTTTCTTTTTATAAAAAAAATATAAGCAGTTTCATTAAATGTTACGGCACCAAAAACTTCTTCAGAGTACCATCGTTTGTTTTGCACTGAGATCCTTCGTACATTTTTGTGGCTGTTATTTGTCCGAAGCGCAGCTCTAACCACATATTAGAATGTGATTGGGATATTTTAGCCTCTTTTACTTGAAGACATCTTGATTCCATCATTTCTATTTTACAAAATGTTATAAAACTCTCGACATCAAAATCCACACCGGCTTTTTCAAAATGATTAATTAGGTAATGGATAGACACATATTCCACTTCTTTTTGTCACGTCATACTGTGCGAGTGAGCACCGTATTTGAAGCTCACGACGTTTTTATACTACTTTGTTGATAAAATCATTTTCATTCTTTTCGACTTAATGTGTTGTACAAAAATGTATAGCCATAGGGCCTGATTGCGTTTCTTTGTGTACTAAAACTAAAATTAGTCCAAGCGAACGAGACAGAGCAATACGTTAGAGCGGAATATGATACGAATGATCGTCGATAAATACCACCTGCCGATCTTATACTCGTCCGAATTAATTCGAGCATATTTCGTGCGGTGTAAGTTTTGACCTTGGCGGGCAGTTTTAATGCGAAAAAGTGACAACCGATCATCTTACCTACACCCCGCTCTAGCGTATTGCCCTGTCTCGTTCACACGGACTAATTTCCGATTTTAGTTCACGAAGAAACGCAATCGAGCCCATAATCACGTTTAGTGTAGTACCGATACCTGAGATCTTATTTTCCAATAATACTTAATAGAAGTTGTCGAAGGCTCCTCGCTTCGATGATTTAACCATATTAAAAATGTTACGCCATGTTTACAGCCACCTTTGCTGGCGGCACAATCTTCGCAGGCTACATTCAAAATTTCTTCGTCCTTTTCATCGCATTCTAAACTGCAATGATATGGTTTTGCACGTACGCGATGTTCTGGTGCGATTCTACATTTAACTGTACAAATATCACCTCCTCGTTTAATTTGCACGTAACCAATAGCATCATCTATCTCTCTTGCCGATAGGTAACATACAAAAAATATATATAAAAACACGATTCACGTATTTTAATCATGACATAATAAAAAAACGTTCAGTACATCTGTCCGATTCACTGTATTCGCAATAAGTCAAATTATTTAGTATTTTTTTATTAAAAAGAATAATTAGATATGTAGGTATTACCATTTCACTATTTATATATTACACAAAACTTAAAAGATTTGGTACTTGCGCCGCGTTTGCGAATTTGGTTAATTATACCTATATGGTATCAATTACATTAGAGCTTTACAATCATTAGAGCTTTACATAGAGCATTACAATCGATGAAATTAGATTTTCAAAATAGCTATTATTCGAAAATTAATGGGCTACCATAAATCCATCTTAGGTAGATTATCCGATTGCCCTTTTTAAAATCCTTCGTCCGTTGTACTGCACTTAATTAATTTAATACACTCTATGAACGTAACAGTATAATGCTCGGACGAAATAAAACAAAATGAAATCCATTGACGAGTAGAGTTCGTTAATTCAGAGCAAAATACATACTAAAACCGCTGCCAGCCGGTAGTACTCTAAAGGTGCGTACGGATAGCGCGTTCCTGTGTTACGCGTAGTTGGGAAACACTGTCCACGCGTACATTGGATACGCGTACAGCTCCTGTACGGACCGCCGCGAACCTGTACGCGAGGTCAATCGATCCAGAGCGCTCCGCAAGCCCCAGTCATTCGCCATGACTCCGACAAACTTAGCGGTTGCAAGCACCACCACTGCTGCGGCATTACTCATTATTCAACACATTTTAAATAAAAAAAGAGAAACAAACGGAAACCTAGATGGTGGATGAAAAAATTGTATCTTGATTGTATTCAGATGCAAACCTCTTCGATTTATATACATAATTAGCTCCTGTAAAAAAAGATATAAAAGTAAATGGCTATTATAAATATGTCAATTTCTTTTTATGATTCAATGTATATAATGCGTAAATAAACAATTTAAAAAATACCTGATCCTGTTACTAAACTTTTTTTGATTTTGCTCCTTTCTTTTCTATTAGTTGCTAATAAAGTTTTCATCTTCTTTTTTAATTCACCTATTGGAATTTTCAGTTCATTTGAAATTGCCTTCCATGCATCTTGGCGTAAATCGTTATTTCGAAAATCAGTTAGTTTGCTATCCCACAAGACCCGGTGAAATTTATAAAGTTGAATCAATCTGATAATATTTTCATTATTGAAACTCGAAGAACACGCGTGTCTATTCATTTTGCCGTCCAAATATAGCGTACCCGGTCGTGTGCGTCCTCTTTGACGCGCGACCAAAAACCGACTGACGGCGGCTCGCGCGGTAGCGTTTCCCAAGAGTGTACGCGTAGCTACAAGTATGGACATGACGTTCCGGACACGCGTAAACTACGCGTACCAGTGTACGCGCTATCCGTACGCACGTAACGAGAGCGCGCGAGCGATCGGTGTTGGAAAATGACGTCACACAGTAGCCGGCCGCCCGAGCGCCGGATTCGATATTTACGGGAGTTTTAAATGTGTGCAAAACAAAACTACTTGGTATTTTTGAATGAAACAAAAATTAATGTATTTTTATACATATAAGCTCTAGTATGACGAAGTTTCAAGCGAATTTGCAGACTCAGTAACATTCTCCATTGTTGATAATATGACCAATAAACATGACCTAACGATTTAAATTATTTTTTGAAAATAAAAAACTACTTTTTGTGACTTAAATATAAAATTTAGACATATGCTGTCGCTGATTTTTTTGTAGGCATTACCAAGCTCTACAACTTTTCTCTAGAACTCAATCATTTATCTCTCACCGTTAAAGCAGCGTTCGTAAGAAACGTTTTCATTCGACCCTTTTTTCTCCGACTTACTTTGCAAATCCGACTACCGCGAAAAAGTCTTTTCATTTTCCGGATTAATATATAGGCTATGATACTCACGAATAACGTGGCTTTCTATTGGTAAAAGAATCGTTTCAAAATCGGTTCAGTAGATCCAGAGATTACTTCCTACAACCTCACAAACTTTACCTCTTTATAATATTAGTATAGATTATTTGCAGTGAAGATCCATACAAGATGCACGGTCACTGGGCACACCATGCTGGACAGCTGACCTTAGCATATGACACACGTCAGTAAACAGAGCGGCAATGAAATCATGACACATTACAGAGTTCAAGCAATATATCCCAGTATTTCCCTTACATATACCTACTGCTTAAAATCTCTAGCATTTTTAGGAATATATAATTTGTACTCATACACTTTATCGTTTCGGGTTTTCCGCAATGGTTTTCTTTTCAACAGTTTTTAAAAATACAATGCCTGGATGTATTAGGTATCCTAGGAAATATCAGGTAATTATCCATAATTGAGGTCAGTCGTTGTAATAAATGTTCTACATAAAGAGATATTTCCATTGGTATATGATGTACAGCTATTGGAAAAGTGGGCCCAAAATGCCCATTCTTTTTTAATCTACAGTAAAAAGGAAGCAGTAACTTTTCCTTTAGAACACATATCTTATGAGATAATGAACAACAACCGAAATAACTTTAAAAATTTCTATGATTTTGAGCATTGCTCAGCTCGCACAGGCCTTTCGCAGCTGTGAACTCAGTCTGTCACTTACTATTCACATAGGTCCTAACAGCATATTATATAATTAAAATTTATGACCTTTCCTAAGGTCAAGGTCTTATTCTTGTGCAAATTAAGTGACTAATCTCAAACGTTACGGGGCTCTAGACGATCAAGCATCGCGTCGATGTCAGCGTTAACCCTTCGAGTAGCGGCATAATTTCATGGCGGACCGCGGCAATTTATTGGAATATATTGCAATATCTCCGCGCTGGACAAAAAGCACTGTAACTATGGAATTACTATAGCAATCATAAAAATAATGACTGTGCAATGATTGCATTGAAATTTTCTATATAGAATATTGAAATCTCATTTTGTAAAACAATTTGATAATTATGAATAAATATGAGAAAATCGAAAAAGTGAAAAAACCTCGACATTTCTAACTTGTACTAGTCTTACGGAAAAATACGCAACCCTATTTAAAAATTGTAAATACTATTGTGATCTCTATTAGATTCTCTATTAAAAGGTTGTATTTCGTTTTGCTTATTTACATACAAAAATATTTAGATATTAGCTCATAAAAACCAATAAAAATTTGGTTGATTTATCGAAAAAAAAAATATATGATGTTTGACAATGGAATTTTACTAGAAATATCCGCGAAATGATGCGCGAAATTATTCTAGCGGCCGTCTATGTATATATGGTAATAATTAGGTATTTGGTATGGATTTTAGGATGCGTTCGAATTAGAAAATAATATCACTGTCAACGGTGTTCTGATGTGCAATCAAATTTGGTCGTTATGTAGCCGAAGGGTTAATTAATAAATAATTAGACGTAATTGATTGATGAATGACGTTACTCTCTGATATAAAACTACAAAATTAGGCATTTCAGGTAAATATTAAAAAAATATATTTGAATGTTTCCTGCGGTTTACGATCACTTCCCAGCCCGCGGCGCGATGCTTGACAAGCATGCTTGATCGTCTAGAGAGCCCCTAAACCTGGATTTTTATCAGATGTCTATACTATTAATTTTAATGAATATAATATACTAGGTTTTTTACTACTTTATTAAAATTTCTAGAATTATAGCTTTACTTAAAAATAGTAATGGAATGCATAGTAGTTTTATAATTAAGGCAGCTCACTGTACTTTGACTCAAAACATTGTTATTTAGTGCTTTTAGAGCTTGATTATCGATTCGTGTGATTTCTTTGAGGTGCCTAGTGAAAGATAGTCGGTATCTTTCCTAGGGTTTTAACGAGTTTGAACGTCTACGAACGAGTTTGATTTAGAGATTTTTTATTAATTGGTTGATGCCTTGATTTGTGTCAGAGGTTTTTTTACATCACTTACTTGTCAGTTTTCTGGAGAACATTTTATTTGTTCATACGTTGTGTAGATATTTTCAGCTCTTCATGCATCAACACTTCCTTACTTGGTTACTTTCTTACTTGGTGGAAGATTTCAAATGTTCTCTGAGTCTGTTTTTAAAACTTGTTATGATTGGCGCGGTTCTCACATTTTTTGGCAAAGCATTCCAAAGACGGGCTCCATGAACAGTGAAAGAGAATGAAAAGAAGTCAGTGCTGTGACTAGGGATGGATAGTAGAAGGTTATCTTTTATCTCAGAGGGCGTCCATAAGCCGACAGTGAAGTAAATCTGCCTGTAAGATAATTGGGAGCGACGCCGTCGAAGATCTTGAACAGCATACATGAACTCTCATGTGTCTTTTCTCACGGATCGACAGCCAGTGAAGCTTTTCTCTGTAAGTTCCTACTCCGTGATATGGTAAAATTTTCTGATGCCATGGATATAACGAATGCAGACATTTTGGAGACGCTCAACTTTGGTGGACAAGTCCTCTGTCAGGTCCAGAAATACGACATCTCCATAATACAGAAGAGGGATGAGAGCAGACTGATAAATCGTAATCTTGACAAATGATAATCGTAATCTCAAACATGCTATTTTCATTCTCATATGATTCAAATATGATTCATTCAAATATGATTTACTGAGAAACTAGATTAAAAAAATATATATTTATCGATACCAAAAAATAAAGATTTTTTTGTCGTCTATTTTTATTTTAAACTTAACAAATCAAACATTTTTTACGATTATTTAATAATTATAAAGTATTATTATTCTCAGAGAATGCTTACATATTTCCCTAAAAATTCGTTACATTAGATATTTTTACTGAAAATCCTTACTTTTCAAGTAACTTTCCTTGCAATGTAAACTTTTTAAAACCTCGGTTTTATTTTCAACGTTATTCCATCTTTGCTAGTAGTTAATACCGATAATGGTTCATATTCAATGTGTTTTTGCGTCTTGTCGCATACTTTCACCGTATACTTTGAGAGGACTGAAATAATACCGGTTGCCGTTTGTAGTTTACCGAATCGAGAACCTGAAAAAAGAAAAACAAATTTTAATTCGACTGTGCAACTGAGTCGAAGGCGTGCGAGAGATCTTTGTGTTTACCTATGCAGTTTCGTGGTCCTTCTCCGAATGGTAGGAACGTATAGGGGGTGATAGGCGTATCGGGTGTCGCAGAAAAACGCTCAGGAATGAATTTCTCAGGTTCAGGAAAGTATTTGGGATCCATCTGCAACGCGTATACTGGAACTACGATTTCTACGCCTTTGTTGATAATTACTTTTGAGTCTGGTAAATTATAATCGGCGAGACACAGCCTTACGAGGTTTCCAACAGGCGGATATTTTCTAAGGCTCTCGTTTATGGTCATGTCTAAGTATTTCATATCTTGTACCGCCTCGTACGTGATTTTTCCGCCGTGTTTAGCTAGGACTTCGTCGATTTCGACTATGAGTTTTTCTTGTTTGTCTTGATTGCGCGCCAGTTCGTAAAGAGCGTAGGACATAGCCGTGGAGGATGTTTCGAACCCAGCTACGAAGAAGATGAACGCCTGCGCAGCTATTAAGTCATCCGTCAGGACAAGAGAACCGTCGTCGTTCTTCGATTTTAGTTCTATTAATAGATCCATAAAATCGTGGCGCTTGGATCCTGTCTTCCTGCTTTCAATAACCTTTTTCGTTAAATTCAGGAAAAAGTCCTCGACATGTAAGAGCCTTGACGTATTTGCCCCTAACAACCGAAGTATATTCGGTATAGCCATTTGCATTAGTTCCATTACGTGTCTCTTCTTACTAGGTGCTAGAATTGTTCGACCAATATTCCTGAATATAGCAGTTTCGTCCGACATTGAGTTCATTTTCAAGCCGAAGGCACAAGAGCCTATAGTATCAGTCGTGAATTTAGCCATTAGCTCTCGTACTTCCTGTTCATCGTTCTCCACCAAAACATCTTTAATAAGCAGCTGCAGTTGTTCGCTACATTCCACGATCAATGGGAACATTTGTCTCATCTTCGACGATGTAAACGTCGGTGTTAACTTCTTGCGTAATGCCACCCATGGCTCTCCTTGCAAGAAAAACAAGTGGTTGTCGAGAGGCGATGTATCGTTAGCATCGATAGGACGATCTAGAAATTTACTAAAATCTTTATTTACTATCCTTCTGATGACTTCTGGATCCCTCACCAATAGTTCAGGAGTATCTCCTTTGAACCCACCGACGTACTTCTCATCAGGATATTTATCATATATATACTTGTGCCTCACACAAGGGTTAACCATATCATAAATGAAATACCCGTACGATCCCAGGAGCGGTACAACCGGCATTGTCTTTATTCCTCTCTTATTCCAATAATCGTACTTGCTCCTTAAATACCAGTACGATGCTACTAGCAGCACTACTAAACCGAAAATTAACTCCATCTTAAAACACTTTCTAACACACAATGTCGTTATTACCCAAATGCCGCCTTTATATATTAAATATAATGCAATGTCACTCCATACGATAAATAATATTCAGTTCATATTCCTTATAGTAGTTTTTGGTAATCACGAAATGTGCCCATGCCATGCCATGTTGCTAAGCACGAATGGCATGATTGGCAAAATTCGCCAAATATTGTGGTTCAATATTATGATAACATTTTGGATAATTTTATTATTTGTGAAGTCACTGCAACGTTGCGATTTTAAATCGCCGATGATAGTAAAAATAAATAAATGAGTTATCTATAGTATGTTCTACGCGATTAGTAGCAATTTAGTAGGTACAGGTTGCCTCAAAAATCTTTTAAAACTTGGGTATTAAAAAATCCAGGATCACAAAAAACATAAAAGTGCGAGCGTGCCTACATAGGGTTCCGTAGCGCCTGTTTTTATTTGAAAGGATATACTTTCAGATTGGTCCCATTTTTTATCAAAATCCTCTTCTGATGATGGAATCCATAAGTAATTGAGGGAACTCCTCAAATATTATCATATGAAGTTAAAAATTACCATATTGGTTCGGTTCCGATGACAATGCATTTTTTAAATAGGCATGATCTGATTCTACACCCAGGGTTGGCTCCCGACGAAGGGACCCCTCAACGGTCAACAGCACAGGCATGAAATTTTGTATACGCATTCAGTTAAAATAGTCCGTTCTAAGTTTCATCAAGACCGGACTGCGGCACCCAGGGTTGGCTTCCAACGAGGGAACTCCTCAACGGTCAACAGCACATACATAAAATTTTGTATACGCATTCAATTATGATAGCCCGTTCTAAGTATCACCATGACATGGCTGCTGCATTTATTTAAAAAAATGGAGTCGGTTTTTTGTAAAATAAATGATTATTCGATAATTATTGAATAAGCTGGCATTATTAGTTTCCGAGATATTATGATTTATGTTGGTGACCCGGATTCATTGCTCTCGAGTGTATTTCATAATTTTTGGAAAAGATCTACTAACTCTTGGAATTCATATATTAGTATTCGGATTTTCCGTGCTCATAAACCTACAGATCTCAAATTTACCCAAAAGCCTATGTCAAGGAAATAACAATAACCGCTGCTGGATTTTCATGGCTTCGTTTATGCGTAAAAGCCGCCTTTATCCTCCGGAAAGTTTGCCGTGACAGTAAAAGATGAAAAACGTCAGTCAACGTCAAATAAAAGTATATCTTTCAAAGACTTTACCAGTTTATGCATATAGAGTGCAAATAAAAAAAGTTATCCCAGGCCCGAGAGACAGTGGCGTACGTAAAGCCGGGTGCGCTGCATCATATTACGAACAAAACATTGTTTTGTCAACATGTTAGTAAAACATTTTTAGCAAACAGGCCGTCCACTGCGATTTTCGAGTATAGATTATTTTTATTGGTAACGTATCTATTTAAAATGAGTTCCGACAAGAAGACGTGTCCATGGTTTTGGCAATGGTGGATTTAGCTCTTAACAGTAGAAATAGAAATAGATTCCGTGTTAGACCCTACCTACAGCCACGTTCTTTCAACAACAATTGCAAATTGAACACAGGGAGATGTGTCTCTGGCGAGCGCAAATACGAAATTAATGATATTGTCCCCCCCGGCCCCTCACAGGCGAACGCGGTGATGTTATGACTCGGCAAAAACAAACATCGAACCAAACAGTTAGGCCACGCCCCAAAATAACATGACCTTGGTTATTATATTAGCAAAACACGATAAGAAGGCGCTGCGGACCCGGCTTATCTTCCATAATAATGTTGTAACAATGATTTTCCCATTTATATTTTTTTACTGCTTTAAGCTCTGTCAAGACGGATTACTGCCTTAAGTTCTGTCAAGATCCTTTAAGTTCTGTAAGAAATGAGTGAAATAAAATAAAACATTCTTGTTTAAATTCCTGACTTTACAGTTTACTTTCTATTGCTACCATTGCTAAAACATGGCTGCTTATGAAGTACAGTTCAAATCATTACCAAAAATAAAAGTTTTCTGAATTAGATTAATTTTTTCTTAAATTTTCCAATTATCTTTGGAAAACGGCAATAGCTATTCACTTAACTACTATTTATATAGGTAGTTATGTATTAACAATAGTAGGTACTATTATATATTTTTTTTGCTAACTTCATTCGTTAACCCACTATGACATTATAAATAAGATAAAAACGATTTTACAGCGTGAATTTTGTGCTACAAACTACACGCGGTCAATTCGTTTCTCTCTTATTTATAATGTCAACCAACCGCCATAGTCTCTGATTCCACTATGACGTTTTAAAAAAATGCCTAACAATGTTACGTATACATCTAATTATGACGTGATATTTCCGTACATATATTGCCGCTCTAAGTTATCAACTCCTCCAACTCATTATTATTATTATTAATATAATAATAATAATAATGATTATATTAATTTAAATTTATATAATAATAATTATTATATTGTGATATTTATAATTTATTTATTTAAGAAAAATAATTACTATAAAACATTGTTTTTGCTTATAAAAATAAAAGGAACCGAATAATAAAACCTTAACCTTTTGCTTATTTCATTCTGTCACCCTACTGGGACTAGCCCGTTCTAGAATGGACAGGACTCTAAATTTACAATAAATTATGTAAAAGTTTTATTAAAATGCTCATAAAACTAAATTGCCCTAAAATATGATCCTCAAAAAAAATACACAATCAAATAGAGCGAGACAATCAGAGAATTTACATAAAACTAAAGTAAAGAGTAAGATAAATCTATAATAATAAAAATAAAAAAGTCAATAAGTCAATATTTAAAAATGTTAAGAAACATAAAAGTTGATATAAAATAAAGTACAATTCATTGTCAAAACAATATATAACAACAAAATGAATTGGTAATTAGTTGAATGATAAAATATAATCAACATACATAACTATTTAAAAATATATTAATAATTTGTGCACCTAAATTTTATTAAACTATAATTTCTAACATTTGATGTATGGTTAGTTAGTCTGTGATGACTCGAGAACCATTCCTTTATTTTATTTTTGAATACCCTAAATGTCAAATTCATTTTTATTTCCATATTGATCAAATTGTAAAATCTCGGCGCAATGAAAGAGTAATGTCTTTGTCCAAATGATGTTTTCATCCTGGGTATTATTAAGCTATTTTCTAAAACTTGTCTTGTTGGTCTTCGGTTCTGAATTATTCCGAAATTTGAATTATTATTATATATTATATATAGTTGTTATAATAGTTATTATTTACTTGTAATAGTTATTATATTGACGATTATTAACTCAAGTCTTAATAATAATAATTACAACGAGTAATAAGTTATCATTGAGTCAATGATCTGAATTATTCTTCACAGCATTGCAATTTACGTTCGAATACGATACGTGGCAAACGAAATTCTCCTCTAGTGCTTCAAAACTCTTTGGATTCATCCCATCTCGGAGAAAGAATTACACGTTCATACCCTGTAAGTTGTCATCACGCGCGATATTGCCTCTTCTCGCGTTACTTAGCTCCCTCATGTGTTAAATTATATTGCATCGGCGGTGTGTGTGTGTGTGTGTGTGTGTGTGTATGTGTGTGTGTGTCTGTATGTATGTATGTTCAGCTTGGACCACAAGAGGTTCTCGGATCGGCTCAACTCACGATTCAGCTCCTATTCAGAAGCCCCCTCGAGTGGAAGGCTACCCCGGGTAAGACTCCCGTGTCTCAGGCCTCAAAGCTGGTAAACCGGTTTCTCCTGGCGGGATTGCATCACAGCGCCACTGGACGGTTGGCGCACCGGTCGGCGAAGCGAATCGGTTGTGCATTCTGACTAATTGTTGAAGCGGTCCGGGGACTACGGAAATACACTGTTTCCTAAGAATCAGGGGTGGATGTTGACTTGTTGTCATGCCACTCTTGAAATGACCTTGTGCCACTCGATCCCGTGTGGCACTACGGGCAAAGAACGCCCAGGTCCGCGATAAATTCTAACTAAATTAACGCTGTAATACAACAGGTGGAGGTCGCGTAAGCGACTTCGAACCCGTAACCAGTCGGAAGGACGGATGTATTCTGAAGGTTAATTCCAGACGGATATCTTGCCAAAATTGGTAGTTAGGGGGTGAGGATGCCCGCTGGTTACCTTTCCCGGTGCCTCTCCGTAAGGCGTCGGTCTCAAACGGGTGCACTCAGAGAAATTTTTACTAGACAACGCTGCATTTTTACATTGCGAGCGAAAAATTGCGAAATTAACCATAGAATATTGTGGCAATGACAAATTACCCTTTGCGGGGTCAGCAACGCTTACTTTGTCGAATGCAAAAATTGCGGAATCAACAATATAAAATTGTGGCGCTAACAATTTTTTTCGACATTGTCATTACCTCAATGCTCTAAACTGCGGGGTTAACAATTTTACAGCTTGTGAGTTTAACAATGTAAACGTAACATTGATTTTATACGTTGCGGCGATAGCAATGTTCCGCTACTTTGATAAATTGACAACGTGGTAATCTGCGGAATTCACATAGTTAAAGATTGTGATTTTCACAATGTAAGCAGAATATTGATTTTATACATTGCGACGATGGCAACTTTACGGTACTTTGATAAATTAGCAATGTGCTAATCTGTGGAATACACATAGTTGAGTATTGTGAGTTTCACAATGTAAGCGGAACATTGCTTTTTTAATGTTGTGGATAAATTAACAATGTCCATGATTAACATAGTTGGTTTGTCAGTTCCACAATGTAAGCGAGACATTGATTTTATACGTTGCCGCGCTAGCAACTTTTACTAGCAACGCTAGCTAGTAACTACGTAAGTTGTGAATAAGGCAATGTTTTCATAATTCCTCAATGTTTTTAAATTGATATTAACACAACTTTGACGTAGATTTTTTCTCAATGGCAGATAGGTTTGATAAAAACTCAAACTATAATTGTCAAAACCGCAACGTTTATTTTCTACAAAGTTGGGGGCTTTCCTACGTTGTCAAAATCCCGCCGCACACTGGGCAAAAGAGCCTATATACGGCGACAAAAATGTTTTTGTGATAACTAATAATAGGAAGCATTTTTAATATTAAGAAAGTTGATTACTGATCATTTAATTGTATGTTTTAAGTACTTTAAGCCTATACAAATTAAAAAGTATTGTTATGTTTCTTATGTATTTATTCAATATAAAATTATATTAAAAATAAGGTAAAATTAAACTAATTAAACACACTGGAATCACTTTGTTCTTCGTCATCGTCAACCTCTTGATCAATAGCCATTTCTGGAAAAATATTGTCTAAATATTCGGCAATTGTAATCATTGTCAACGCTTGATTACTGAATCGTTCTTTCGTTGTTGATGCCGCTTCAAAGTAATCAGAGAATCGAATTAATTAGCATCCAGTGAATAATATCTGTGTTAGTATCTTTTCTACTGGTTTTTCTTGACTGAAATAGCCTAATGTTTTTGTAGTCTTTCTGGCTAATGTCCAAAACATCCTCTGAGAGCTGGCCTACAGGCAATGGCAAAGAAGCTATAACGTCGCTGCCATGGATGAGTAGCTTATTCATAGAAGCACTCATTTTATACCATCCATATAGTTGGATACAAAGCTTAGCTGTTTCTAGTCAGTACGCTTTAAAAGATCCTATTTTAATATAATGGTAACTTGAAATCGCAACTAAGATATTGGCAAATCTGCTGATAACATTTTCGTCCAGGCCTGTTATTTCAGCTGAAGCTGTTAAGTTTGCGAAAACAATACTAGCGTTGTATGCACGACGGATTTTCGAAGCGAACAATTTGGGTTGACTTGAGATATAACATTGTATGCTGGGTACAAAGATGCTCCTCGTGATTTTGCTCCTCTTTGAATTATTATATAGGTAGTCTCCCTTGCGCTTGTCTCGACTATGAGAGCCAATGCTTTTTCTGGCGTAAACGCAGTGAACGTAGAATTGGTTAATCGTTGCATTTTCTTTAGCTTTTTGTGTGAAGCTTCTAACTCTAATTTCATAACTTTTGCAGTTCTCCTTTTCCCAGACTGGAACAAGCTAGATTCAGCCGCATATGTAAGCTGCTCGGGAGAAATATTTGTTATGAGCGATTAAACACTTCTTTGTTTAATACGACTTGTTGACACAGAAAATGTTTTTTTTTTTGGTCTACCTTTTCGTTGATCCTTTTGTTTCGTTTGACTGACTTCACGCAATCGAGGTAGCTTGATTTCTTCTTCTATCCACAGTGAATTCTTTTCATGAAACTTCTCTTAAATGTGATGGCTCTCCTTCCATTTGGCTACAAACTTCGTTACAAAACCTTAATTGAGTTTTTGACAGATTTTTGCAACTGCGAAGTAAAGTTGTCAATGTAAAATTTCTCCAAAATATAACTCACTAGCCTTTTATTACACTTTGATAACGACAGCTTAAAAAACTTTTCTTTTATTAACCCTTTGAGTATGATACGACCAAATCTGGTTCTGAAACAATTATCCGTTGAGTATGATACGACCAGATCTGGTTCCGCGTTTTGTTCACTTCTTTGACGTTCTCATATTTATTCATAATTATCTAATTGTTTTACAAAATGATATTTCAATATTCTGTATTCGAAATTTCAATGCAATCATTGTGCAGTTGTTCTTTTTATGATTGGTGTAGTAGTTTCGTAGTTATAGTACTTTAAGGTCGATGTCGCCGAAAATCCTGCAAAAGAGACAAATGCATCCATGAAAATACCCATTTACTCCAAGGGTTAACTCTAAAAATAGTTCTTTTCTAGTAATTTTTACTGACTCCATGAAATCATTTCCACTAACTGAAAATAAAGATAAATTAAATCAAAAGTTGGAAAAAGTAGGGACTACAACTGCTTTTAAATGAAAGAAAACATTAACATCTTTGAGTTAAAGGTATGAATAGAGTGGAACTCGGTGGAACTTTTTTTAAAAACTACAATGAAATCGAACACTAATTAAAATATTGGCTTTGATGACTTCCTATAAAATGTGGAGCTATTTTTCAAATCTGTGCATTACTGTGTATATAAAAAATATTTTAAAATGAAGTACTTACTGCTAGGTAAAATATCCATGGTGGAAAATATTAATTTGGTACGCGGATATTATATTAAAACACAACTTATTGGCACTAAATTTTGCACACAAAATGCAATTTTCCAGGTAGCGGGAAGACCCAACTTTTATGACGCCAATTTAACCGTTTTTTCCTATTCTGTTAAAATTCTTTCGTTGTTTCGTACGTAAGGAATGCTGAGGTAGACTTTCCAATTTGAATCATGTGTAATTGTCGAATTTGATTTTTTGATTTTTGGCGCCGTACATAAGCTATTTTGCCCAATGTGCGCCGCGCGCGCGAGTCGCGACAGCTCGGCTGTTTGCGACGCTATTCACGGGCTATTCCAGTCTGTAACAAGGGCGCGTGCGGAGCGCTCGCTTTGCATCAAGTGCATTTTACGGCGTCGTATTTTCAAGAAAGAATTAAAAGCACAACTCCGAACTTTTCAAAAGTGCAATCAGTGATTAAGTGGCGACATCTCAGAAAAATGGAGAAAGAACAGCAGCTACTGCTGGATTTCTTAATATCGAACAACCTCGTACACCTGTCGCAACGTTCCAGGGTAAGTTTTTTGAAAAAAATATTTATCGAGTCTGTATTGGCGTCTCATCGCACGATAACATAAGAACACGCGGCCGTTCCGCCACCTTTGAGTTGTATGGCTGTGACTACATTGTACCGAAACTATTCTACTTTAGATACCTCGTTTCGGAATCAGCGTGGTGAATATAGTCGAATGATATTGAAAGATCAATAATCTAGAATAATACCTAAACTATAGAAATTTTTTTCTAGACAACGCTGCATTTTTACATTGCGAGCGAAAAATTGCGAAATTAACCATAGAATATTGTAACAAAGACAAATTACCGTTTGCGGGGTCAGCAACGTTTTCTTTGTCGAATGCAAAAATTGCGGTATCAACAATATAAAATTTTGGCGCTAACAATTTTTTTTGACATTGTTATTACCTCAATGCTCTAAACTGCGGGGTTAACAGTTTAACAGCTTGTGAGTTTAACAATTTTACAGCATGCCTTCACATGGCGGTTTCATAGTGCACCATTTTAAATAAATTAATTAAAATTTCCACAGTAATTTAAAAATAACACATTTTGCTTGTATCGAATATAATTGAATGCCTATTGGTAAAAAAAACTGAATTAATTGCAATTTAGTTTTAACTGCAGTATATTTCCTGTCATAGCATAATATGATATTGAACCTGTAATAAGGCTGGATATTTTTTTTTGTTACAGAAGGGTCCTGAACACATACTGTCTCTTCGCGTAATACTCAGATTGATGCTACAGAGAAGTTTTTGTCACCTGATGTGGCGGTTCATCATCTGCCAGGGCGGCGGTGAGTTAGAAAAATCATAAAAGAGTTTATAAGGGAAACCTCTTGGAAACCTGCAACATCTTGTCAACATCTTGTAACATCTTGTAACTTTAAAAAGTGACAATCCATTTGCATTTTTATTAATTCTGATTATTCTAATGTTGATTTTGTTTTATTTATTATTTGGATTAGATTTAGTTTTATCTTATTTTATTTTTATTTTAAAAAGATTTGAATTTTCTATTTTTAATTTAATTTTTTGTAGACTATTTTAATAATTAGTTTTATTTGATTGTGTCTAGAAATATATGCATTGTTAATAAATAGTAATCATAATGCACAAAGAAAATTACTCAAGTCTGCCTTAGAACAGGCTCAGGCCTAGTTAGGCGACTTTCGGTCATAACCATGTCTCAGTCACAATAAGAATCAGTTGCATTTTCATTTTGTTTTTACAATAATTCAATTAGGAAGATTACAAATTTTCAATTATATACATTTCGTATTTATAGGCGGATTTTTGATTATTCCTTGATTTTGATTTTTTTTCATTATTTTTTATATTATTGGTGAATTATTTTTTATTAATTGTTTTCTACTGTTACATTTTAAATTATATACATTTCGTATTTATAGGCGGAATTTTGATTATTCCTTGATTTTGATTTTTTCTTTATTTTTTATATTATTGGTGAATTATTTTTTCTAATTGTCTTCTACTGTTAGTTCTACTTATCCGGTCTGTTTAGATTTTTTTCATGTTAAACCAGTCAAATAATTACATTTTTAATAAGATATTATAATTAGCAGATAAGTCAATTTAGCACATAAGTAAATTTGTCAATCTGTTTTAATAACAGGTAATTGTGAGATACATAGTTTTACGCATTATCACCATAAATGTACCACCACAATTTCGGACAATAAAAATATTTCTATTTCTATTTCTATACATGTAGGTATGAATAAAACTGTAATCTGTTAATTTATGGCTTCTTATGTTTGTTAATCTTGGTTTTAAGAGAAGACAGAGATTAACACGGAAATCATAGGTTTCTATACAAAATATTACAGAAACGTCTTTCAAGTTTTGAAAGACTATTTTGTATGGAAATTTTCTATTTCCGACCTAAACTCTGTCTCCACATAAAATTATTCGAGTAAAATTAAAATTAAACACTCCTTTTGTTATAACATGTATGTCAGTTGTAAGTAAATAAATGTTTTATTTTGTGTAACTGTTGTTTATGTTTTAGGTTATTGGATACACAAACATGCACAAGTAATGCAACATAGGCTTCAGATCTTCTTCAGGTTTTATTTGCAATGCTGTTCCTGGTCAACCGCAGTGTAAATATTGCAGGAATAGCAATAATGGATTTCTTTTTCCCTGCAATTAATATTTACACAGCGGTTGTACAGTATACAGCAGTACAAATAAAATATGCTGAAGATCTGAAGCAATGCGTACGTTGCTTTATTAGCAACTTTCAAGTTGTTAGAAACACAACTTTAAAGTTGCTAATAAAGCAAAGTGCGCATTGCTAAACCCACAAGGTTGAACCACAACTCTGTTAGAAACACAACTTGAAAGTTGCTAATAAAGCAAAGTGCGCATTGCTAAACCCACAAGGTTGAACCACAACTCTGTTAGAAACACAACTTGAAAGTTGCTAATAAAGCAAAGTGCGCATTGCTAAACCCACAAGGTCGAACCACAACTCTGTTAGAAACACAACTTGAAAGTTGCTAATAAAGCAAAGTGCGCATTGCTAAACCCACAAGGTTGAAAGGCGGAATTGATTGCGAATCAACAGAGTAAAGTTGTGAAATTCGCAATGTGTTAACATTGCGAATTTCACAAAGTAAAATTGTGAAATATGAGCCATCAAAGTAAAGTTGTGAAAGCGCGCCTTTGTGAAATTAACAATGCTATGCTCTGTCATATAAGCAATGTTTTTCGACAATTTTGGCGTTGTGGCTCCCACTATTTTACCTTGATGGCTCATATTTAACAACTTTTTGTTGTCAAATTCACCATGTTTTTTTCTGAGTGTGGCTGGTGAACTAGACAGTAGATTGTCTTGTCCCCGAGTCTTCTACGCTTATCCCACTGCTGAAAGAACGATCTATATTGTTATACCAGCCTGGGGTGACGAGTTCACCCGTTGTAGTCGACACCGCCCTACTGTATGTATGTGCATGCATGCGTGCGCGCGCGTGTGTGTGTATGTATGTATGTATTGCTTCATTAATAACACTGGTCGACATTTTTTTTTTAAGTGCAGTCCCTAAAGCATAGCTAATTTTTTTATATGTATTTACTATCCTTAAACACAAAATGAAAGAAAAAAAAATTTTACAGGTCAGGTTTTTTTATTATTTAACAAAGTGTTTTTACATAATTCTGTCGTAATATGACGGGTACTTAATTTACAAAATTTCAAATTTAATTAAATTTAATTTGTTTTGCTCCTGATTTGCGCTTGTGAGTATCTTGAGAGTCTCTCTGCAGGGTCCAGCAATAGTCAGCCAGCATAGATGGGCTCCACTTTCCTCGGTATCGCTTCTCCATAGCCGCAATGTCCTGGTGAAATCGTTCGCCGTGCTCGTCACTGACATCTCCCATATTTTGGGGAATTTTTTTTTAACTGAGAGTGAAGAAAGTGTATTTTTAGTGACATGTTACATCCCATACTTTTATAGACCATGAGCATTTCAGATACAATGCTGATATAGTCTTCACTTTTATGATTTCCAAGAAAGTTCTCGACAACATTCTTGAAGGCCGACCAAGCGGCTAGCTCATCAGGTCTCAACACTGTTTTAAAATTCAGATCAGTCAAGATCTCCCTTTTTTGTGGTCCCTCGAATATTCCTTCTTTAATTTTTGCGTCGCTGATCTTAGGAAACTTTTGCTTTAAGTAAGTCATGCCATTTCCATCCTTAGACAAGCCTTTTACCAAATTTTTCATCAAACCCAATTTAATGTGTAAGGGTGGAAATAAGATATCTTCAGATTTTACTAAGGGAACATGGTGAACATTCTTCGTGCCAGGTATATGGTGCTCTCTAGTAGACCAGTCCTTCTTGGTATAATGGTTTTCCCTGTCTCTGCTGTCCCACTCGCACAGAAAACAACAATACTTTGTGTATCCCGTTTGCATTCCTAGTAGGAGCCCTATTACTTTTATTAGATCACCACATATCTTCCATTCGTATTTTACGTATTTTATTTTTGTTAACAGCAGCTTCATGTTGTCATAGTTCTCTTTCATGTTTGCAGCATGACCAAGGGGAATGGACGGTTGAGTATTTCCGTTGTAAATTAAAACAGCTTTCAAACTTACTTTTGATGAGTCTATGAAAAGTCGCCAATCTGCTGCGTTATGTTGCAAGCCAAGAGCTGCGAACAGACCTTCAATGTCTTGACAGTAACATAAAGTGTCTCCCATGACATAATAAAGAACCAAGAGACGATGCCGGTTTCTAAAGTGGGTGATTTTTGTACCTTTTTCGAGAAGATTCCACTGCTGCAAGCGCGAACCCAACATTTCTGATTGCAGTTTTGATAAATTCAGGTCACGTACCAGATCATTTAGGTCATTTTGGTTCAACAAGTGAGGCTTCGCAGAAGTAGACACCTCCACAGAGAATTCAGAATCCGACTTTTCAGTATCAATGATAACACACGAAAAAATATGAATTTATACATATTTTAGTAAAACTCCATAAATTCCATAAAAACCTGACGTAATAGAAAAAAACTAATTACATATCTGAAATCAGCGTGAAATTTCCTATAAGATTTAATTACTTTTGTTAAAGGGACAATAAATTTGTTGACCAGTGTAATTTTGTAGATTATCGAATACAAATAATTTATTAATTATATTTTTTTCGTTGTATTGAGACATCAGGATCTTAATATAAGTAAAAAAATATTCCATATATTTTTTTTTAATATCGCAAATGACCGATGACTACTGGTGATTTTAAATAAATCAATAAAAAAATGGCGGCTTTATCAATTTGATTGTTTTTTTTTAGTTTTTTTTTAATACCGTTTTTGTTTAAATATGTAATAAAATAATCAAATTTTTCAAAAAGTTGTAACTTCGCATCTTTTTGTCCAGGGATAACAGAACACTTATGTACCATCAATTTACCAGAGTCAATTAAACCAATTTTTACAAAACTTGACATAGGGGAAGTGGGTGCATAACCACATAATAATATGGGGGCACAACCGTTTTTTACCATTTCGTGGTTTATTTCTTTTGAATAGCAACATTTTTTTCGACATGGTCACACATTTTCAATGGCCGCTCTCTTGTCATGTTGTGTCAGTGTCGCTGGTTGTGCGAAGAAAAAGTTATTTGCATTTTTGTTAAACTTGGTAAGTTGTTTATAATTACGTAACAATTTTATAGATGCGATAGGTAGGACCGATTACTAGTTTTATGATTGAGTGATTTACTTAACTTGAGAGCTCTTTATTGCGTTTTGTTTACATCGTTTGTTAGTAATCTAACCTCAAATTACCAGACACAGCGAACGTTAATGTTTAAAACGAGTACCTGAGGCAAAACCACATAGGGGCACAACTGCATAGGGTGCGGTTATGCCCCCAAAATATTTTTCTATACTATTTTTGTTTAATGCTTGACGTTTTGCATTTCTAGGTACAAAAGCGATAATTGGAATTTGAAAATGGTACGGAACTACGTGCGCTGAACAACGCGGCAGTCGTGGGATGAACGTTCCATGAAAAGTGCTGTTGAGGCTGTTATTAATAAAGAAATGGGCTTCAAAAAAGCGTCCAAGAATTTTAATGTGCCTACTAGTACTCTTAGAGACAGATTAAAAAATATTAAGGGTGGGTTGATGGATATTGAAAACAGCGGGGCTAAAGAGCTTGGGAACTTCAAAACTGTCTTTAGAAAAGATCAAGAAAAATAAATGGTGGATCACATTCTGCACCTGGAAAGCCGTCTGTTTCCTATTACTGTGAAGGATTTGCGGGAGATTGCTTTCAATTTAGCAGAAAAAATAACATAAAACATTGTTTTGATAAAGAAACTGGGATGGCTGGGTACACATGGGTCGAAAATTTTCTGAAAAGGAATCCAATCATAACCCTGCGTAAACCAGAAGGAACTTCAGGAGCTCGGGTTTCAACAGGGTATCAGTCGGTATTTTTTTTGCTTTGCTTAGTGAAACAATGTACAAACATAAGATATCCCCTGAGCAAATTTATATTGTTGATGAAACCGGAATTTTAACCGTACCAAAGAAAGTATCAAAAGTCCTGGCCTGAAAAGGAAAACCTCAGGATGGCTCTCTAACATCGGCTGAACGTGGTAAGACAATCGCGATTGAAATTTGTATGAGTGCATCAGGTCACTATATCCCACCTCTATTCGTTTTTCCAAGGGTCAGAGCACCCAAATATCTCAACATTTTGGATAGGGCTCCACCAGGTTCAGTTGCAGTTTATCATCAAAGTGGCTGGATGCAAACGGACATATTTTTGACGTGGTTTGATCATTTTCTGTCTCACACAAAACCATCAAAGGAAAAGCCGATATTATTATTATTAGATGGCCACTCTACGCATGCCAAAAAATTGTCTTTCATCAACAAGGCTCGAGAAAACCACGTTATGTCATTTGTTTTCCGGCCCACTGTTCCCACAATATCCAGCCACTGGACGTTGGCTTTATGTCACCACTAAATCAATATTATTCAACAGAAGTGAAAAAATGGTTACGTAAAAATTATCCAAGTAGGGTGACTGAGCTTCAGGTCCCAGAATTATTTGGAATGGCTTACATGCAAGCGGCTGTAATGTTGACGGCTGTTAACAGTTTCAGAGCAACAGGCATTTATCCTTTGAACGCTGACGTTTTTGAAGATTGGAGGTTTGACCCCGCAGAAACTACGAACAGGCCAGATGCTCCGCAGCTACAAGCAACAGAAGAAAATGCTGCTGTCACTGAAACTTCTAGACTTCCCCGGGTAGAATATAATCATGACAGTGATTCCCAAGAATCAAATGCGTCAGATTCGATCCTTCCACCTTTAATTTTGGATAATTTGGAAGCTACTTCACACGATGATGAAATAACATGCGCGTCTCTTCCACATTCAATGCACCAGACGGAACCAATCCCATCCGAGCATAACGTTACAACATCACTACCCCTTCAGTTCAATGCCATATTCAGCAATGACAGTTAAGGATCAACTCATAGCAAACCAGTTCCACAATCAACCAATTAAGCACAGCCTTCCAACCAAGCACATTCACCACAACCATCAACATCTACATTTGTTTATGATAAACCAGTTCCACAATCAACCAACCAAGCACAGTCTTCCAATCATTTTAACCAAGCCCATTCACCACAACCATCAACATCCACATTTAAATTCATATCTCCCAGAGACCTCATTAAATTGCCTGATAGAGGAAGACCGGTAACGTCTCGCCAAACAAAAAGAAAAGGAAAGACTGCCATTTTGACAGGTTCTCCTTACAAATCAGAACTGGAAGCTGCTTTTGCAGACAAAGAATTTAAAACAAAGACCCCACGTGTTACAAAAGGCAAAGGTAAAGGCAAGAAGACCCCACTAACAACAAAGGAATTTAACGAAAAAAAGACGTCTGAAACTACTACAAATAAAAAATGAAAGCGGAAGAAAACACAAGCAGTGAAAAAACCGATCAAGAAAGCTAAACGCGATAGTGAAGATGGAGATAAAGATAATGAATGCATATTTTGCTTAGATATGTACTCTAAATCTAAGTCAACAGATGATTGGATTAAATGTACAAAATGTCCTGGATGGGCTCATGATGCCTGTGCAGGCATAGATGAAGAAGACGATTTCGAGTATGTCTGATTTTTGCCAATAACGGCAAAAATCGGTTGTGCCCCCAATGAAAATTGCTGGGTCGGTTGTGCCCCACTGTAGGGGCAACACCGTTTTTTTATATTAATACAGTATTGTGGTTATAACTACTTTTTATGATGTTTTTGTATTTAAAAACTTCTTCAAATGTGTGACCTAATAGTACAGTCACTAAATAAAGTCGTGAAAATGACTAAATTACTTTAATTTCTTTATATTTTAATCGACTGATTGTTATTGGGGCGGTTTTGACCCCACTTCCCATACATGTTATTTACATCGCCAATTAATAGTTTTATGCATAAAAAAATCCTACTCTATCGCAAAGATAAAGGTCCTCAAAGGGTTAAAAGTATAGTGTGCTAATGTCTAAACAATTGTGTAAAAGGTTTTGCAGACAATAAACTTGATTAGATTTCAATAAATAAGAGTTTATATAACATCGAAGACTATCGCGGTTGTTTGACATTATAAATAGGATAAAAAGGAATTTACCGCGTGAAATTTGAAGCACCCGACGTTTCGGTGACGTTCGTAAAATATTCCCGTCGCCGAACGCCGAACGCAAGGGCGTAAGACAGGATACAGTGAGTGTTGTGTGCAAGACAGATTTTCGAAATTCGCGCGCTCCGAGTCCGGCCCCCACCACCGTTATAACCTACGCAGTGGCGGCAGCGGTATGCGGACTACCCGCAAAACAACGGATTGACAGCTCTTTCAGTCTACCCTGGACAACGGCGGCTGCAACGTCACCGAAACGTTGGGTGCTACAAATTTCACGCGGTAAATTCGTTTCTATCCTATTTATAAAAAAAAGATTACTCGTATTTATTCACCAACACATAGTCATTAATATTAAGTCTATGCAACGTGCTAATGGCGAGAAACACGGCGACTTCCCGCCTTGTTGGTTGGGTTTATTTCCCTTTCCGTTGCTGAAATCTCTTTGTAATGTCACCGGGAATAATGTATACAAATCCTCAAAAGCACCGTTGATATGTTTGTTTCGAGTTTTTACGACGCCGACGCAGGGACTTAGCTAGTTTTCCTCATCTAAATATTTTCCTTTGAAACAAAACACAAACAAGCGCCGAAGTTGTTCCAGGAAAGCCGTAATTCATACTCTGCTTAAATTGGAGCTGAAGAGAAGGATTTGAACGCGAATCGTGACCAAAACAAAACGGGCAACTGCTAAAGCCTTTTCGTTAGGTTCTAAGTCAATCAAAATCCTACCAGCAAAGGAGAAATTCGTTGAAAACGAATGTCAAAAAAAATAATGCTGCTAATAAAAACATGGTGCATTAGATCAAACTTTATTGTACGTTATACACTGAAAGTTTCCGGAACGATTAAAAAAAAACGGTTGGCTCACCCCAATACTCTCCCGGCAAGTAGCCAGGGATTTATTTCATCTAATTAAAAAAAACAATGAGCTGTTGGCGACAATCCCTGCTAATATGCGACGGGAGTTAATGGGCCCTTGCTGAGTTGGCCACGAAGACCCATTCTGTTCAGGGTTGGTCACACTCACTGGTCAACACCCATCCGACGGCCTCCACCCATGAAGTGCGAGCCTGGGTAGGACTCTGGCCTTGGTCAGTTTCCCCTAGGAATTAAACTTCTGGCGCCCCTGGACGGTCTGCGCATCGTGCGCCGTAAGCCAATCGACTGTGCACTCTGACTAACAGTCGGAGGAGTCTGGAAGCAGTACTGTTTCCTATAGAGCGGGGGTGGTTGCGGACCTTACGGCTACTGCTCTTAAAACGACCATCAGCCATCCGATCATGGGTGGACAGCCGGGCAAAGGACGCTGTGGTCTGCGACAGATTCGTATACACCGTTTCACCGCTTCGTAAGGGACAGGACCGCGCAAGCGACCTCGAACTCGGAACCAATCGATAGACCGGAGTAATCTGGTCACAATTGGAAGTAAGGGCGCGAGTGTCGGCCCGCCAGGTAACATTCCTGGCTATCTCGCGGTTAAGGCGTTGGCCTCTTACGGGCATGTGACGTAGCTAGATGGACTGTTTTTTGTCCCAAGTCTTCTACGTTTACTCCAGGGAGATAGAACGACTAATCGTTAAAACTTCCTGAGGTGACGGGCTCGCCCGTTGTAGTCGACAACCCAAGTTGCTAATATGCGACGCAACGCAATGGAGATTTGAATGTGACCGCGCGTCATCTCATTCAATTTAAAAATCACATTGCAAACGCGAGTTGCCGTGAGCCTTTCGGAAACTCGCGGCAATTTCGCACGATCCACGCATCTCAAGTGATGCCACTTTTAAGGCCTTTCGATTTAATTTTTGTATGGCGAAATTTAAATATTATTTCTGTCGCTTGTATATGAGATATTCCAACTAAAATTTCACAATTTCACCGTTACAGACCAACGCCTTAAAGGCACCGGGAAAGGTACCCGGCGGGCAACCTCGCCCGCAACCTAACTACCAGTTTTGATAGGATATCTTCGCCTGGAGTTAACCTTCAGGATATCTACATCCTCCCGACTGGCTACGGGTCCAAAGTCGCTTACGCGGCCTCTACCTGTTGTATTACAGCGGTAATTCAATTTGTATTTATCCCGGACCTGGACTTTCTTTGCCCGTTCTTTGCCACACGGGATCGAGTGACCCAAGGTCATTTCAAGAGTGGCACGACAACAGGTCAAAGTCCACCCCCGCTGCTTAGGAGACATTATAAATCCATAGTCTCCAGACTCCTTCAGCAATCAGTCAAAATGCACAACCGATTGGCGTCGCCGAACTGTGCGCAAACCATCCAGTAGCGCCGGGATGCAATCCCGCCAGGAGAAACCGGTCCACCAGCTTTGAGGCCTGAGACGCGAGAGTCTCACCCGGGGTAGCCTTCCGCACGAGGAGGCTTTTGAGTAGGAGCTGAATCGTGAGTTGAGCCGATCCGAGAATACAGTGGATCTTGTGGCCAAATCGGCAAGAAACTATTTGCTACTAGGAATACACACACACACACACATTTCTCAAAAAATTTCTGTGAGTCTCCCGAACAAGTTTGATGCAGACGCGGAAGTATGTCTCGCTTTATTTATCGATTAACGTCGATCTACCACCTAAACGCAGTGCGATAATTTACAGTCTGTCAACATACGATAAAAGTTTGCTTGCTCCGGTTTGAGTGATGACAATTGTATATCGTGTCGTCACTTCGGAATTCCAAGCCTGGTGTACCTATCAGCATTTAGGGTACGACGATTCTATAAATCAACAGTAGCCACGTGTCCGAGTTTCCTACACAAAAACTAATCATCCAATACGTAGCACTTGCACCCGTGCCACTTTAGTTGGGTTTGGTTCATCTTAAAATACCCAAATGGCCGATTGATGTTTTATTTCTGGTTCGTATTTGTAAATTTGTGTTTATTCACCTATTACTATGTCTTACACCAAATTTAATGCCCCTTCGTCGAATCTGGTAAACATGCCATTACACGAAGTGACGCGTCTCGTTTTTAGAGCCTCATTCATATTGTGTGGGGTCAACCGCGAGCACAGCTTTCCTACATCCAAATGTTTGTTTAAGCTTGGTTTTAACCAATCTTAAACAAACATTTGTCTGTAAGAAAGCTGTGCTCGCGGTGGACCCCACACAATATGACTGAGGCTCAAAAATCGAGACGCGTCACTTGGTGCAATAGCATGTTTAACTAACATGAGGCATGAGTTAAAACTAACTAATGCCTTTGCCAAAGGATGCTTGAATCTTATGGTAGGTCACATGTCTGTCGGTTTCACATCGATATTTTTGTTGTTCACGGCGGTGGACGGGAACCTAACCTAACCTCCACGAAATTCCTACTACTAAGATTGAGAGGACCGCGTTTCGAATTCTGGTCACCGGCGAAGCAGCCACATGCTCCACAAATGTGGTTTTAGGGAGGGGTTCAGCTATTGTTTATAGAAGTTTATTATAAACAATAAAACACGGAGGAAGTTGTTCATTTCTGCTGGTAGGAAAAGAAATTCTTTAATATAAGTTTGACATGAAAATGTTTTGAAAAAAAAATATAATTAAAAGTTTTCAATTAACATATTGTTTTCAATTTTCGGTTTTTTCTTGCTCTTCGTATATTGCAATTTTCTTCTCAGTGCTTGTTCCAGCGTAATTGTCAGAGGGGAAACCATCAGGATATGTTTGAATTATTTGTCTGAATTGAGAAATAATTATGAATTAAACACAATTATAATTTTACACAGTTGATATATGAGTAGTGGTTAGGTCGCCCGATCTCACTCTGTAAGTTCACGGGCTCGATCCCCGGTTAGTTTGCCATATTCCGTTGGGATAAAATTAACGGAATTGCATTTTAATTCTGTCGATCGAATGCAATAACAACCCACACACACATACATGTTACACGTACACATACATATAAACACTTCATAGTAGGGTTGGTTGGAAGAGTTTCACAATAAGCATAAACAAATAAACAAACGTGCATCTACATAAGGCTCGATTGCGTTTCTTTGTGAACTAAAATCGGAAATTAGTCCGTGTAAACGAGCAGGGCAATACGCTGGAGCGGAATGTGAACTGAACGGTTATCACTTTTTCGCATTAAAACTACCCACAAAATATAAAGCATCTAAATCTGACACCGCACGAAATGTGTTCAAATTTATTCGGAGGAATAAAAGTTCGACAAGTAGTTTTTATCGATGATCGTGCGTTTCATATTCCTCTCTAACGTAGTGCTCTATCTCGGTCGCTCGAACTAATTTCAGTTTTTTAATAAAAAAGAAACGCAATCGGGCCCATATACTACCTTAACATTTAGAATATGAGTCGTGATATTAAATAATCAAGGAACATCAAAAAAGATCAGCCTTTGATTTTTTTATTTTTTTTATTTTGAATATTATGACAATTTTAATTACCAAACATTATTCTACTATAAAGAATGAGTTTAAAATTATCTGTTTTTTTGTTAGGCCTTGTAACCGAAAAAAAACTGAATATTATCCAAAAGTTTAACATAAGAACGCTTTTCCTCAGCAACCTAAACCAAAAAGAATTTCAGATTATCTTTAATTCAGGGTTTCACGTAATCCCTTGTAATTAAAAATCTCCGTATTAGAAAATCAAGAAAAAGCATTAATAATTCTACATTTTCTTCCATATTTATTTTTACATATAAACAAAAATATTAAAACTTTAAAACGACGAAGACCATATGATGAGTCTGCAAACGCTGCACTGTAAATGTGGATGCGATCAGATCAGCTGATTTCTATGACATACTACAATAGTTATACTACAGTTTCTAAAAGTTATACTACAATACTTTCATAGCACTATACTTTCCTTCTGCCGGGAAAGTGAAATTAATGATTGTAATGATCCATTGTCCCCTAAACAAATTAGACCTTAATGTATCTAAGTGTTATATTTGCTCCTTCACACGTAAGCCTCTACCGTCTCTATATAATTACAAACTTCAAAATAGCACCTTGGCTAGAGTTTCCTCCATTAAAGATTTAGGTGTGACTTTTGATTCTAAGCTGCTTTTTAATGAACATATTGACAACATTGTCAAGAGAGCGTCCAAAGCAATAGGTTTTGTAATTAGAATGTCAGCAGAATTTGAAAAAGTTAAAACCTTCAAAATACTATACTGTGCATTTGTTCGAAGTCATCTTGAATATGCGTCTCAGGTTTAGAACCCATCTTACGATACCTATATAACTCGCATAGAGGGCATTCAAAAACGGTTCCTCAGGTACTTGCAATTCAGAATTAAATCATACATTCCTAGCTATTCAACGCGTTCTAAGAAATTCCATATTCTCCCACTATCCAAAAGAAGGAGCATAGCGGACCTGTCCTATCTTCTAAACATTGCAAATGGAAAGGTTGACTGTCCCGAGTTGCTTGGACGTTTGGGCTTACGTACCCCTGGTGCGCGTCTCAGGCATCCCAACCTGCTTTACGTGCCCACTGCAAAAACGAATTAAAAGAATAATTCTTATGTCATACGAGCGAGTAGATGTTTTAATGTATTGGCGCGAGAAGTTGATATTGACCTATTCAACACCTCTTCTCGAAATTTGAAACTTATACTTAATAATATGTTCTTTTCTTCTTAGAAATATTAGCGTCTATCTAGTTATAGTTGTTTGTTTATTCACTTGTTGTATCTTTTCATTATGTGTGAAAACTTTTAATTGGCCTTCGGCACTTATCTCTCAATGTGTACCTATATATGTTTAACTAGCTGTAAGTTTTCCTAAGAAATGAAAATAAAATAAAATAAAATAAAAATGTGGGTCCATAGGCCGGTTGCCTACGTGGTCTGTTTTATAATCCGGCACTAGATAATATTAAGGCATTTACAATAAGTATTCTGACTTTGCCATTCCCTTGTACTCCCGAAGTTTCTATAGGACCTCGAGACGAGTGAAGCCCTACCCAAATCTTTCGATGATGTGTTCTTCAAATCGGAAATTAGGGGTTAAATTAAAGAGGTGCACAGATGATTTATATTACTTATTATTGTTATTATTATCTCATTAGCCTAATAACTGTATTCATATATCTCCCATTTATATTATATCTCATTAATTTAATAAACATTTTTTTGTGTAATATATATACTATACTAGTTATACAATATACACTTGTAGGATTTCCCAAGATTACAGAAATTACCTATACACCCGACAGATGAACGCAGTACTAAATATCACCTCAATACAGGCTCTGCCTAGTGAGGTGATAAAATCCCGCCGAAGCCGCACCTTTAGTAAATTTCCAGGGTTCTACATTTTGTATATACGATTAAATCATGTAAAATAATAATAAACGGAGCTGCCATGGAATTCACCGACCGGAGTCGGGCCCATCATAATAATATTTTTTTTTTTACACTTCCGGACTTACGATTCCGGATTCCGGACTTACGAATCGGCTGTGGTAGGTTTAGGACAGCTGTCTTGCCACATGTGAGCGTGCACCTTACCACCATTCACTCCCCCTTCGAAGCCATAGAATTTGAGATGCGCAAATCGCAGTTTTAGATAATTTTTCTAAGAAAG
This sequence comes from Micropterix aruncella, assembly GCA_944548615.1. Lineage (NCBI taxonomy): Eukaryota > Metazoa > Arthropoda > Insecta > Lepidoptera > Micropterigidae > Micropterix > Micropterix aruncella. Next base: position 18,804,165 of record OX155973.1, read on the forward strand.
AGTTGATTATTTTTCTGGAAAGGCCAAGATCTTTAAAGAGGTGAAATAGAGATTTAGCTGGCAGGCCACGAGCGCCAACTTCCACCGCGTGAAGGTGAACAGTGAAGCCGTTCCGGGTTACGGCATTTGCAAGATCATGGTATTTATTTAATTTGTACTCGTGGTCTTTTGGGATATTTGATTCCCATGGAACAGTTAATTCTACAATAAGGGCCACCTTCCGAGATAGAGAGTAAAGAGTTATATCTGGACGGAGGGCTGTGCATCCGAGACTTTCAGAGAATTCATACTGCTTAGAGACCGAATCAACCTCCAAATCCAATCTGTAGCTTTCTCAATTATTGAGAAAGGTTTTCTAGTTAAATGTTTTTTGCCTTTAGAGCTATCCCGCACAAACTGTATTGGGGGTTTGGAGGATACTGTCAAACCCTTGTTGGCACGAGCCACTGAGAATACTATAGGAAATTTAATCATGTAATTCTAGGGATAAATAAAATAAATAAATAAATAAATAGCAGTCTCAACTTTCTGGCAGCTGATAGGAAAGGAATTTGCGACCATTATTGCAATAGAATTAATTATATTAATGTTACTTCTGGCCGTCTTGGATCCAACAATTATAACCTAGATTTAATCGAATTAATTACCTGTCTAATATCTGTCTTTATTCGTCCCTTGGTATAATCAAGTTAATCGGCATCTATGGAATACATGAGCTGTGTCATCTGCATACAAATGATACAAACAGTTCTCGAAGTTTTCTGATGTATCTGATGTATATAACGAAAACAAGACGGGGCCAAGAAAGGATTTCTAGATCCCTGGAGACAAGATCTCTGCAGACTTCTGTAAGCCCGTCTTGACTTATTGAAGAGAGGATAAAGTTTGACGCCCAGACAAATATTCTATCACAACTTTATGATGATGATGGGATAGATATCTCGAAAGCAATTTGAAGGACGACGGGTAAAATCCAAGGTGCAGAAGTTTCGTCAGCAGAAGCGAATGGTTTAGTTAAGGGCTCTCTAGACGATCAAGCATGCTTGTCAAGCATCGCATCGCGGGCTGGGAGGGGATCGTAAACCCCAGGAAATATGCAAATATATTTTAAAAATATTTACTAAAAATGCCTAAAATATGATACCTACTTATAATCATGTTTTTCCAGAATCAATAGCTCACAAATCCCTACAGCGACCACAGTCTTACTTTCCCCTTCACAGTCGACAGAGACAGTCAACTCTCCGAAGTTGGCCTCATCTTGGAGATGCTCTAGCTCTAATCCTTCCATGGAGTACACAGCTACAGTTCCACTCGCAATAAGGTACACACCATCAGCACTCGATTTGGCCTGGAGAAGAATGCGAGTGAGATATGTGAAAAAAATGCGCTTCAACGGTTATTAGTGTTAGCGAGTAGAATAGACACGTCACATAAATGATCAAGCAAGATAGTGCTGCATGTGAAGCTATGTCTCAAATTCTGTCTACTTCAAGGTCGTGGACACTTAGAAATGAACAATTTAAAATTGTACATGTTTTTATTTTTTTACAACTGTCCACTTGACCAAAAATTCTATGTAACTGATCAGTACTGTGCCAGCTGTCAAAAACACATTTAAAGTTAGTAAATTTAGGAAAAATCAATATTATGCAAGCAAGTATCTACGGAAAACATCTATCAGGGGTCTACTGAAGACAGCAAGTGGTCTAAGTGATAAAAATAGTTTGGGTACCTCTGCTTTAAATCATCAATGTCACACCAAGGGGACAAAAAGTAGGCGTGAACGCATGCCGATAATATTATAATAATAAATCGTTTTTTTATCGATTTTCTTCGACTAGTGTAAAATATAAATCTTAAATACAGTGAAAATAAAGACAGCTGAATCCAAGTTTATTGTCAAAAGTTCTTGATTAGTAATAAATAGTTATTTATGTATTCACGTTCGTAGCACGACTTTTTTTTATTACGAGTGAATTATACATCTATTAATTGCATTCTTCTAATGGTATTACATATCATATTTTTATTTATATTATTTCATATTTTTGAGCACTGCTTTTATAATTGTATTTATACATTTTATTAAATTGTAAATATGTTTATACCATACAGCATTTATTATTTATTGAAATCGTATTTACGAATATGTGTATTTGCTATATTATATTACCTACATTGTATTATTCTTACTAATTTAGTATTTTGATTTGTATTATAGTGTTATTTATTTATTGTTATATATTATTCAATCTTAATTAAGTACATTCATTGAATATAAAAATAAAAAGTTTTTTACGTTAATTAGGCTAATTGTTACGTAAGTTGTATTACTTATTTTAATTATTTACTCTGACCCGCCTAGATACAGGACAGTTTAGTCCTAGTTAGGTGGGCACTGAGCATTAGCTGCATTTCGGTGTTCATTTTTTCCGAGTTACTTATAACATTGATAACAATGGGGCTAAATGTACAAAAATAAATGAATAAGTATTAAACCTTAAAAAAAATAGGATTTACCATCGAATAAAAAGAAGCGATGCGGGGATCGATATTGTATACCTAGGTAATCGATAATGTAACACAATAGCACGCATTAGGAAAAAAAAATCCCTTTTCAGTAACTTCACATGTGACAATTATTAACAAAAAGAAGGCGTATTACATTAGCCGGAAGTTTAAAGTACTAATATTCCATAAAAAAATAACCCTGGAACAAATAGTAATGAGGCTTATTGAGAAATTATGTTTTTATTTTAGCTATAATGTATTAATATTTTTTTCAATATACAATCTTTCTTTTGTGAGTACTACGAATGGGCATTATCCTTTGAAATCTATAAAAGTTAAAATAAAGCTAAAATAAACAATTCAAGTTAAAATAAAGCTTGTAATAAAACATAAAAAAACAGCTAAATCGTATTAAGCTTTAGGGCCCTAAAAAGGAGGAATACTTACAACTAGAGCTGTCAACTACAACGGGCGAACCCGTCACCTCAGGAAGTTTTAACGATTGGTCGTTCTATCTCCCGTGAAGTGAACGCAGAAGACTTAGGACAAAACAGTCCACCGTCAAGCTCCGCCAAATGCCCGTAAGAGGCCAACGCCTTATCCGCGAGATAACCAGGTATGTTACCCAGTCGGATTACACTCACGCCCTTACTTCCAGTTGCGACCAGATTACTCCGGTCTCTCGACTGGTTACGAGTTCGAGGTCGCTTGCGCGGTCCTCTCCTTTACGAAGTGGTGATACGGTGTGCACCGAATCTATTGCGGACCACGGCATACTTTGCCCGGCTGTTCACCAAGGATCGGGTAGCCGATGGTCGTTTCAAGAGCAGTCGCCGTAAGGTCCGCAACCACCCCCGCTCTATAGGAAACAGTAGTGCTGCCAGACTCCCCCGAATGTTAGTCGGAGTGCACAGTTGATTGGCTTACGCCGCACGGTGTGCAGACCGTCCAGGAGCGTCAGAAGGTTGATTCCTAGAGGAAACTAGCGCCGAGGCCAGAGTCCTACCCGGGCTCGCACTTCATACGTGGAGGCTGCCGGATGGGTGTTGACCCGTGAGTGTGGCCAACCCTGAACAGAATGGGTCTTCGTGGCCAACTCAGCAAGGGCCCATTAGCTCCCCTCTATAGGAAACAGTACTGTTTCCAGACTCCCCCGACTGTTAGTCAGAATGCACAGTCGATTAGCTTACGCCTCACGGTGCGCAGACCATTCAGGAGCGCCAGAAGATTGACTCCTAGGGGAAACTAGCCCCAAGGCCAGAGTCCTACCCGGGCTCGCACTTCATGCGTGGAGGTCGCCGGATGGGTGTTGACCCGTGAGTGTGACCAACCCTGAACAAATGGGTCTTCGTCGCTAACTCAGCAAGGGCCCATTTTCAGACAGACAGACAAACACACAGAAGTGCGTGCACAATATATTCCTTTCTCGCCGGTTGGTGGTGGGCCGGGTGAGTAACAACCGAGCCTGACATGTAGTCAAGTAAATAAGTGGAGACGATGACACTCACTGTTACAATGATATCTCCCGCTAGAAAAATCTCCGATTTGAGCGTGACAGAGATGGCGGTGACGACATCGTCAGGGAGGTTCTTGAACGCTTCGACATTCCTGATGACATGTCCCCGGCAAGCGCTTCGGATCTCCTGAAGCAGCGGCGCCGATAGATTATCATACATCTTGTCGTGCTCGCTCCGAGATTGACTCAGCTCTATGAGATATTTGTAGTACATTTCGACCTTCTTTTGCATGCTTGGGGTAAGCCTCATGTGCTTGGTCAGCTCTTTAATCTATAAGAAAAATAGTAAGACAGACGTAAGTGAAATATTTAGTACATCTTAGATAGAGAGAGAGCTATGCTGGGATGTTATATTCATGTGGTAGCGAACGGTTTCATGCAGCTTGGGCCACAAAATCCATTTCGATCTCAGAGCAGCTCAACTCACGATTCAGGTACTATTCAGAAGCCTCCTCGTGCAGAAGGCTACCCCGGGTAAGACTCTCGCGTTTCAGGCCTCACAAGCTGCTGGACCGGTTTCTCCTGGCGGGATGGCATCCCGGCGCTACTGGACGTTTGGCGTCGCCAATCGGTTGTGCACTCTGACTAATTGCTGAAGGAGTCTGGAGACTATGGTAATATACTGTCTCCTAAGCAGCAAGAGTGGATGTTGACCTGTTGTCATGCCACTCTTGAAATGACCTTGGGCCACTCGATCCTGTGTGACACTACGAGCAAAGAACACCCAGGTCCGCGATAAATTCAAATTGAATTCCCGCTGTAATACAACAGGCAGAGGCCGCGTAAGCGATCCCGTAACCAGTCAGGAGGATCCTACCAAAACTGGTAGTTAGAGGGTGAGGCTGCCCGCTTGGTACCTTTCCCGGTGCCTCGCCGTAAGGCGTTGGCCTCTAACGGGCTTGTTGGCGAGCTAGACAGTTAATTGTCTTGTCTCTAAGTCTTCTACTTCACGTTATACCAGGGTGACGAGTTCGCCCGTTGTAGTCGACAACGCCTTACTGTTCTATTCATGTATTTGGCAGTTAATGGTTCCCGTGCAGTTGGGCTACTAAGGCCCGCTCGTTGATTTGGGTTGGCTCAACTCAAGGTTCAGCTCCCATCCAGTAGCATCCTCGAAAAGGTATGAGCGTAGAAAGGAATTTTTTAAACGGTGATTCTGTACATAAAACTGAGAGATAATGAGCCCAGGGCAGTTGGGCCATTATGACCCATGTGTTAGGGTCGGCCCAACTCACAGGTCAACACAAATCCGGTAGCCTCCACAAAGAAGGGCGATCCCGGGTAAAACTCTGTGCCTGTCCCTCTTCAGGTGCTCATGGATGGTTTCGCACCGTGCGGCGTCAGCTAATCGACTGTGCATTCCGACTGATAACCGAAGTAGTCTGGAAACGGCTTTGTTTCCTATAGGGCGGGTGTGGTTGTTAACCTTACAGCAACCGCTCGTGTAACGACCAATTCGATCACCCGATACCGGTCAACAGCCTGGCAAATGACGCCGTGGTCCGCGATAGATATGGTAGATACCGAATCACCGCTACGTAAGGGAGAGGACCGCGCAAGCTACCTCGAACCCGTAAGCAGTCGGGAGATCGGAGAAATCTGGCTGATACTGGTAGTAAGGGAGCGAGACCCCCCGCTCGTTTCAAACCCAGTGTCTCGCCGTAAATCGATTGGCGTAAATAGACCGTGGACTGTTTCGTCACAAAGTTTTCTACGCTCACCTCACGAGATAGAAAGATCAATATCGTTTAAACTTACCGGGGTGACGGGTTCGCCCGTTGTAGTTGACACTACCAAGTGTACGTCAAATTGAACATTAGGATATGCTATGTAGTTCAGAGGAGATTATCTATACTTCTATACTAATAGTATAAAGAAGTATTGTTTGTAAGTTTGTATGTTTGTAAGTTTGTATATATGTAGGTGGTAATCTCCGAAACTACTCATCCGATTTCATTTTTCTTTATCACTAATAGAAAGCTCCATTATTGACGAGTGCTAAAGACTATATTTTATTGCGATAGATATAGGTTTTCAATAGGAAATCACAATATTTGTAAATCAAGTCGGAGAAAAATGAGCTAATGAGTTGCTTTATCGGCGTGCGCGGACGAAACGGTTTGATATAATATGTCAAAACGATATTTATACATATCAAAAAAATCAGTCTCAAAGAGATCTATAAAAAGTCCAAGACTCCATATATCCAATGTTCATATTTAAGCTATAATAACTGCTTTTAAATCTCTAAAAAATAAGAAAAATGAGTAGGCAGTGTTTTTAAAGACATTAGCAATATAAGAAGAGTCCTTTTAAAAATAAATTATTCCATTGTTACGGGTGTTGAATAAAGATACAATCAGCTATTTACTGTAAGTTTTAGGAGGTATAGTTAAAGAGATATAATGAAATTAGTAACGCATGGCGGCTGCTCGCTCAGCAAGGTCAAAGTACAGCGATAGGCGGTGGGTGGTGAGGAACAAGTCGCGTATCTGCGAGATAGGTAGCGTGAATCCGAGGGAGGACGTCTTGCACGATGTATCTACATAAATGTAGCTTCTAAAAAGCCAAATAAACGCCACCATACTTAAATTGACAAATCGATTCGAAACTTTATACGAAGCGAAGCAGCGGGCAAAATATAGCCTATAGTGAAATCGGATGAGTAGTTTCGGAAATTACCCCCTACATATAAACTTACAAACATTACTTATTTATAATATTTGTATAGATATACAGCTTTCAGATTATATAATGTTTAAATATATAGCGTTACTTTGCTGAATAGTCTGAAAAATATCCTCCCGGAGGAGAGCAAGATTACCATTTGTCAGTCTGCTCTCCTACCCCTTCTGGATTATGGAGATACCGCATTTCTCGGCCTCACAGAGGAGTTAATGGGTGATCGTAAGATATCGCTATAGCGATAAGTCCGCCATTTGTGCATCAATTGTTTTTTTTATAAAACCAGTGTAATATTATTTAACTTCTGTTTTTATAGCACAATAAAGTTATTCTATTTATTCTATTCTATTAGTTATCCACCAAAGTTGAGCGTCTCCATAATGTTTGCATTCGTTATATCCATGGCCTTAGAAAATTTGACCACATCACGAAATATAAAGAAAGCTTCACTGGCTGTCGACCCGGGAGAAAAGAGACATGCGAGTTCTTTGTATGCTTTTCAAGATCCTGGATGGCGTCGCTCCCAATTATCTTACCGGCATATTTACTGCGCTATCGGCTCATGCACGCCCTCTGAGATCAAAAGATTACCTGCTACTCTCTGTTATGCATGGAGCCCGTCTTTGAAATGTTATGCCGAAAAAAGTGAGAACCGCGCCAAGCACAACAAGTTTTAAAAACAAACTCAGAGAGCATTTGAAATTTTCCAGATAAATTCCCTTTCCATCCCGTTCTCCTGCTTTTCAAACTTTAGCGTCATTATAGGTGTTAGCACATGATGTTTGGTGTTTGGTGGGGCACATGCTGTACCCACAAAGAGTTTATTAAGTTAATTTCTTTCTATCCTCTTTTATTGTATTTGTCATACTCTTCATAAAGGGTAAAGTTATAATGTAGCTTCTACTCGCAAATAATGTTTATACAATAGTATAGGTTAGCACTAAAATATTACCTGCAGGCGATAAGCTCGCCTTTTCTTAGGAATAATGCGATTTATTATATATTATTATTAATAATAATATTAGTTTTCCTCAAATTTACACAGACAGACACACAGACCGACACACAGCATACACATAGCCAGACTTCTATTTGAAAATTGTCCTAATTGTTAAAGAGGTTCAAAAAGGATATACCGTCTTCAAGTCGATTTTTTTAGTGCGTTCACAATACTTTCCGTCCTCATCGGTTGGAGGGCCAGAAAAATAAATTTAATAAATTCTTACAGACGAACCTCTTGGTTAATCTTCATTGTCGTGGTTTGGTCGGTGAAGTTGACCGCTACCATCAGCCACGCTTCGGCCGCGGCATTCACAACCAGAATTATTCCATAAGTCAGTCCGATTACGTTCATCAGGCAATCGCCAACGGTGGTCTCCACTACGTTCAAAACTTCGTTGATACCGATGGCGCCCGTGGCCTGCATTAGACACAGACCGTACGACGAGGAAAACGATACCTGTTTTTCGAAAAAATATATAATTTCGGCTAAGGGCGCGATATGTAGTAGTAGTAGTAAACGGAGTGGAGGGGGGGGGGGGGGGTTGGGTTGTTTCTAGCCCTTGATGTCACCTGGATCTATAAGATATTTTGTAACGACCAACTTTGTGTTTGGGTCAGTGGTCTGCTATTAGCCCGGTACTACTTACCAGTCAATGCAGATCACTGACCTTCAAGTTGGGCATATCGCTGGGTTCGAGAAAGGCTCGTCCCAGTAAACTGTGCCTTTTTGCGGCGAGCCCTGAGCAGCGACCGACGATGGGTATGATGTCTTCAGGTTCTTCGCCACATATTAGGCAGTCCTTGCTCTCGGTCAAGCCAAGGTTGAATAGATGTGCTCTAAGGGTCGTGTGTCCGGTGAGGAGAACGAGAGCGGTTCTAAGGTTCTTCTTGCTCATGTCAAGTCGGGCCTTGGTTTTCCTTTTTAAGTGGTTGCTCCATCATGGCTTTTGCCTGGCGCCATCCTTGGCTAAACGAGCTAAAGGGTGGGATATGGCGGAATTGAAATTATACTAGTGTAGTTTGTAAATGAGATATTCCAACCAAAATTTTACAATGTGAATTTGGCTTAACATAGCATCTGTCTAACAAATTTCAAAACTCTAAGTCTAATATTTAGATTTTAATACGATTAATGCGCCGCCTCCCTGCGGTGGACCGATTTCAACAACAACCTTTAAACATGACTGCTCAAAATTGGATTTTATGGGATTAGGATTCATCTATGTATGTTTTCCGTTGTTTATACCACCTTAACTTCTAAACGCTTGGACCGATTTAGAAGTGTGTCGTATTGTTAGAATTGTTTTGTCCCCCCGAGTGTCATATGGCACATGCCGCGAACCCCTGCTCTCATATAAGGAGAAAGCAGCGTCTTTAATACGAAATGGTATGCGGTGCGTGTTGACATTTATCATTTGACAGTTTTTTTTTCGTTCTTCCTCTTCGCGGCCGTCAGGAATAGTAACAGAAAATCCGGTATGTATTAATGATTAAACCCTGATTTTCATTTCATCATTACTTCTAAACGCTTGAACCGATTCAGAATTGTGTGATATTGTGAGAATCGTTATGTCAACTCGAGTGTCATAAGGTACCTAAACTGTCAAAATGTATTTTTTTTGTCTAAATGTTGAAATGTCAATAAATTAACATAAATGTGTCGTGTTTAGTGTCAAATGAAAGTTCTGATCGAGTACATTCCGAAAATATACATCTATGTAATATGGATAAATATATAAACCACAAATACTTAATAAAAAAACCGTATTAAAAATAATTATAAAAACAATAGTTCTTTCTCTGTAACGGAAGTCTTGTTTTTAAGCTATTGCATAGCTTTTATCGCGGGCCTAGGCCAGCGCGGCGACCGAATGAAGAAATTTCTTAACGAAAATTAATGATTTTAAACTGATAATTACGTCTAAACGAGTACTGCTTACGATTCGAAAAAAATATATGTCAAACAAGAACATTTTCCTAATATTGTTAGCTTTGAATATTTTAGATTTTCTTTATATTACATAGTGTAATTAATTTGTGAAATTAGGTCTAACCGAACACAAAAACGACTACTACGCAAATACTATCTGGCGCATTATTATGAAACCTGCACCATTTTAAAGATAATTTAATTATCTATCTTTTTTTCTACGATTTTTTCGAATATTCCGTTTTTTTTGCTTTATCGAATAAAAAATTCGTGCGCGGCGCTCTATCGGAAGACGTTTAAATTATTCCGAATCATTTGCTTTCGCAGCCGCAAATGATTCAGAATAATTTCAACGTTTTCCGATAGAGCGCAGTTATCTGATATCAGAAAAAATAAAATCAATAAATAATTATAATTTCATAAGTTGTTAAAAATACTATGCAATAGCTTTACCGCGGCAGTCCCCGAGTGCCACACGTATTATTTTTTATTCTTTTTAATATATCTACTTGTTAACTCTTGCCATGACCGAATAATGCCTGCATGCCAAAGTTCAGCTCGATCGGTTTAAGCGTTTGGGCGCTATCGTGGAGAAATACACACAGTTATCTCAGGCGGGGCTAAAAAAATAAAATTTCTGCTTCGCGTTTACAATACTTTCTCTCTTCGTCGGTTGGTGTGTTGGGAACGTAAAACGCAGGGTGAGATTTTATTAACCGGCATCATTGAATGGGATGAATCAGTACGAGCAATGAAGCAACTTTTAATAAAAATTTGAAAAAAAAAAGATAAAGTATTGCTAATATTGATTGTTAGCGATATTTTACCTACCGATTGATGGTGCAGCGCGCTCATTAAACTTTATTTTAGTCAAGTTCTCTAAATTTTTAAATAATAAAAAAAAAATACGTTTGGCACTCGGGGACTGCCGCGGTAAAGCTATTTGCATAGCATTTTTAACAACTTATGCAATTATAATAATTTATTTATTTTATTTTTTCTGATATAAGATAACTGCGCTCTATCGGAAAACGTTGAAATTATTCCGAATCATTTGCGGCTGCGGTAGCGAATGATTCGGAATAATTTAAACGTCTTCCGATAGAGCGCCGAGCACGATTTTTTTATTCGATAAAGCAAAAAAACCGGATTATTCGAAAAAAATCGTAGATAAAAAGATACATAATTAAATTATCTAAAAATGGTGCAGGTTTCATAATAATACGCCAGATAGTATTTGCGTAGTAGTCGTTTTTGTGTTCGGTTAGACCTAATTTCACAAATTAATTACACTATGTAATATAAACAAAATCTAAAATATTCAAAGCAAAGATTATTAGGAAAATGTTCTTGTTTAACATATATTTTTTTCGAATCGTAAGCAGTACTCGTTTAGACGTAATTATCAGTTTAAAATCATTAATTTTCGTTAAGAAATTTCTTCATTCGGTCGCCGCGCTGGCCTAGGCCCGCGATAAAAGCTATGCAATAGCTTAAAAATGTTTTTCCCAAAAAGTTATATATAAAGTTGCTTAGTTGCTCGTACTAATTCACCTCGTTCATTTCCTCCGATCTGAGGAGGTGAAACAATCTGGCGCCAAAAGCCTGTTGAGGGTCATAAAGACCCACACAACAAATGGCTCATAAAGACCGTGTTACACGGCTCATAAAGACCCACACAACAAATAGAAAAAACACCTCGTTGAAGGATGCCGGGTAATTAGAACTCACCCTGTATTTACCGATATTGATAGATAAGGTGTGATAAGCAATATACATACCTTGTGGTATTTTTCATAAGCGGATTTCTTGATCCAGGAGTCATTCCTTATATTTTTCATGTCATCTCCGTTGACAACAAATACAGTGGCAGCCTGATAAAATAAAACTAAAGTGAAAAAGATTATGAGCAAAAAAAAACGGCTTCTCCGCATTTAAAAAAAAATATATTTAATTAAAACGGAGGTATTTTAATTGTTAATATGTATTTGGTTTTCAATTAAGGCCTTTTGCGGATATTGCACTTTACCCATTTAAACCTTTATAAGGGACAGCATTGATACTTTATTAAATCATGGGAAAAGTAAATCAGAAAATTTGTAATTTAACAAAGAAAACGTAAATAATAAGCAATATTAGTAGTCAACATTTTTTTTTTGATTTGTAGAGAGTTAACAGTGTGTTCGTACATATATAATTTGTAACTATTTATATAAGCAATAGGAAATGAACACAACCCATACGATCGTTCTAGATGAATGCCTAACTAGACCGAACAGCCTGTAGGCATACGAAATATACTGCCTTTATTTTTTGAGTAGTAATGACGTTATTTGACTAATATACTACTTTCAATACTAACACTATGATAAAGATATAAAATAGTACACATATTAATACAAATATACATGATAAAGGGTTAGTTACATACACATATACACATATATACATTCAAACATACATACATACATATATGCATACACATACACACATACACCTACATCACACATATTTTAAATTATTGTATGAAGCGATTCCATTTCAGTCTTTGCACGACCTACACTTTACACCTACATTCACTTTTAGTGTCCTAATAATTGCTTCTATCAATTTGCTCAATACTTATGTAAGTCATATTGAATGTTTCTGGATTCTGATAAATAAGATACATTTATTGTTTTTCAATGTCTGTATATGCCCTCATAAATGAAGAGGTGGGGGGGGGGGGGGGTAACATAGTGCCAAGCACCAATTCTGCAAAAATCGAGCTGGTGGCGAATTCTGGTGGAAAAAAGTAAGAGCTATGATTGTGAAAGTCGGTTTTATGATTCCACCGATAGAACGCGCGGAAAAGCCATCATACTGAGTTGCCCTTAGTGATTGTTTACGAATCGCTCGAGGCAAGATAGTTTCAAGGGACAATGCGGCGAAATAATCGGCGTTTAGAAAATAGCTTAATAATAGAAAAAAGCCTAATAATATCCAGAATGAAAACATCATTTGGACAATAACATTACTCATTCATTGCGCCGAGATTTTACAATCTGATCAATATGGAAATAAAAATGAATTTGATATTTAGAGAATTCAAAAATAAATTAAAGAAATGGTTATCGAATCATGACAGACTAACCATAGATCAAATGTTAGAAATAATAGTTTAATAAAAGTTAGGTGCAAAAATTATAAATATATTTTTAAACATGTATGTTGAGTATATTTTAACATTGAACTAACTACCAAAAATTATTTGACTTTGTTGTTATATATTATTTTGACAATGAATTGTACTTTTTTTGACTAGGTATTTTTATATTAAATCCTATATTACTTAACATATATTAAATATTAATGACTGTTTCTTTCTTTTCTCACATACAACTTTATTTATATTATTTAATCGAATTTTATATTATATTTATTGCCGATTATATAATAGAATTGCATTTTATTTATTATATTATCTGTTACTATTTTATTATTATTATTTTTATTATTTGAAAACCACATTTTAGGACAATTTAGTATTATTAGCTTTTAGTATTATTACTAAAACTTGTACATTTGTAAGCAATCAAGCAAACTTGATTGTAATATTAGAGTCCTGTCCACCCTAGACCGGGCTAGTCCCAGTTGGGTGACAGCATCAAATAAGCAAAACGTTACGGTTTTGCCATTTGGTTCCTGTTATTTTTGTAAGCAAATCAATGTTTTATAGTAATTAATTCCTTAATAAATAAATAAATAATTCCTGGCAGATCCTATGTCTGGCGGTTACAATTTACCGAAGAAGAAGATGTCTTCGATGATGAATACCAGCCCTCATCTGATGACCCCATTCGAGCACCGAAGCTATTCGAACACGGAAGCTTTAATAAAAGTTAGTGACGCTTAGCATTGTCTTCCACCTAACCTTAATTCCCAGTTTTGTGGGTTAGCATCTCATCACTGTTCTTCATTCCTTTATTGCTATAGCTTTGATCTCATACATTTATACTTAAATTAAGAATAAGATAATAACATTCTAGTCTTCATTATTCATTGATTATTCCACTCTAGAATGCGATATACCTTAAAATTTGAGTAACTTTCAAATTTTACCTGGACAATTTATTTTCACAACTCTAAAAAAATACGAAAATTTGGTCTAATGTTAACAAAAATGGGGTGATATACTCATGAAGATATGTATAATTTTATTTTATTTTATTTTATTCAGGAAACAGACAGTACAAAAAACATATTTACCTAATCAAAATATAACAAACATAAACCATTTATATGTTTCCACCAATTAAACGGTCATATAGTGCGTTATTCTATATAAAAGAAAAGTTTAAAATATACAAGCATTTTTTAAATAGAAAATATTCTGAAAAGTAATTGCTAAGTTACTAAACAGTCCAAAGTATTAAAAGAGTAAATATAAAGTAAATAGAGCAGGAAAAACAGTAAATAGATTCATAAACATGTAACAATATGGTAATAAATTAATTTATTATTAAATAGATAGTAATTAGAAAATAAAATATATAATTATGTAATGACACATTTTATGAGAACGAAAGAAAGTAAAAAGGAATAAGTTATGTAAATACAAAGAATAAGAGGGGAATAACTATTTTCATAATAAACAGATTTCTTAATTAAAATTGTAATATATTCATAATTAGATTTTTAAATGTATCTGGGGTTGTGGCAAATATATCAACATTCATAAACACCGAGTTGTAATGATGACAAGCTCTATAAAGAAAATCATTTTGTGCATAGTTAGAATTGACAATTGGCAGTTGAAAGGAACGCTGAGAGCGAGCTGGTCGAGGGGGCACGAAAAAATTTATCTGCTCCAAGATTAGACTAGCATCAACACGATTATTAATTAGCTTATGCAGATATACTGCGTCGATCATTCTTCGGCGCTTTTCTAAAGACATCATCTTATGAAACCGAAGCGACTCTGTGTACGAAGATGGTTTTACAAAATATAACAAATTTAGACGCTTCGTCATCCGTTTTTGAATTGCCTCAATTCGGGAAATATATGTTTTGATATCGTATATTGAATATATAATTGATATCGAAACTCATCTAGCCTTCAAATCAAATTCCCAGATTTGAGGATTTGATCAAACTTTCAAATGCGTTATTCTCGAAACTTGAAAAATGGCGCTTGGCACTATGTTACCCTCCACCCCTTCAATTTATATATTTTCGCACTCGTAGGGAACCATTATAAAAAGCAGTTGCACCAGTATTCCTTAGCGACCCATGCTTAACTCGTCAAACAATTCTTTTGGAAAGATATACAAATAGAAATAACCCGGGAAAGGGACCGAAAAATTACTTATAAATATTAAAACTATGAAAACTTATGGCAGATGCAGATCGCTATCAGCTGCGCGACCCCTAACTTCCACTCCATACGTGAGTAACGCATGCACGTAAGCAAATTGTATAAGGAATATATATTTTTTATTTTCTTTTCATGAAGCACGTACCCATACATCGGCAGAAATATATAGGAATAGACAGAGGTTGTTACTCACCCACCAGCAAACGTAAGTGTTGATAAGAATCGTGTGTATGGCTAGAAATGCTATCATTCTGAACACCAGCATGTTACTTAGAATATGATAGTTGAGTCTTTCGGTCGAGCGAATATAATTAGTTAGGTCGTGCGTTCTGAATAAGCTGGAGAAGCAGAGCATTGCGAAGAGGTATCTCGTATGCCACGGGCCAACTGTGGCCATATCTGAGTTTTGGGCTATGCGGGCCAATCTAAAATAAATAAATAAATCAGTGGCGTCACCCCAAGTCCTTCCCGGCAAGTATCCAGGGACTTACTTCATCTGTATATTCATTTCATAAATAAAGTCGATGAGCAGTTGGCGGAAATACCTTTTAGTTGGCGGTAATACCAATTAAGATGGGACGCAACGCAATGAAAATTTCGAACGCGCGTCATCTCATTCCATTTAAAAATAAAGTGCAAATTCAGGTCGCCGATAGCTTTAGAATTCGAATTTCCAACGAGCCACGCATCTCATGCATCGGGTTTTTAAGAGCCTTTCTATTTAAATATTGTATGGCGGAATTTAAATATTATTTGTGTCGCATGTTTATGAGATATTCCGGCCAAAAGTTCACAATGCTATTTCGGTCAAACAAGGTACCTGTGTACCGAAAGATTAAGATTGATGTATGACTAGTGCGCCCCCTGGAGGACTGATTTCAACTACAACTCTTTCCATGATCTTTCAACTCTTGGCATGGTCAAACGATGCCTTCGTGCCAAATTTCAGCTCAATCGGATGTAGCGGTTGGGAGCTATTCTAGAGGAATACACACACACGCACACACAGACACACATACAGACAGACACACAGACACACGACACACACTGACTTCAGTTTGGAAATTGCCCCCCCCCCCTCCACACCTTCGTATCGGGGGGGGGGGGGGGGGGGGGGGAGTCAAAGGCAGGGGGCCGGTAAAGTAACAAACACTCGTTAAATTACCCAACAAGCCCAAAAGCCATATAAGAAGTGCCGAATATAGCTGATTAAAAGTCATGTAAAGGCGTTCAGATTAACTCTGAGCTATGTAAAGGTGTCATTTAAAGCAATTTTGCTTATATTGACTTTTAGTCATATAATTTTGTCGTAAAAATGTTTACTTAGCTTTCTTATATAACGAGCGAGTAATGGCTTCTCGACATTGCTTTATACGCGCTTATTTAGCTATGTTATACATCGTTTTAGCCTTATAAGCCGTTTAATCAAATAAGGGTGGTATTGTAATAATCAAAGAAGGCCCCCACGATATGACTCCAACATGCTATTCAAAGAAAGTAATGCGTTAGACATACGCCAGCTGACGCCATCACGAGACACGCACACGATCTAATACGGACGAAACTCAAAAACCGAGCAGATCAAGAGCATTCTTACCATACGTCAAGGGCGTGACTGATCGAATAAGTAAGATGCTAAACAGATTCGATATAAAAACGATCTTCAAACCGACCCAAAATATAGCTCGATTTTTGAGGCCTGTAAAGGATATAATACCACTGCAAACCCCGGGTGTGTATAAAGTCGAATGCAGCTGCGGTCTAGCCTACGTTGGACAAACGAAACGGCCCATAGCCACGCGACTGACAGAACACATCAAAGCTGTTAAAAACGTTCAGCGAGAAAAATCGGCGATCTGCGAACATATATTGGATAGCGGAAGTAACCACTGGATGCAGTTTCAAAATCCCATTGTTCTATCCAAGGAACAATTCTACTTTCCTCGCATGATCCGGGAAGCCATTGAAATAAGAAGAACTCCGAACTTCAATAGAGATGACGGCTACAAACTCTCTTCTACGTGGAACCCTCTTCTTAAAATGTTCCCGCCGCCGAACGCCGAACGCAAAGACGTAAAACAGGATACAGTGAGTGTTGTGTGCAAGACGGATTTTAAAAATTCCCGCGCTCCGAGCCCGGCCCCCCACCACCGTTATAACCTACGCAGTGGCGGCAGCGGTTTGCGGCCTACCCGCAAAACAACGGACTGACAGCTCTTTAGTCTACCCTAGACAACGGCGGCTGCAACGTCACCGAAACGTCGGGTCCTACAAATTTCACGCGGTAAATTCGTTTTCTATCCTATTTATACGCCAGCTGTTTGTGAAACAGTCACTCATGTTCTTCCATCGAACCTCAGATAAACGACTACGAAGCCAGCAACACCGAACTACAAGAGCATCTGCAGGTCTGAATTATGCCGTTCCCCGAGTTAATTCTTCATTTGCCCAAAGACAATTCAACTATATAGCACCTAAAATATTCAACCGCCTTGATGACAAAATAAAGGAAATAGAAAATACCATTTTATTCAAAAAAAATATTAAAAAATGGCTTGACGACATAGGTCGTTCAAGGACAGAGAAAGAACTGCTGCAAGTCATATCTTAAATTTTTTTTTATATATTTCTGCATAACTTTACTATTATACTATATAATATGATATAAGATATTAAACAAAATGTACTATATTGTAATATAATGCAAAAGAATAATACTATAATATATTTAGATCGTTATATTTATATATTTGTGTATGTATGTATATGTATGTGTGTATGTGTATATGTATCTATATGAGTACCTACGTCAGTTAGGCTTCTCCACCTAAGTCAGAAAGTAAGTCGTATGCCCAGATACAGGCTATATTTGGCCTAGTTGGGTATACGCTGAGCATGGTCATGTGAATGTTGGCCGTTGTTTCTTCGCACCATTACTTGTTATGACCATTTTTATGCGTTTTATAATTATGTTTGATACAAATAAATAAATAAATAAAATAAATTGTCGGTATAAAACATACTAATTTATAACAATTGTATAACTGACAGCCGTATAGTAGTCGAATAAATAACCTTTATAAAACAAACAAAGCTAAAGGTTCCATACTCCACCAAAGGCTGTATATTGGTTACAATACCCACCCTTATATAGCTTATAGTCGTATTGAAGTGCAGTAATTAATTTACAAAGAGTTAAAGCTGTAAAGTTGTCACTAGGCCCTCACTTACGCAGCTTAGAGTTTTATAAAGGTTATATTAAAGTTGCAGATGCCATATAAGCAAAGCGGCCATTTCTTCCGAATCTTTATAATCTCAAAATTTTGAATTCTATTTTTTAAGGCATTTAAAGTCATAAAATATACGTTTTATAGGTAAATCCTTTTTCAAAGTGTGTCTACAATACCCAGCAAGTATTCTTTTTTACTGCGGAAAGTAAAATAATTTACAAAAAATCTTTAAACCATAATTATGAATTAAAATTGAGTTAAAATAATTATATTTTGAAGGTTCGCAAGAGAAATTGGTGTAATAAACTACAATACAATCATTTTAAAGTAACTAAAATATATTAGTAGCCATTAGGAATTCTATATTTGCGACGGCTAATGATTATGCAGCTTCCGTTCGTTTCCATTTTATATCAATTTAAGGCATTACCAGACTAGAAGTTGTAATAAAGTATCAATTGGACACACTTTACAGCCGCTGGCTATATAAGGGTGTTACAGCGTGCGCTATAAGTGCTTTATAAGCGCTTATTCAGCTTTCTCATACCACCAAAGGTAGCTGTTATAACCGCTATTCAGCCACTATTTAGCTAAAAGCCGTATAAAATGCGCCTAATCTGTGGAGATAGACGTTTATATGACTGTAAAAGCTGTTACGAAAACGTTGCCGTAACCTTTATTAGCCAATTTGTGCTACTTGGGTACTGTTAATATAAAAACAAAGGCACCTCCATCTTCCGACGTATCTACTCCAGGTAGTACGCAATAAACAGCCGCGATTTCTTTACTCGATTATGACTTGGTCCCGTAGCAGACTTGACCGTTTAACACTGGCACGTGAGCAAGTTTCAATCATTCCCAATCACAAAACCATGACATTTTTCGTACAGTTTCTTATATTATTCTGCAGTTGTATGAAATCGGTTGGTACTAATGGCATTCCGATCGATATCAATTGGAATATTTAAAGACCAATACAAATATATGCATGTTAATAAAATAACAATTATATACACATTTGTGTTCGTGACATGTTTCATAATAATGTAAATAAATTGACTTACATGGACCAAGGAATGGCAAATATAATATGCCGAATAAACGCAGACTTCAGGTATATCTTAGCAATTCTCCTAAATGCCAATATGGTAGTCTTCCTCTCAAAATCGTAGACGCCAGTGATGAAATTGATAAATATATCAATAAGCATGACGACTTCGAACAATATTGTGATTCCTGTGTTGACGCCATATAATTTGCTTGTCTTAAAAGACATCAAGAATGTCAAATTGATTGGAGTCAGCATAGACACGACATATATAGATATAACGATGAAAATATCCCAGTATTTCCTGAAAATGAAAAATTATGCGTTAGTTGCAATTGTTTTCAGCAGCCTGCATTTTTTAGCAGGACTTGACGGCTTTGAATTATCAAAATGAATAATCTGAAGATAAATGCGCGTCATCTCATTCAATTTAACCCCTCAAATGTGAGGCGTCCCTTAAGGGATGCCTTGGCAAAATGTATACAAAATGTATATAAATTTATATAAATGTAAATATAAATGTAAATGTGCGCCGCTTTATAGTAATCCGCTCTATAGTAATGCTATAGCTCTATAGTAAACCCCGCTCTATGTAAATGTAAATGTAAATATAAATTTATATACATTTTGCCGTAGGCAACCCGAGCTAATCGCCATTCATTTGAGGGGTTAAAAATAAAGTGCAAATGCAGGTCGCCGAGAGCTTTCGAATTCGAATTTCTAAAGAGCCACGCATCTCAGGCATCGGGTTTTTAAGAGCCTTACTGTTTAAATATTATATGTCTGAATTTAAATATTATTTGTGCCGCATGTTTATGAGATATTCCGACCAAAAGTTCACAATGCGATTTCGGTCAAACAAGGCAACCTGTATACCGAATTTAAATATTTTGAGATTGAAGTATGACTAGTGCGCCCCCTGGAGGACCGATTTCAACTACAACTCTTGTTATGGTCAAACGATGCCTTCATGCCAAATTTCAGCTCAATCGCATGAAGCGTTTGAGAGCTATTCTAGAGGAATACACACACACACACACATATACATACAGACACACAGACACACGACACACACTGACTTCAGTATGGAAATTGCCTTAATCGTATCGGGTGTGCCGCGGCACACTGGTGTACCATGGTCATTAGTTAGTGTGCCGCGGAAAAATTGACAAGTTTTGTGAAGATAAAGTAACCTATACATAGCTGAGAGTTATGCTGGCGAAGCACTTTGTATCACGCTTTATAGCGCGTTTTCATACCGTGCTATTGCAAATCTCTTACCAGTTGCCACGAACTTACTTAATTAAATAAAAAAAATGAGAACCCCTGAGAACGACCGACAAAGAGATGACAGCAGCCTTATCAACGATTGCTCCAAATTTTGACAGGCTCACATTTCTCATTGAACATCTTTTCATTTTATATTGGTTTTAATAATGAACAAAAATAAATAAAAAATCGTAATATGATTGAAAATGGTACACAGAAGGAGCCTCCCCGAAGATTGTGCACATTTTTGACTGTCTAGTCGGCGACAATCGAGTGTCCTTGGAAACGTCTCTTCTATACTGCGGCTAATCTAAGTCAACCCATTTCCCCTGCGACGGACGCGACGGCACTACTTAGAATGTAGTAAGCTCTTGTGCGCCATTACAGCAACCATGGCTCGTCGACTCGACGAAGGTTAGTAATAACGTTATAATTTTGCATTCTAATCTTGCGTTCCTTTTTCTTTGGTAGATATGTTTTAATACGATCAATGCTTTTTGTTATTTTTTGTTTTAGATACAATTCGTCAGTTATTATTAGAAGGTGAAAGCGACGATAAAACGGATTGGGATGAAGAAGTTTCTACTTTGATCCAGTATCAACTTCCAGGTCAAGACGATCAGGAAAAGGAAAATATGTGCCTTGTGTCCTTCCGCAAAGCGAGGGGTGACTTACATCCGAATCTATAGTCGAGTATTGATCATTACTCGAGTACCGGGCAGTATTTGAGTAATACTCGAGTACCAGTTTTCATTTTATAGTCGAGTATTGAGAAGGCGAGTAATAATTTCAAATTTTCAAATTATTTATTGAGTTAAAATTATGGGTACATTCAATATACAAAAGTCTTAACCTAACTAGGCTGCCGCCTGTTCCAAGGTAGACAATTTATTTTAGTTATCCTAAGAAATCTATAATATTATATTTATATAAATAATCAAAATCATACTTAATGTAACAGAAATATCTGAATTACCTAATAAAAATTCGTAAGAAAATGTCATGAAAATTGTCAATATTATTTTATTTTAAAACATGATAAAAATTTATATATATTTATATATGTATTAAATAATATGTAATAATATACAAAATAAATTCACAAAAATTAAAATAAAATTACGTTTAGAAATCATCAATTTATATTACTACATATACTATTATGTTTTTATTATAAAAATTTTAGAGATTCAATTATTTAATAATGTTTTCAATATCTGCATATGTACAATTTAAGAGGTAGGCACTCAAACTATTTTTAAATTTATATGATATTTTAATGCCTTTAATGTTAGGTGGTAGGCAATTATAAAATTTGGGGGCAAGATAAGAGAAACTGGATTGGCCAAAAGTGGATCTCCTGAGTGGTATTGCAAAATTTGTTTGTGCCGATCTTCTTGTTACACGAGATTGCTGGCTTTTTTTCTGTTCTCCTAACTCACTCTGGAATTTAGTGAGAGTTACCAGCACAAACATTTTTCTCACACTCAACACTCTATACTCTCGGAAAAGGTCATCGGAAGAATATGTTTGGGGTTTTTTATTGATCACCCTCAGTATAGCCTTCTGCGCTTTGTACGAGTATTACTCAAAGCTGTATAATGGATATTACTCAAAGCTGTATAATGGAGTATTAGCTGTATAAAGCTGTATAATGGTGTATAATGGAGTATTACTCAAAGCTGAGTATCCGTCTGGCCATACTTGGGAGCTACTTGGCTAGGAGCTGTCACAACTTTTCGTTTATATGCATTGGTGCATGTGCATATTATTGTATTAACGTATTATTTCTTGAAATGGCGGAGTTCCTACAACTGCTGGAAGAAATTGAGAGAACATTCGTGGTCTGTGGTGCGGCAGCACGCTCTCAAGGGCACAATTTGTTTTCCCCATATCAAAGTCCAAATAAAACAATGTCCAAAATAAAACGCAGAAGCCGATATGAGGGTGTTACGCAAAAAATCAGGATAGATGATTCTTACGCGTGTTTTGAAAGAATTCATGAGGTTAGAATCGAACTGTCAAGTCGTGGCGTCAACAAATTGTCGTTTTTTTAAATCACCGGCTGTGAATTAAGATGAACAATTTAATTCATATTTTATAGAAAATCAACATTAAAATGGGTATAAATACTCTCTGTAAATCTTCATCATAATTTTAGATGAAAGAATAAGAGATTAGTCAGAGACTACTCGAGTCTACTCGAGTATTAGGTACTCAGCTGAGTCGATGAATGATATTCGACCATAGAACACATCCAATACTTAAGTACTACTTGGCACCTGAGTAATACCTACTTGGTTGAGTAAAGACTCAAGTAATGATCAATACTCGACTATAGATTCGAGTGTAAATGTAGTTGCACCGTGTTGCAAATGTAATCGCTGTGCAGAGAGCACAAACTTGACATAATAATATGTCACAAATGTATTATTTCCTCGATTTTCATCAAAGTCTTTATTTTATTAGCTTATAAGATTCATTATTTTTAATATGTAAAGTTTGTTTCTCACAATTTCGTTATAAATAACAATAAGTAAGAGTTTTAAAATGTTACAATTGTTGATTTTGCATGAAAACTATGATGTCATTCGTAAGACTGTTTGATTAATAAATATGCCATATAAATAATAGAAATATAAGAAATCAATACAAATAAATACCTTTCATTAATAATAAAAACAAATATGTATACAGTTTATACGACTACGGTTTTTAATCAAGGGGGTTAAAACTCTTTAACCCCTTTGATTTAAAACCGTAGTCGAAACGACAAAGGTTAGTATTTTACGTCGAAAAATAAGGCTAAAAGTCGAAAGGGAAGTGCTTTTTCAATGATTGCTTAAAGGTGAACAGCGAGCTAGCGCCTCGAATAGTTAAAGGAAGCTGATTCCACAGTCGAGCTGCATGTACGGAGGAGTAGGAAAAAAAAGTGGTATTGTGTTTTGGGATACGTAGGATATTATTCTGAAGTTATCATATTATACGTTAGGATATTATACGTAGGTCATCACAAAATCGCCCTACAACCTGCTTCCTTATAGTATCTATATTCGTGAAAAAGGGGTCAATATCAATGTCAGCATTCAGGATGTTGAAAGTTATATACGCATACCCTTATAAAATAAGAATTACGCCTGTATTTGGTTTTAAAGCCAGGTACAAGAAGGAGTGCCCTATTTCTGTGCCCGGCTAGGAGTGCGGAGAGATATTTTAGATAGTAGTTCAGGACAATTAATCGAGTTATTTAAAATTCGTAAAGCCAATGGCAGCAAATGATGGCGGATACAACGAGAATAGTAGTCTGGATCACGTAACATACGACATTTATATTCTATGTAGTGCAGACATTTTCTTTGGATGGCCTCTATTCTCGATGCATACACCTCGTAACAAGGGCTCCGTAACAAGGGTTCCATATTAAAGATTAGAGACAAAAAGACATCGATAGCTACTTACCGAAAGGGACTGAAAGGATGGACGCTGTAATAATGTTCTCTAAGTTGTCTTTTACGTTCTGTTATAATGGCATGGTGACTTCTGCAGAC
This sequence comes from Micropterix aruncella, assembly GCA_944548615.1. Classification (NCBI taxonomy): domain Eukaryota; kingdom Metazoa; phylum Arthropoda; class Insecta; order Lepidoptera; family Micropterigidae; genus Micropterix; species Micropterix aruncella. The sequence continues at coordinate 18,828,263 of OX155973.1, forward strand.
TCTAATCGCGTGCTTGTTTTCGCAATTGATAATAAACAAGTTTCGGAACCGTCTCCTCAAGCCACAGAAAGGTGCGTGGTCTTCTATGTATGTTTCAAGCTCGTCTTTTCCGATACACAACCGGCATCTGCGATCCTTGACATAAACCATTGTCAACGTTTCAGTTAACCAGTCGACTACTAAATGACAGATAATGGAGATTTCTGTTTTTCGTTTTCAATTTTTGATTTTGGAATTTTATGGCGATGGATTTTTAACCTAGCGCCACAATGCATAAATGTAAACAGTAGTTGAACTTGATATCTTCTTCTTCTTCTTATATATAAAAATGAATCGCCGTGCGTTAGTCTCGCAAGATCTCGAAAATGACTCGACCGATTTGAATTATTATATTTTTCTTTTGTTTGCCTTGATTCAGGGGTGGTTTACAAAAAAAAAACATTTAGGAAAAAATTAAAAGAAACAACTGACAATCGAAAAAATCGAAATTGGTCGTTTTGGGAAATGGGCCACTTTCAATAAATGGCGTTCACGGCGATCCTATTGTTTGACAGCTGCGCCATCCATAACTGTTATTCATTCCGTGCGATTGTGTAAAATTTCAAAAAGTAGAAAAGTCGAAAAGTCGAAAAAGTCAAAGGAGTCAAAAAAGTCAAAAACGTCGAAAAAGTAAAAAAAGTCAGAAAAGTCGAAAAATGCAAAAAAGTCGAAAAAGTCGACAAAGTCGAAAAAGTCAAAAAAGTCAGAAAATTCGAAAAATGCAAAAAAGTCGAAAAAGTCGACAAAGTCGGAAAAGTCGAAAAAGCATTTATATTTCATCATGTAAATGAAATACATTGAATTTACTTTGATTACAAAAGACTTTCATTTAATCACCAAACGAAATTCAAACCGTACATGATTCGGCCATATTATAGATTTCAATGAATTGGATTTGGAAGGTTGATTAGGATCAATAAACGCTTATGAAGAGTTACAATCAAATAAATTTTAGGCGATACGAAGTTCACCGGGTCATCTAGTTAAGAATAAAAAATGCCTCATCAACACTGACTTACCGCTTACACGGCGTCTTGGAGCAACTTGAGCTGGCAATTACAACTGGTGAACCCGTCACAGAAGGTTTTAACGATATTTGATCGTTCTGTCTCCTGTGAGATGAGCGTATTTAAGACTTGGGACGAAACAGTCCACTGTCAAGTTACGCCACTCGCCTGTAAGAAGCCAACGCCTTACCGAGAGAAACCGTTATGCACCTAACGGTCCGACACTCGCGCCCTTGCATCGAGTTTAAACTAAAGCTGTCACCTATAATTACAATGGGCGAACCCGTCACCTCATAAAGTTTTAACGAAATGTATTGTTCTATCTCCCGTGAGGTGAGCGCAGAAGACTTAGGACAAAACAGTCCACCGTCAAGCTCCGCCACCTGCCCGTCAGAGGCCAACGCCTTACGACGAGGCACCGGAAAATGTACCCAGCGGGCAGCCTCGCTCTCTGACAACCAGTTTGGAAGGATATCTCTGTCTGTAATTAACTTTCAGGATACCTTCGTCCCCCCGACTGGTTACGGGTCCAAAGTCACTTACGCCACTCCTATCTGTCGTATTACAGCGGTAATTCAGTTAGAATTTATCGCGCACCTGGGAGTTCTTTGCCCGTAGTGCCACACGGGAACGAGTGGCCCAAGGTCATTACAAGAGTGGCATGATAACAGGTCAAAATCCACCCCCGCTGCTTAGAAGACAGTGTATTTCCATAGTCTCCAGACCCCTTCAGCAATTAGTCAGAATGCACAACCGATTGGCTTTGCCGATCGGTGCGCAAACCGTCCAGTTGCGCCGGGATGCAATCCCGCCGGGATAAATCGGTCCACCAGCTTGTTATGGCTAAACACACGAGGACGCTTCTGAATAGGAGCTGAATCGTGAGTTCAGCCGATCCGACAACATAGAGTATATTGTGGCCCAAGCTGAACGAAACCATTCAGTATCCAACATCACCACCACCTGCTTCGAATTACAGCCAGATTTCTTCGGCCTCCCGGCTGGTTACGGGTTCGAGGTCGCTTGCGCGGTCCTCCTTCTTGTGTAGCGGTTTTTCGGTGTCTATCGCGGACCACGGCGTCCTTTGCCCGGCTGTTAGATATCGGATAGCCGAGCAGCTGCCACAATGTTAATAAGCACCCCGGCGCTATAGAAAATAAAGCCGTTTCCAGACGCCAACGGTTATCAGTCGGAAAGCAGAATCCATTGGCTGACGCCGCACGGTGCACTAACCGTCCAGGAGCGTCCAACGTGCGATTCCCAGTCATTCAGTTTAAAATACCAGCAAAATAGGTACCTCCGTGGTATGTTAAAAGCGATGTAAAAGGCATGATCTCGCTCGCTTTCCCCCATTATTTGAAAGGAATTCGCATATTTCACAACGGGACGTTAGCTTAGATGGAATCTGGTAATATTTGGAGGTTGGTGCTCCGTCTAAAGGGGTTGGATGTAGGGCGGCGGGGCATGTCCCTAATGCCGCTGTAAATTCAATTGTTGGAGGCAAAGATAAATCACTTCTGTCATACAAACCAACATTCTATTTCATTGGATATACTACCATTTTCGCTCAGACGTTTTATTTCTTTAAAAGGGATTACCTAATAATGTTTTTTTATAGTTATCTCTTCGGTTAAGACTGGTAAAGTTAGGCACTGCTGTTAGGGGCTCTCTAGACGATCAAGCATGCTTGTCAAGCTTCGCGTCTCGGGCTGGGAGGGGATCGTAAACAGCAGGAATGCAAATATATTTTTGAAATATTTACCAAAAATGCCTAATTTAGTAGTTTATACCAGGAAGTCACGTTAATTAGGCGTAATTGTTTTGTGAATGGTGTGACTCCCTGGTATAAAACTACAACATTAGGCGTTTTTGGTAAATATTAAAAAAATATATTTGCATATTTCCTGCGGTTTAGGATCCTCTCCCAGCCCGCGACGCGATGCTTGACAAGCATGTTTGATCGTCTAGAGAACCCTTTACTATAAAATATACGATGTATCGGCTGTAATGGTCTTACCTACATATATCCCACAATACTTTGTAGGATATGGTAAAATTATTACAATACAATACAATACAATCAACTACTCCAGTAGATAGGCATTCCTACACTTGGATGCGTCACAAAATTAAATGCTAAAAATTTCATTATTATAAACATAACTATCGTGATAGTTGTCATGGCTGTAATATTATATTCAATATTACCTACATACAAATAATCAAAATATGCTAATGTAATGAGTCAGGGAGAATAATATATTAAAATTGAAATGCAAATTCTATGTAGAATAATAAAAAATATATATTTTATTGCCAATCCAGCAATATGCCTTCGTATTTTTAAAAAAAAATGAATTTAATTATATGAAAATTAGAATGTCAGCTATCATAATACCATTATGTTTAAAACTTTACGCATTTCATTAATCATCAACATGGAAAATAAACTCAGAATTTTCAAACTCTCTCATACCATAAATTGGGTGTCTTACCAAATTATGTATAATTATCTTTTTAAATTGGTCCTCTCCAAGGCTTTTCATTTGCTCTGGAATCTTATTATAGAAGGACAAATTTTGGTGAATAAAACTGTTTCGCACTTTGCTAAGTCGCTGTCGGTTTATGTGGAGATTGGATTTATTCCTCGTATCGTGATGATGAAAATCACTATTCACCGGAGCTTCTGTTAGGTGTCTACGAGCGTACATAATATTTTGGTAGATGTAAGAAGAAAATAGAGTCATTATTCCTGATTTTACAAATAGCGGCTTACAAGAACTTCTTGGTGAGACTCTATATAAACTGCGTACCGCTCTTTTCTGGAGGAGAAAAATTCTTTTTGAGTTTGGTGCCATTCCCCAAAACAGTAGGCCATACGTTATTAGGGAGTGGAAATATGCAAAATAAACGGATTTAGCTGCTTCAAAACCGCATAAACTTCTTATCTTTCTAATGGCGAATATGGCACTGCATAATTTTTTACTGAGATCATTTAAGTGATCAGACCATTGTAATTTTTGATCGATTTCTAATCCGAGAAATTTCGTGGAGGAGACATTTTCTTGAAACATAATAAACAGCTGAAACAAAGCACATACGCTAGGTCACAATGAAACAAAATCGTTTGTGTCACCTCAAGATTTTACCGGCAATCAGTCCTTGTCTACCCAAGGATTAATTTAATCTGAATCTTAATTTCATAAATAAAATCAATGAGCGCCCTCTCCCAGCTGGTGGTCGAGCCCGGTTGGGCTTGCGACAACTCAGGCGACGCGGTTCGTTTCTCGGCCAACTTCAGGCGGTTTGGGCTTAATATTTGATTAAAACATGTGACGGAATTTAAATACTATTAGTGCAGTTTGTATATGAGATATTGCAATCGAAATTAATGTGATTTTGGTCCAAGAAGGTATACCGAATTTCCAGTCTCTAAGTTCAATATTTTGAATATAACATATGAATAAAGCGCCCCCTTGTAGACCAATTTCAACCACAATCTTTTCAACTCTTGCCATGACCAAATGACACAATGACGCTTGCATACCCAATTTCAGCTCAATCGGATTAGGCGTTTGGGCGCTATCGTGGAGGAATATGCACACACACAGACAGTCAGACAGAGACTTCAACCTGGAAATGGTCTAGAATTTATCCAAAAAGGGATCCTCCAAGAGACGTCAAATGTGGACGCAGTATTATCCAGAATAATGCCGACATTTTCTGCAATTGGCTATGTGGCAACAGTTTCGCTAAGGCTCCTCTCCACGTTGTCCAATATATATGCGAATGGCTCTCGCCAATACTTCCGACGCCCCCTTTAGACGCCAATAATCGCCGTGTAAAGGGGGGGGGGGGTTATTGGTTTGTAGGTATTGTGGTGTTGGCATTAACATTGGCGCGAGATCCGCGGTACAATTCAAAAGACGTTAACGTAAAGTTTGTTGCCGCGTCCACACGTTTGCTGCACGCTTAGTACGCAACAAGCCCCATAATCCTTTTGATAACCCTGTTACTGTGCACACATAGGTAGTACTTACACGTAGTAAATAAATAAACCGCGGCGGCCATAACTAGCCTAACATCCATTATTGATGCGCGCGCTTTGATGTTCGCACATTAACGTGCACTAAAACAAACTGAACGACCTTCCAACGTGTGACTGAGCCACTAATTCTTGGCTAATACATTTAAAAGCGTGCTGGCCAAAGCATTGGCCAACGTGTAGAGGAGGTACTACATTACGTAAATTAATCAGTACTAAGTGATACAGTAAAGTCTGCTTGCCATTCGTCCTTAACCAGTCGAAATTAAAACGTTCACAGTGTAGATTGAGAGGGCTTCCTATGCACCATGACAATGAATCGCCTCACAAAGTCAGTCTCACCGATGTTTTCTTACCAAGCTATCGCATCCGCCTTAGGGCCGGGCCAACGATGCGGTGCGGTTGCGGCATCCTACATACAAATATCCATGGTATGTCCCACGGTGCGTTCCGGCGCCGCACCGCACGCAAACCGGTAATATGCGCCGGAGCGGCACCGCCCAGTTGTTAAGTGCAGTCGTAGGAGGGTACATGCTTGCCTGTTTCATTTGTTTTCACGTATTTTTGTTACTTTTTAATCGAAGTGTCTAAAATGAGTACCAACGAAGAAGATATTGGCATTGACTACCTCATTTCACTAGTTCTACGTACAATTAACTACAACACTATTCGCCCACTGCGGCGTCGTAGTGACGTTGCGGCGCCGCACCGTGCACTGTACGTGTGTACGTCCATGCGGCGAAATTTTTGCGGTGCGCCGCCGCACCGCATCGTGTGGACCGGCTCTTACAGTACCGAGTTGGCTTCGTGTGTTTTCTTTTTCTCAGAGTTAAAAAAATCGGTTGCGCCAACTCAAGACCGTAACACAAAAAACGGCTATGTCACCAAACCACCCCCACCCAACCCACCCCTAAACGCGCAAACAAAACTTGACCCCCCTAACTCCCCCGAGACGATTAAGACTATTTCCAGATTGAAGTCTGCCTGTGAGTTTGTGGGTGTGTGTGTGTGTTTGTCTGTCTTTGTATGTGTATTCCTCCACGATAGCGCGTAAACACTTCATCCGATTTAGCTGAAATCTGGTATGCAAGCATCATTTGGTCATGGTAAGAGTTGAAAAAATTGTGGTGAAAAACGGCCCCAGTCATACTTTTACCCCGAAATATTAGACTTAGAGACTAAAAATTTGGTACACAGTTGCGTCGTTGGCCGGCCGCGGCTTTTAGATTTTAGGTACTGCAGATTAAGGCGACATGATACCTGGGAACGACCATATCTGAAGAATTTTAGTTTTATGAGTTTTTTGAAAACTGTAAGCATTAATTTAAAAAAAGTTCCTAAGTGAATCTCTCAATAAAGAACCAATTTAAAATTTGGACTCAAAAAAGTTGCTCATTGCCTTGGCTTTAAAATTAAATACATTAAGGCTTTAAAATGACTTTGAAAACTTTCAGGCACGTTTATATTTTTTTATGCTACATTTTTTTATACAAAAGTTGCTCATTTGCACGTACTGAGTATCCCGTGACACGCACTGCGAACCATACCTTCTTAAATACAAAATACTGACTTTTACGTATGAATATATTTTAAAATGTCTACTATATGCTAAGTCTAATATTAACGAACAAGGGGTAAACGGGTATATGCACTCCCACAATACACGCAGACGTGATGATGTTATCCCGCCTAAAGTACGCCTTACGCAGACACAAAAGTCCTTTGGATATTTGAGCTAAAAGCTCTTTAACCAGCTACCACTCTCCACAAGAAAGATGGAAACAAAAGCGTTTAAAAGATTTATTAAACAAAAGCTGCAATCCACACATGCTTTCTATAAGCTGGGTGATTTTTTTGAGCATGCCAATTCTTTCAAATGGGAATAACATTAATATGTAACTTTCAGGTACCTCATTTTAGTTCTTATTGTTTAATAATAATGTTATGAATTTAATATTTAATATGTAGATTACAATGTGTAAAGTAACATACGTTGTTTTTTTTCCATTTCTGTTTTGATACTTCCTATTGTGTGGTTATTTTTTGTATAAAGTGCTTAAGATGACTATTAATATTCTTATATTAATTATATATTTTATATGTATACTCATGTACATGGATTCAGCTCTTTTTTTTAAAAAAAATATTTGTCTGCCGTGTAAAGCCGACTTTAGTCAACGCTATTGTCGATTTAATATTTATGCTTTAATAGTTTTATATCTACTAATATTAATATATTACTAGCAACTGACGAATTCTAATATGCGATAATTAGCTTGAATTGATAATTCATGCTTTTATTGTATATTCTAAATGAATAAATTGAATACTGAATACTGAATACTAAATACTGATTCACCCACTTCAGGGATGCCGGTTAATTAAAACTCACTCTGTGTAATAGCAGGATATACACCTATTAATTAAATATTGTCACTAATATTGCCTTCTAACTACACGCGCAAAACAATGCTTAATACGACATGATACCTGGGAACGACCATATCTGAAGAATATTAGCTTTATGAGTTTTTTGAAAAATATAAGCATTAAATTAGGTGAATCCCTCGATAAAAAACCAATTTTAAATTTGGACTCAAAAAAGTTGCTCATTGCCTTGGACATTAAGGATTTAAAATGACTGAAAACTTTTAGACGCGTTTACTCCTACAATGCAAGCGGTAAGTGTGTTTTATAATAATTTCATTACATTGACTGGTTAATTCTCTAGGGCAGCACTTTTGCCACATTTTTTATTTAGGCCCTAAACTTATTACAATTAATTAAAACGTGAGAGCGCTCTAAGAGTTACGCTAAAAATGCTTTGCCATAAACACCCTTATACCACCACTGCGTAAAGATAGTTATTCTGTGCTAGCGCTGCGATCGCATTCAGCATGCGCCTAGTAGCCGGTCTCATGTCGCCTAAAGTGGATTATTAAGTATTTTTAACAATAGACAGAGGAAATGCCGTATTTCGTCAGGATAAAAAAACTAAATTGCAATTTACGATCGAATGCAATAACAAGACACACATTTACCCACATGTTACACGCACACATACATATAAACCCTTCATAGTAGGGTTGGTTGTAAGAGATTGTCGTATGATAATAAACCCGCCCATTGTAAAATTTTACAATCTAAAAACAAACAAACAAATCAATCGTAAATTTTAATATTGCGCTCCCGTCCGCGATATCTCTTTCCTGTTTACGGGCGACTTAATTTTAACCCGTTTCTGCGAATATGAATGCGCCCCCTCCCCTCATTCTCTATATACCCTGACCCCCCACCTCCCTCCGCAAATTCATTCTCTCTTTCGGGCGCTGAAACGGGCTTCAGATTAATTTCTGCTGTCGTCATTATTGTCAGGGTGGAGTTAAATCTGTGTCGCTAACAATGCCGCAAAGAAAACACTGATAGGCTTTAGAAGCTTCGCGATTGGGCCTACAGGAAGGAATATATTATCATTAGAGGTACGGAATTTTCGCAATAAAATACGGAATGTTCGCAAAAAGAAAATTGAAATAATCGAAATTTCGCTAAAATTCGCTTACACTGCATATAAAACAACTTTTTAATAGACCTAAAATTTATACTTAATATTAATTAAAAGCTATTTTTTAAAAATTTATTTAAGAATTATTTACTATAAAATATATTACTTACAAAAATAACTAGAACCGAATGGAAAAACCTTAACCTTTTGCTTATTTAATTCTGTCACCCAACTGGGACTAGCCCGTTCTAGGGTGGACAGGGCTATAATATTACAATCAACTTTTACAAGTTTTAGTAGAATGTCCTAAAATGTGGTCGTCAAAAAAATATAATTATAATAGAGAATATTAAAAGATAATATGATATAATATAGATGATATAATATGATAGATGATAATATGATAGATGATAATATGATATAATATAGATGAAATAGTGTTATATACACCCGCTTCATTCCTTCTCAGTATAAAAATGTTTGTAACCCTTGCTTTCACCGCTGCTTCGCTCACTCGCCGTTCACACGCGCAGGATGATCACGTCAGATACCGGTTTCTATACTGCATTTTCACTAGTCAGCTATGCTCGCCTATATCGTCTGCATACCGTTCGTACTAATTTTATTGTTTTATATTTAATAATTCATTTATCACTCACAATGCTACTTACTAAATAAAATTAATCTCCGTGTTCCTTCCAACCCAATAGATTTAACCCTGCTCTTCATGTTCCTCATGCTGGTACCAACTATAGGCAAAATGCATTTCTGTGGCGAACTAGTGACAATTGTAATTATTTGATTAAACGCTTTGACTTTGATCTATTCTGTACGAGTATTAACTCAGCTAGGCAGCAGCTGAACAGTGAATTCTTTAGCATTAATTGTGGAATATTTTTTGATGTATTTTTAATCGATAACTTTATTTGAAAGGTCACACATGTTTCTACAACGTTACCTAAACGTGAAAACCTTTAATTGGCTCTCTGTTATCCTACTTCTCTTTTTGTTAAATTATAATTAGCTGTTCGTTTTCCTAAAAATAAATAAATAAATAAATAAATAATAATAAACAAAATGAAATTCCTTTATATATAAAAATACCTAGTCAAAAAAGTAAAATTCATTGTGAAAATAATATATAACATCAAAGTTGTACTTCCAATTTTTGACCATTTAGAATAGTTTTGTCCGTAACGGCGACATTATATTTAATAAAGAACCGTTCTGTTTCTACGTTGTTCAACTAGAGCGTAGAAGTAACTAACTCTGTAACGCTGCTTCAGCAAATGCTGAAAAACAGCATTTAGTACCCCAGAATATGTTCTTCACATTGGCATCTTCATTACTATTTACTAGCATTAGGCGATGAAATAAGGTATACCTAAAGCAGCTCATTTTGAGAAAGTTCTCAGAAAAAAGTATTTTTTGAGATGTTTTCGAGTAATGTATTTTGTTTATGGGTGGTGATTTGCAGCCACAGATGGGCAAAATAACTGACCATTATGAAAGTAGACTTCATTTGTTGTATTTAACCTCATCTGCAGAGAAATTTTAGTGAAACTTTTTTCAGGTGCGTATTTTTGCATTTTTTAAAATTTCAAGAAATTTTGCATAAATTCGCATCTATTTCGTGAAAACGATTGTTAAAAAACTATTTCGTAAAAATTCCGAACCTTTAATCATCATCTGTGTATCTATATAGTCGGAAACATGAAAATCGCACGAAAATCGCCAGCTATGAAACCCTCTAAATCGTTAATAATAATTATTATTGTAATAATATTAAAAACCCTTTATTCTTAAAAAAAGGCGAGCTTATTGCCTGCAGGAAATATTTTAGAGCTAACCTACTATTGTATAAACATTATTTGCGATTAGATACTACACAACTTACCCTATATAAAGAGACAAAGACTAAAAAAAGAGGATAGAAAAAATATATACTTTACTCTTTGTGGGCACAGGTATGCCACATAATCACCCGGGGCTCATTTTAGTTGCCGTATATGCAATAAAATTATTTGCCTATTTCCAATATTTCGAGCAATATTATTGGTCTACCGGAATGTTCCGTCCGTTTGTGAATTAAAAAAAAAATCTTTTTGATACTGTAACGGACCTTAAGTCCACTACATACGATCAACAAATGCATCGATTTCCAGTGAAATCCACTGACACAATTCAGCTATTATTTTGACTCGTGCAGCTATGAATCAGCACGATGAAACAATACTTTTACTCAGAATATTTCAAATTGCAACATTACACGGCCTATATAAACCGGCCAAAAAGCAACCAAATGATCAGTCCCCGATTGATCACCTTCCCCCAAGGTTGCGACGGCATATCCGGTACCCCTCTCAAGGATCCTAGTCCTTAACGGATCCGGCTCCTTGGTTTCCTTTCCTTACCTTTCCTAGTCCTCGTGACTGGGAAAGGCTCCTCAACCACTATTCCTACATAACCTCCGTCGCGAAACCCTCGCGTCTCGATAAAGTAATCCGGGCACTCGTTAATTCGGCAAGCGTTATAACTGGCAATATTCAAGCGATTCAATCAATAAACATCTTCTGCTTCATCAAAACCGCCTTATACGGAGATAACTCGCAAGTTGACACCACCACCTCACATCGAATAATTTGGAGTCTTGTGAGGGGTGGTCCCTCACAATAGGGGAGAGGGCCCCATTATGGGATAGCTTTCGTTGAAGTGCTATATAAAAAGAAGCTTTAATGTAATACCTAAACCAAGTAGATTTCATTACAAATTCCATGTTCTTATAGTCCTATGAAAAGTATGTCCCTAGTTCTTTAATATTTTCCACCACATTAAAAAGAACAAAAAATTGACTTTTTGTACAACAAAAAAAAGGTGTCCTAATATGGGACGTCATATACTCCTAATATGGGATGGTATCCCATATTAGGTTTACATATTTGTTTAATTGTGAGATTTAAATTCCATGTTTACAAAACACACTTTTATTCAAAATAAATTATAACAATTCAAGAAGAGAGACAAAATTCACATATAAAGTTAACAATAAGTGCGTCCACGCCAGCACACATTTCATGAGACCAACGAAAGCATTTGGTACACCTGATCCATTTTTCTCCTGCAATATCGTTTGAGTATGGATTCAAGCAGTAAATGCAGTCCACATCCTCGTTTGCCTCGCTGTCATCAGATTCCATCAGTGGTGGCTCCTCGCTGTCAGATGAAGATGAACTTTCTTCAACTATCTTCCTTTTATAAGGCATCTTCTTTGGTCCTTTTTTGTTATTCCTACTTTCTTTACCTTTGGATTTTACTTTTGGGCCTGTTGTGTTTTTGTGTGTTAGCTGTTTTTGGAGCTCTTCTTTGTATGGTGAACTAGTCACTAATAGAGCCTTTCCTGTTCTACCCTAAGCTTTCTGTGCATCAGGTGGCTTGTTTTTTAATTGAGGTACAGGGCTGATATCAGTGGGCTTAATAAGGAAACACGGCGTTATCTTAACACCACAAGTTGATGTTGATGGCTGTGGAGATAGATTTGATGCAGCTGTAAACGTTGGTGTGGGTTTAGATGTGGTTGATCTAGCACTTAAAGTCAAGGGGGGTGTTTTTGGTTCAGCGCTTAAAATTGGTAGAGGCGTGGTCGGCGAAGCATTTACGACTAGCGGTATAGATGTGTCCACATCTACTCCATCATCATCATGCACGGCAAATTCGTGGTCTCTGAAATGATCGCGGTCGAATGGAAATATGCCGCTTCTTCTAAATCCATTTACAGCGACCTCCACTGTAGCAGACCTTAGGTATGCTTTCCCAACAAGCTCTGCGACTTGAAACGCCGTCACAACACGCCCTGGGTGGTGCTTCAGCCATGTATCAATTTCTTTAGCGTAGTAGGTTTTAAAAGGACTCATGAACAAAACGTCTAATGGTTGCATCCTGTGAGACGAATGCGGTGGGAGGCATATAAGTATAACCCCATTATCTCGACATAAGTCAATAACATCCATATTCCTGGTGTGAGAAAAGTGGCCATCGAGAATCATTATAACTGGATTTTCCTTGGTTGGCCTGACAGTTGCAATGAAATGCACCACCCACTGTGTGAAAATATAACTCTGTATCCATCCAGATTTATGGCATGCAAACTGAGAGCCTGGTGGGGCACCAGTCTTCAACTCCTCCTTCATATGCACTCGGGGGAAAACGAATAATGGAGGAACGAAATGTCCTGATGCGCTCATACAAGTAACTAATGTTATAAGAGCCCCCCGTTCTGCTGATGAAATCCCGCCAACTTGTTTTTGGCCCTTTAAACTTAACACTTTTTCCATTTTATGTTGTACTACAGTTACTCCGGTCTCATCTACGTTGTAGATTTTGGTTGCATCGAAGTTGATTTTTGGAAGTTCGACTTCGAGGATGTCGTTAAATGCGTCAACTTTTGCTTTTGTAAATCCTTTTGCGCGATTTGCTGATGTCGCTTGAGGTGTCCTAAAGGACAAAGTAGGATTTCGTTTTAAAAATTTTTTCATCCACTTTTTGCCAGCGGTATTTGTTTTCGCATTAAACTGATGTGGTATATTATTCTTTAAAGCAAGTTGGAACGCTAAAGTGCGAATGTCCGAAGCTCTTAGCCCATAAAATTTATTCACCATTAGTAAACTATATTCTACCAGTTCCCGTTCCAAATCCTCAGAGAAAATCGGCTTTCTACCCAATTTCAGTGCATTCAGATCTTCTATTGTACGCGTTTCATTTTTGCAATAACGCTCAAGAGTCGACTTTGGGATAGAAAATAATTTAGAAGCTCTAAGGTATTCCATTTCCTTGTTTTTTACTGCATTGTATGCACGTATCATTTGCTCGGGATCCCATTTCTTCCGCTTTTTATTTTCATCTTTATCCATCTTAAAAAAAAAACATTTAAAATTACATTATAAAAGCAGTTATCCTAATATGGGATATCCCATACATGGCACCCCACGCTATCCCATATTAGGGCAAGGTCATGTTTTGAAAACACGTGTTCAAAACAAAAATACTATGTGATATTAGCAACAAATAACACATGAAAGTCAAAATAAATGTTTTTAGTTTAAGCAAAAACACATTATAAAGATGAATTAGCAAGCCTACCTTAGCAAAAGTAAACTTCCAATACATGCACGTAACAATCTCCGGAGCAAAAATTTTGCGTGGACTGCACTCGTTCGTTGGTACGAGCAGACTGGCGTCCAGGCGGTTCAACATAGCCGTGCGACCATACGGGCTACTGATACACCCATAGTGCGATAGATGGCAGTGCCTCAGATTCGAAATAACCCACTATCCCATATTAGGCACCTATCCCATAATGGGTTCCGCTCCCCTACCGTTATTAATATTATTTAACTAGCCGACCCGACAGACGTTGTCCTGTTCAAATTTCAATAAATTTGTTTGTGATCGTTTTGTGAATTTGTGACAGCTATTGGAATATGTAAACAAAGGAAAAAATCAGTTGTGTCACCCCAAGACTTTTCCGGCAACCATACAACCCCCTCCCCCAGCGCCAAACCCCTCAATACCCCCCTTCCCCAATCTCCACCAATCCCCTAACCCCCTCAACCACCCACCTTCTAAACTTCAGCCCCCTAATTCCCCCCCCTCCATCTCCACCCCAACCCCCTCCGTCAACCCCCCCACAACCCCCATATAAACTCCACAAAACAAACAAAAGTACAAAAATGTAATTTTATTTTAATTTGGGATGGAATGCGTATTCAGCATTTTTCTCAAGATCCTCCTGATTTTTTTATTGGTTCTTATGAAACAAACTAGTTCTAGTTCCTAAACTTAACTAAAGAATTACTTTGGATGTTGAAGCGAGGCACTGTATGTCCTCAGCATACTTTTCATAAGATGGTACGTAATTACCGAGTGCTAATCGCAAGCATGATGACATAATATGTTCGTCAGTTAGTCGATTGCAATATTTTGACCTAATTATCTTCATTTCAGAAAATGCAGACTCGCACAAGTAAGTTGACCAAAACATTGCCGCCAACTGAAGGGCGATTTGGCTTAGATTCGGATATTTATCTTCAGATATAAAAGACCAGCATTTTGTGTCAGATGCTGTGGCTTTGAGATGTATGTATATTTGATATTATCTGCACTGCCTCATTTTCAACAGAAGATGAGTCTATGTTAAACTTACTTGCTATTTCAGTAGCAGATTCCTCAATGTTTTTATACAAAAAAGGATAACTCATAAAAGATGCGCTATTTGCCAATTTATTGAAATCATAAAAACGTCTTACTCCAGATCGACTCAAAAAGCACTCGCGATATGTTTTTGTTTAAATATGTTTTGATGGCATTGATGCATTATATTTCTGTGTAAGTTCTGCTCTTTACAGGATCAATTGCAGGTCAGTTTTGTATTTTATATAAAAGGCTGAATTGTTTCAGGCCGTTTCATTGTTGTCATAGTAGATTAATATTATTATTATTTCGTTTTTGTAATTTCCTTTTATTACAATTAATAGATATGATTTATTATTGATATTGTAGTTAAGCCAGCGCAATAATTATAGCAACTAATTCAACATTAAACACTTACCAAATAATAAAAAAATGACAATCTCGTACAGGGAATTATGAGAAACAAAGTTTCATAAATTATAACTATAAATGTTACACCATAATTCGGATATTAAATATATTTCTATTTCTAAATGTATTTTATTACATAGGCTTATCCTAATTTATAGCAACAACGGATTTTGAAATCGACATCACAAAAGATATAAATTTTCTAGGATTAAGAATTGACAGTAAATTACAATGGAATGCGCACATCCAACAATTAGCTAGTAAGCTATGTAGCTCGATATACTCTATTAAAAAAATCAGAAGTCTTTGTGGTTTTGCGGCAGCCAAATCAGTATACTTCGCGTGTTTTAACTCATTAATGACTTATGGACTACTATTTTGGGTATCAGGCAACGACTAGGACCTTATGCAAAGAATATTTCAGTAAGGCAAAGGTAATGACTATGCATTCGGCGTTCATATACCAGTGTTTAATGTATTCTAGACAGCACCTCGCAGAAACTGCAATTAATGCAGACATTCACTCGCATCATACCCGCGGTAGCTCCCTTTTATGCGTACCCCGAATACGACTGGCAAAACTACAGAAAAGCTACTTGTACCTTAGCATTAGATTCTATAATCTACTCCCTACAAAATTTAAACAGCTGGA
The DNA here is from genome assembly GCA_944548615.1 of Micropterix aruncella. NCBI lineage: Eukaryota > Metazoa > Arthropoda > Insecta > Lepidoptera > Micropterigidae > Micropterix > Micropterix aruncella. The sequence goes on from OX155973.1 coordinate 18,844,105, forward strand.
GAATATAAAATTAAAAAATACATTAAGGAGATGCTGATAGGCCACCCTTTCTATAATCTGGCCGAATTTGAGGGCCATGATTTTTCATATATTTTGTCCATTTAAATTACTTAAAAAAGTAGAGCCTTATTGTCTGATTATTTTATATGGTCTTATATCTGTACTTTTAGTTTAAAATGTATAACGTAGCTTTAATTTGATTATTGATTGAATAGCTTTAAATTGATTATTTAACATTTTACTGACAATTTAAATATTACGATAAATAATTTTACTACGTATCTCTTCGAATTAATAACTACTTACACTATTAGGCTTCTATTTTGATTATTTATATTTATAGTTTGACAATCTAGTAGTTAATTCTTGATTACCTATTTATGTTCAGTAAAGAGTAGTAACGAGGCTTACTACCTAACCCAATTATTTTGACACGTCCAAGAGCGGTTTTTAGCCGTCAATTAGACACGACGAAAATGTAATGTAATGTAACTGTATACTCATATCTACAGTTACTAAATTAGTACGCGCTTTCTTCCTTGAGCATCGATAATAAAAAACATTAAACAAACAAAACATCTTTTATATTTCCCATATCAATGGCAGCGAAATGCTTTCTTCCTCCATTCAATTATTTTCTGTATTCCCTTTCGTGGTCGTTGTACATTTCAGTCATTTTCACTGGATCGGGCAAAAGCAAGCAAATTAAATGTACATTTCTGAGAGTGGAAAATTCCTGATTTGAAAGCACCAGTGCAGACAGTAAAACCCTAGGGATTCCTCTAATATTATAGTAGTACGTACCTCAATTATTCGAGCCTTTGCCTCGGTGACTTAGGACTTTTATGGGGCTGTATAAAGTACAGAGCCATACCATTACAGTTACATTTTTAAACGCATGTGACATGATGGCTATATTAATGCAGTTGCATAACATACCATTGATACAGTTGCATCATAATATGCAACATTTTTTTATTAATTTTATTAAATTATTTATTATCCAATTAGTATTACAAAGAATCGACATTCAATTGCTTTCCTTAGACAATTAGCTTATAATCAATTTCTAATCCAATTAGCAAAGTCTCCAAGTAAAGTATATTCTCCTATTCTCTATTATTCCTGGCAACCACAGGTAGACGAGGTAAGTCGCATTTTTTTTTGGTAGTTTACCCTCTGAAAACATTAAAACGACTTCTTCTTCTTATGGACACAATCTCCCAAATAGTCTCTCCTCTTTCATTTTCTTGTCTATGCATAATGCAGATGTGGCTTACCTCGATTTATCAGAAAAATAACTCAAAAAAATTGAACGTTTCCATATTCGGGCACAGGGCACAGATAAAGTATATAGGGCACACTTAAACTGGTTGCTAGTACACCAAAGGAGTAATCCTCATTTACTTGCTCTCTTCTATCGTTCTCTTCTATCTCTGCTCTCTTCTATCTATCTTCCAAACAACACTATCCTATCTCCACTAGCTTTTTGAACCATTAAGTTCCCACGGTCTCGTACTTCAGTCAGCCTCTGACAATTTACCCAAAGGTACGGAATTTTCGCAAATAAAAAACAGAAATTTCGCAAAAAAAAGTGAAATCTCGAAATTATGCTAAAATTCGCATATATTACATATATCAAATGAAACAGCATTTTATACACTTAACATTAACCCTTAGATTTAATGTTGATTAAAAACTAGCATTGTTGTAATTTCAACATTTGACAGTTTTAGAGACGTTCTTCTGTCCGTAACGTCGACATTGGGCTCGATTGCATTTCTTCGTGAACTAAAATCGGAAATTAGTCCGTGTGAACGAGACAGGGCAATACGCTAGAGCGGAGTGTGAGATGAGCGGTTGTCCCTTTTTCGCATTAAAACTGCGCGCCAAGGTCAAATCTTAGACCGCACGAAATATGCTTGAATTTATTCGGACTAGTATAAGTTCGGCAGTAGTATTAATCGACGATCGTTCGTTTCATATTTCGCTCTAACATATTGCTCTGTCTCGTTCGCTTGGACTAATTTTAGTTTTAGTTCACAAAGAAACGCAATCGGGCCCATTATAAATATTAAAGAAGCGTCCTGCGTCTAGTTTGACTAGCTGTTGGTATGATTTCAAATGCTTCGTAACGCTGCTTTAGCAAAGATTAAAAAGCAGCATTTAGTAGCCGCTTAATGTTAAAATAACTTTAAAATGTATACTAAATATTTCATTAGAGACTCACCACGCAATTGAGTTATATTAGATATTTATAACTACAGATAGTCATGAAATTATTATATTAAAATTAAATGGTCCTATAAATAAGAAATATAATTGATTATGGGAGACAATTAGAAATAATATAATAATCAATAAAATGGTACAAATGTCAAGTTAAATAAAAAAAAATCGAGATGGAAATTGTCAGTAATCTAATTATAATTCGTTAATATTATATAATTCTCTCGCAATAAGGTAGCCTTTTAATTTCGATTTAAATTGGGTTATTTTTCCAAGTAGCCCACAGTATGTTCATATTATTGGGATCATCATTCCTGTTTATTGATTGTAGCATTAGGCCATGAAATTGAGCCATCAATGAACTTATTTTGAACAAGCGCTCTGAAAAAAGCATTTTTTGAGAAGCTTTCGAGTAATGTATTTTGAATAAAGATGGTCGTTCTTGCAGAAAAAGATGGGCAAAATAACTGAGCAATTTAAATGTAGGCTTCACTTGTTTTGTCAGGCCTTTAATCTCATGTGCAGAGAGAGTTTATTGAAACTGTTTTCAGAGGCGGTTTGTAGCATTGAATTTAGATCCAAATCCGTTCCCCCACAATTATTTGGGAGCAAATGCGACGTTTCCTCACCAAAGCACCCCTCAAATGTTTACGCAAAAAAACATAAATTACTATATTTCGCAAATATAACTATGTTTACCCAGTCTATTTCGTAAAAACGAAAAACCTCTAACCATAATTCTTTAATTGTGAGAATTTTTAGTCGAAATAGTGTTTCTGTCTGTTTTGGGTGTTGTAAGACCTCAGAATTCTATGATACATTTACTTCTTTTTCTAGAACCAATATTAATGGATTTATGCTTTAAGAAATATCTAAACGATATATAATCTCGCCGTTTGTGCTAATAATAGACAAAATTTAAACAAAAAGAAAAACCGACTCCAAATTGTTTTATAAGTGCAGCAGCCATGTCATGGTGATACTTAGAACGGGCTATCATGATTGAATTCGTATACAAAATTTTATGTATGTGCTGTTGACCGTTGAGGAGTTCCCTCGTTGGAAGCCAACACTATGTGCCGCAGTCCTTGGTGAAATTTAGAACGGACTGTCGTAATTGAATACATATACTAAATTTTGTATCTGTGCTGTTGACCGTTGAGGAGTTCTCTCGTCGGGAGCCAACCCTGGGTGCAGCAGCCATGTCATTATAAAACTTAGAACGGGCTATCATAATTAAATGAGTATACAAAATTTGGGGTCTGTGCTGTAAACCGTTGAGGAGTTGCCTCGTCAGGAGCCAACCCAGGGTGTAGAATCAGGTTATGCTTACCATAAAAATAAATGAATTGTAATCGGAATTGAACCAACATGTACATTTTCATTTTCATATGATAATATTTGTGGAATACCCTCAGTTCCTGATGGATCCCATCACCAGAACAGGATTTTGGTATTAATGGGACCAATCTGTAAGTATATTCTTTAGAATAAAAAAAGAATTTTCCAAATCGGTTCATAAATGGCAGAGTTCTGAGGTAACAAACATTAAAAAAAAGATACAACCGAATTGATAACCTCCTCCTTTCTTTGAAGTCGGTTAAAAATAGACTTTAAATTTTCTTTACATTGTTAGTTTTTTAAGTACAATAGAGCAGTTTTCTTTCTTTCTTTTGTGATTTTTAAAGTTTTGAAATGCTGACACTTTGTAACAAAATGGCGGACATTTTTTTTCTCGAAATAAGGGTTATATGGTATGTTCAGTATATTTTTATTCTCTAGTACTAACTATCAAATTGTTGTAAAAACTTTAAAATTGTATATCTCAATATGTAAATATATCAAAAGAATACTCGCAAAAACACGACTGCATACAGACATTGGACTATTGTCTTTATAATGTGTGGAAGGCTGTCGGACGACCAGCACGGGTTTCGCCCCAATCGGTCCAGCACCACCAACCTTTCCGTCTTTACTTATTATGTGGCAAATGAACTGGACACTAAACCAGGAAGCCAGGTAGATGTGGTGTATCTGGATTTCAAAAAGGCTTTCGACAGAGTGGACAATGATGTCTTACTCAAAGTACTAGCTGCTACAGGTTTCTCGAGTAATCTGCTGAGTTTTTTTGCTGATTACTTGAGAGATAGGCAGCAGTATGTGAAACTTGTACTTTTTGATTCTAAGGTGTACCACACCTGTTCTGGCGTGAGTCAGGGATCAAACCTCGGCCCTTTGCTGTTCAATCTCTTTGTTAACGATCTAAGTAAAGTAATCGTGTCAGCAAAATGTTTAATGTTTGCCGACGATATAAAATTGTACATGTCCACTGGAACTGCTGAGGCCTGCAAGCTTTTCCAGCGTGATATTGATGCCGTCTGGGCTTGGAGCCAGAATAAAAATCTCTCATTCAATATATCCAAATGTTCAGTGATGACATATACTAGATCGACCGCACCTCTGATTTATGATTACTCCATCACTGATGAGGTGCTAACTAGGGTTGAGAAGGTAAAGGATCTAGGAGTTCTCTTTGATTCCCAGCTTACGTTCAAGGAGCACATTGCTAATTTGTCTAAGTCCTCTTTTAAGCTACTAGGGTTTGTTATTCGCAACCTAAAGCATTTTCACAATGTACGGGTTATGCATACATTGTATATTTCAATTGTGAGAAGCAGATTGGAAACGAATGCAGTTATATGGAATCCACATCAGGATCTTTATATCACTATATTGGAAAAAAATCAAAAATGTTTCTTACGATTTATATATTTTAAGCAGTATGGATATTATCCGTACTTATACCCTACTAGTTTCCTACTAGGCATGGTGGGCTATAACTCTCTTAAGTTGCGTAGAGAAATGCTCGCCATGGCCTACGTTTTCAAGCTGATTAGGGGAAGAGTTGATAATCCTAGCATGCTAGCGAAGGTTTGTCTCTTTGTCCCGGACAATTATAATCGTGCTCGCATTCATAATCTATTTGCGGAGCCGTCCTCGCGCACCAACCTAAGTCGATGGAGTCTGCTTACACGAGCTTTGCGGCACATAAATGCGCTATGTTCGACAGCGCCAGACTTTGATATTTTTACAGCGAGCCCGCATCTCTTCAAGGTGTGGGCATTGCGCTACTTGTTTATGGCAGAATAATATAAACTGTTTTCACTCTTATGTACTGTAAGTTTGTAAGTTTGTAAATTTTTCTATTCCTAATGCCGGTATTTGTATTTAACGCTTATTTAATTAAACATGTTATGTATGTACTTGTAAGCATTCTATTATTTATTTTTTTTTAATTTATGTGTATATTGCATATCAACGGATTGGTAGAAACTGTAATGTTGATTTGTTATGAAAATAAATAAATAAATAAATAATTGTTTTTATTACGGTTTTTAATAAAATATTTTTGGTTTATATAATTATCCATATATACGCATATTTACGGAATGTACTCAATCAGACCTTTCATTTGTCACTTAATACGATGTATTTATGTTAATTTATTAATATTTGGATATTTAGGTAACTACTTACTTGATATTTGGATACTTGAGGTAGGCTATGTCGTTTGGGATAACATAGCGATCCGAACAATACTACACACTTCGAAATAGGTTGAAGCGTTTAGAAGTTATGGTGGAATAAAGAAACGGAAAACATACATAGAGGAACCCTGAACACATTACATCCGTGATGATATTTTTTTCCAATTTATATATGGAAATCGATATCGGGGAATCGAATAGGATTTGTTTTAAAATATTACTTTAGGCTGTTTCCGAGTTTTACAAGCTAGGCTTTTTGCACTAAATGATATTTCTATAGGCCAGTGTTTTTCAATTTTTCGAACCTCGATCCTCTATTCGGTAAAAAAAAAACTTTTACGCGACCATCCTTAGGCTATCTCTAAATACTTGTAAATAATATAAAAGAAAAAGTAATATGAACAGAAGTAATATTTACATAACTATGTACCGGTAACTCCCTAACATCCCTTGCGGGACCAACGGCCGACTCCCCCAATTTTCAGGTTATAATTTATTATATGTCAAATTTCAATGCGATCATTTTACAGTAATTTTTTTAATGATCCGTAGAGTGGTTTACAAGTTATGGTCGTTTGTATCAAGGTCGTCGACTCGCGTCGATTTTACGCGCGAAAATGTCGCGAGCAAAAGTGATAGCTGAATTTTTACTTCGCGAGAGGAGGGGTTAAAATGGGATATTTATAATGCAACCATCAGATAAGCGTGGTCGCTAATCGTCGGAGTAATATTTGATTTCTGTTTTTCACTTACGAAGCTGTACCTAACTTTTTTCATATTAAGGCGATATAAGACCTAAGAATAATATCTGAAATAGGTGTGGTCACTTTTGTAGGGGTTGACCAATAAAAATCAAGCACTAATGATGCATCAGGCACAGATTTTACGTGCGTACGCGCCGGCGAGCGGGTGGATACTAAACGTTCGATCACATCACTCACACAGTAAAACTGTCTTTCCGCAGTGTTGGTAAAAGGGTGTTAATAGTAAAGCATATTTGTCTTAACACTCAGAGCGCTCTCATTTTTTATTTAATTGTAATTAATTTAGGGCCCTAATAAAAGATGTGGCCAAGCGCGACGCTAGAGAATTAACCAGTGAATATAATTAAATTAAAATAAAACACACCTCTTTTACATTGTAGGAGTAATCGCGCCTGAAAAATTTCGAAATCAGTTTAAAGCCTGAATGTCCAAGTCAATGAGATCTAAATATCCAATCCAATCTAAAATATAAATTGGTTCCTTATCGATGGTTTCGCCTGAAAACTTTTTAAAAATAAATGCTTATATTTTTCAAAAACGTCAGGAAACATAAGTTATTCAGATATGGTCATTACCAGGTATCATGTCATCTTAAATCGACATAAAGCAATAGCAAAATATGTTTTTCTTTCAAATATATATCTCTTTCCCTTTCATAAATATGTTTCTCTTTCAAAGCTGTAAATATTTGTATATTACATAAATATTTTCGATTTTTATTTTTAGATAGCCTGCGACCCACTGGGGGCGGCTTTGTGACCCCCCCTCCCCCCCCCCCCCTGAGTTTGCGACCCACTGGTTTAAGATCGCTGCTTTAGGCTATAGGGTTGGTTTGCGCAGCAAACGTTCTTTTATAAAATAGATTAAAGAATAACAGCCGAAGGGTGCGCAATATTTGATAATGGATGGTGAGAAGTACTCTATGTACTATGGTTATTCAGCATTCGGCCAAAGCCTATCTACCCAACTACCTGTATTATTATACGTATGTATGAAAATCCCGTCGGTGAGAGGAAAATACACGAGGTATGCTTTTGACCGTTGAGAGGTTTCATCCTAAGGCCAAAAGAAAATCCACCAAAAGTGAACGCTTACGGCTTTTCATAAGAAAGTCTCTGCCAAGTCGAATGAGCCTGAACTGCTGCCCCTGAACAATAAAATTGGACTCATCAGAAAACAACACCTTCTGATCTGCTATACAATGTGAGTATTTTTTGGCCTAAAATTTTTTCGTCTTCATCGCAGCAGTCAGTAGTTGTTTTTTTAGCGGGCTTGCTGGCTGGTCTCCCTGCCGCCAGGAGCCTACGGCGTACAGTCATCGGAGTCACATGAACCCCAAATTCGCTCAACTCTCGTGCAAGAGCCACAGCACTCTTCCGCTGGTCCCTCTCGCTGGAATCCAGGATTCGCCGGTCATCCCGCTTAGTGATTTTCTTTTTTGCCCCACATTTTCCTATCCTTTTGACAGAAATCTGTCCCGTACTCTGGTGCTGCTTAATAATTCTATTTGCAGTCGCAAAGCTCACTCCAACCTCAGCAGCAATCTCCCGATGTGTTTTAGAAGTGTGCTCTGATAAAGTGTGTATCTTAACACGTGTTTCCATTGAGGTATCCATTGTCCACTGCTGGATTTAAGCCACCGAAACAGGAATGTAAAACTCGCACTAACTCAAAAGAATTATAAAACTCTGTTTTGTAGGTTATATCGACTGGACTAGAAACGTGCTCACATATAGCACGCAGAGTCAGATAAGCATTCAAACGTCAAACTGTAGACAATAATTGCCATTAACTCCTAGAGCGCCACCGTCACATACGCTGTGCCAGACGATTTTTGTCCCTCGGCGCCGGCGTCACACCGTCTGTGACAGCAGATGCGGCGCTGATTTTTATTTTTTTTCTACCTAATGGTTTACTACCAGCGTAATAAATTTAAGTACAGCCGCTTGCCAATAAAACTAGCAACCGAATGAAATATCGCAGTTTACAAAATATCATTTTTGAGATGCCTAAACCGACCCTGAAATGCGTACATCATAATTTCTTCGGACGGCAACGTTTGAGAAAACAAAAAATGTTGCCAATTTGCCAAATCATGTTTATTTCAATTAATCTGGTCGGTACTGTAATAGCGTCCGTAGCCACGTTGACAACGGTTCTCATCGTTGTTACCGAAGTTAAGCAGCGTTGGGCGCGGTCAATACTCGGATGGGTGACCGCCTAAGTGTTTGACTGGGTGATGCTCTAAATGCCCTAGAAGGTGGTAGCAACAAGGCGGGTTCCACGAAAAGGCACATGCCTTGCAGGTAAAATTAAAATAATAATAATAATAATAATAATAATATATTAGAAGTATACGAATATACGAAACTCGCCTTCTTTACCATCGTTTAAGACTCACCTTAAGGATTACCTTTCTAAGAAGTAACCAGTTCTTCCCTTTCTCTCCTGTTCCTCCCCCAATTTCCTCTCCTCGGGCACTATTAGTCTTAAATTCTTCCACTTGTCTGTATGTTATGTAATAATCTTTATTTTCACAATGCGCGCATGTACCACTATGTTTAGGTTAGCTGTAAGACATTGCCATGTGGCAATAAGCTCGCCTTTTTTGTATACTTTTTAAGTGCAAATAAAGAGTTTATTATTATTATTATTATTAGAAGTTTAATCAGTTTTTGGAACTATGCGTGACATTTACACGTTGTGTTTCTTAGTAAAATCCTGTTTGCCAAATTGTAGTACGACGTTGATTAATCTAATACGCTATGTAATTAAAAGTATCCCTGTCACAAAGGGTCATGTGTATTTACAGGCGTAAAGCCTCTCGACAAGGCGCGTGGCTCTGAGCAGTACATTGGGTATTTGTTAGCAGCTCGGTACATTCGTTATTTGGTCGGGCGGGCGGCGGCCTGTAATGCCAGCCAGTGTGCCCTCGTCTGCCCCCGGGGGCGGTCGTGTACTACCCTACGATCGAGAAACTAGACAGCTGTAATCGAGATTCGCGCCTTTCGATTACGATCGCCGTCATTCGATCGATTTACAACTAAAAGAAACAGTTTTGAATTTTCAAATATGTTTTGTGGAGAAAGCTGAACTGTGTGAAAGCTCGACTACTGATTGAACAGTTTTGTCAACTTTGAAACTTTGGAATTACAAAATGTAAGTTTTATTGGTTTTTAAGGAAATGGAAAACTACTGCAATATCTAAATATAGTGGGGCTCTAGTAATCGGAGATATATTGCCAATCGATTTCAAGAGATTATTAAACTATATTTGCAATGCTGCGACATACCAGTGGAGGTTAAGAAGACCATAGCTCAATCTCTGCTATTGCCTATAATAGACTATGCTGATGTCTGCTACCTTGACGTCACTGAAGCCATCCTTGACAAAATGGAGCGGTTGCAAAATGTATGCATTAGGTATATCTTCAACGCGAAAAAAATTGATCACGTCTCTGAGTATAGAAGCAGACTTCATTGGCTTCGAATATGTGAACGTAGAAACATGCAGATTCTTTCCCTTCTTTATAACATCCTCAACAATCCTACCGCTCCCTCCTACCTAACCGAAAAATTCAATCACTTAGGAAGTCATGGTCTTTCACTCCGTTTCTGTCAGGATAGTAAAATTGCGATTCCAACTCATAATTCTTCTTTTTTTACTTATTCCTTCACCGTTCATGCAGCTAGACTATGGAACCAGCTCCCGCCAGACATCAGAAACGCACCAACGGTTTATACCTTTCAAGTGTCTCTGAAAAAGCATTTCATGTCCTTAAATTCCTAGTTATCCTAGGTCTCATCCCATCCTCTCCTATCCTTCGCTCCTTGCGAATTATTCCAACTCCTAATTTTATTTAAAAAAAATGCATTTTTGTTACTTGATTAATTTTTGTTATGTAATAAGTTTTTCTTCTTTTTTTTGTGTAATTTTTAATTTATCTCTTGGCACCTAAATTTTTACACTTTCACGAAGGTTGGCTGCTGACAGCCAATCTCTTAAGATTGTATTTTAGGCAATAAGTCCGCCTTTTGTATGTTTTTGTTTAATGTGCAATAAATAATCTCTATCTATCTATCTATCTATAACTTGCGACACTCACCGATGGGCAGAAGCTGACAACTAGTAGCACCGATTTTAAATACGCGACTACCCTAACGAAAAGTTTAGAATTAACATTTTGAATTAATAGAATTAATATTTAGAATTAATAGATTACCGCTCAAATGTATTCGGGCACCATTTTTTTCTTTTCCTAACTATATAATCATGAATCATGAATATAAAAGTGTATTTAGAAAATCCTGTTATTAAGCATATTTGAATACTTCCCCAAAGTGCATTTATATCGCTCATAAGTTGTTTAAGCGCCTATAACCTAGTAGGCCATAATCCCTATAATAAATGGTATCGGACCCAATGAAATATCAGGTATAAAAGGGTAATTTTAAAATTCTGGAATAATTCATTCATGTTATTGTACATAGGTACCCCTAATTATATTTTCTTATCAAAGTTTATTTGGGCGAACGAAATTTAAATTAGCTTTAACCCTCCAACCGCGGGAGACGCTCACTGAGCGTTCACTGAGCATTCACTCTTTCCTTACGATTATGTACGCTATTATCGCGTTGCATATAATTTCTGTATATCCGCTATTTCCCCGTTGAATCTTTTTCTGTTGCTCTGTAGCATCGAGAGTCGCATTTTCCACGTTCTCGAGCCGCAGGGCTAACGGGAACGGACAAGTTACGACCTTTATCGTTGTATATAGACCAAATCGATCGGAAAATCGCCCGCAGCTGGAGGGTTAATAAGAAAATATAATTCGGGTAATCTACAATACCATGATTAAATTCATCCCAGAATAATTGTTAATTGAACCCATTTTTCTTGAACTTACGTTATTGTCCTATACCTTTATTATAGGTATTATGACCTACTGGGTAATAGACGCTTAAACAATTTTGACTTATGAGCAATATAAATGCACTTCGAGGAAATATTAAAATGTACTTAAAAACAGGATTTTATAAGTACACTTTTATATAATCAGTACAATAAAAAGTGGGTGCTCAAATACTTTTGAGCGGTAGTGTAATTCTATATATTATTATCATCTATCCAGCATTGAAATTAGTAAGTTTAGTAATATTTTCGTGAGATTTATTCCGATGATGCCAGTTTATTAGCCACCTGGCGTTCGGTGTTTAATCGCTTTGCATTGAGGCCTGCTCATGGATATATGATCCCTTAGATGAGCCTTACGAGCTCGAAAATGACCCATTCAAAAGCACTACTGAAAGCCGACCAGTAGTAGTTTGGTCGCAGTCCGCTGGCAGACGGACGAGGTAAGTAATAGGATTGGTAGGAAACCAATAAATGGAGCAATCTTTTATATATATAAGAATTGATTGAAATTATTAATCTCAAGATTATTCAACGCAGTTACAGGAAACGCTATATAAAATAACGAAACATAAGCTTCGATGTATCTTACCAAACGCCGCCAAACGGGCGACTGTGATCGAGTTGGGCCATATACCTACCGGCTGAGTCATAAAAAGCACCCGCTCAAGTTTATGATATAATGCCTGAGCATAATACCTATGTACGAGACAAGCCCACGCCACCCTGTACTAATAAAATTCCCCAACACGTATGTATGTAAAAATAAAATATTGCTTTTGCATACATTTGAAAAAAATATTCTAGGTCACAATATGACATGGTTAGCTCGATAAAGTAGGCCCATCGATATATTAGCTGGATATGCCTTCACATACAAATAAGTTGGCTCTGCACTCCCTTTGCTCGTAAATCATGTGACAGAGAGAGCAATAAGTTAAACAGTATGCGTGAGAATAGCGCGCCGATATTCTTCGCGGCAGTTCTCACACCGGAAACGGTCGGCTGTCTGATAGCGGACTGCGACCAAACTACTACTGGTCGGCTTTCAGTAGTGCTTTTGAAGGGTCATTTTCGAGCGTTCAGCGACATTGATTGCTAAAGTCAGTCACTGATGATGAAACTGTCAAATTAGAGAGAAGAGGAGCCTGCTCCCTCTGATTTTACAGATTGTAAATTAAAATTTATAACATTATATTATGAAATAGTGCACTGACATAATAGGATTGGGTAAGTGTCGCTTTGGGTTTTAAAAAAAATAGTGGTTTGACATTTTGAGGATCGAAATTATCATGCGTTTTTTTTAGTTTCTTTTAGCCGCAAATTCCAGGCACTTTATATTGGCCTTATTTGTGTACCACTTGGTTTACACGCGAGCAAAGCAGGCCGGAGGAACACGACCTAATCAGCAATGTGACCTTCATATCATCCATATTACACACTTTATACTTCATCATCTTTTGATGCAATATCGCATTACGGCGCTGTGGGCGACTTTCTGCTGTTGGATGACCGAATAATATATGGATTTACGGATATAATTTCGTGTTTTATTTGTAGGAATTAATCACATCAGCAAAGCGAGTAGAACCATAATTTTTTTCAATAACCTACGATTGATCAATACTTTTTTTAGATAGTTTTTTTTATTTTTCTTTTTCTGTCTAAATTTATTTATAGTTTCTGCGTTTGTCTACAAAACGTAGTGGCGCTCATTTAAGTTTAAAATCAGTTAACGACATTATTTTTCATTTTTATTTTATTTTTATCCCGTTATAAATAGTTCATATATTTGTATATTATTAATTCCTCTGTTAACCTGTTATAAATTGTTATGCTTCTATATTGAGTTGTCCTTTGAATTTATGACATTGTATAGATATAATTATGTGTATACATCGATTTGTGTTTTGTATTGTGGGAATGTATGTATGTGAGCCTGAGTTTGGTGAACGTACAGAATTTGGCACGAAGCAGTCCACCGTCTAGCGACGCCTACTTTCTCGTGAGTCCAACGCCTTACTGCGTGGCACTGGAAAGAGGATCTAGCAGGCAGCCTCGCGCCCTCACCACTAGATTTGGCAGACATTCTCCTTCCTTCTGGTCTGGTCACGGGTCCGAAGTCGCTTGTACGGCCTCTACCTGATGCTATAAGTAATTTAGTTCGAATTTATCGCGGACCGTGGCGTCCTTTATCCATCTACCACTCGGGATCGGGTTGGCAAAGGATAATAATAATAATAAATAATAATAAACTCTTTATTTACACTTAATTGTTATACAAAAAGGCGAGCTTATTGCCACATGGCAATGTCTTACAACTAACCTAAACTCAGTAGTACATGCGCGTATTGTGAAAATAAAGATTATTACACAATATACAGACCGTCTGCATAACATACAGACAACTGGAAGAATTTAAAACTAATAATACAAGAGGAGAGGAAATTGGGAGAGGAAGAGGAGAGAAAGGAAAGAACTCGTTTTAAGAGTAGCTGACATCAGGTTCACATCCACCCCCGCTGCTTAGAAAACATATAAGATCATCTTTTGACCCAGCGAGCCGACACTCGCGCCCTTACTTACAATTACGGTCAGATTTCTCCGGCCTTCTGACTGGCTACGGGTTCGAGGTTGCTTACGCGGTCCTCTCCCTTACGTGGCGGTGATTCAGTATCTACTGAACTTATGGCGGACCACGGCATCCTATGCCTGGCTGTTCACCCGGTATCGGATAGCCGATTGGTCGTTTCAAGAGCAGTTGCCGTAAGGCTAACAACCACCCTCGCTCCATAGGAAACTAAGCAGTTTCCAGTCGGAATGCACAGTCGATTGGCTGACCAGGAGAGTCCTACCAGGGCTGGCACTTCTGCTTGGGGGCTACCGGATGGGTGTTTATCTGTCAGTTGGACCGACTTTAAAACATAGGTCATAGTGGCCCAAATGCACTGGGCCCATTAGCTCTTGTATAACGTACATATAGAGTTGTCAACTACAACGTGCGAACCCGTCACATCAGGAAGTTTTAACGATTAGTCGTTCGCTCTCCCATGAAGTGAACGCAGAAGACTTGGACAAAACAATCCACCGCCAGGCCCATGCCACATGCCCGCAAGAGGCCATCGCCTTAACCGCGAGATAACCAGGAGTGTTACCCAGCGGGCTTACACTCTCGCCCTTGCTTCCAATTGCGACCAGATTACTCCGGTCTGTCAATTGGTTACGAGTTCGTGAGACGAACTTACGAAGCGGTGAGATGGTGTGCACCGAATCTATCGCGGACCACGGCATCCTTTGCCCGGCTGTTCACCCAGGATCGGGTAGCCGATGGTCGTTTCAATAGCAGTCGCCATAAGGTTCGCAACCACCCACGCTCTATAGGAAACAGTACTGCTTCCAGAGTCCCCGGACTAGAGTGCACAGTCGATTGGCTTACGCCGCACGGTGCACAGACCGTCCAGGAGCGCCAGAAGGTTGTTTCCTGGGGGAAACTAGCCCTAAGGCCAGAGTCCTGCCCGGGCTCGCACTTCATGCGTGGAGGCCGCCGGATAGGTGTTGACCAGTGAGTGTGACCAACCCTGAACAGCATGGGTCTTCGTGGCCAACTCAGCAAGGGCCCATTAGCTCTATTGTATAACGTATACTGCTTTCCTACCATATGGAGTTTATGGATGACCTGTTTCAATATGTCGACAACATACATCATTATATACATACAGCCAACATCCCCTGTGTAGTTTCTTACTTTATAAACTTTCATTATAATTCCGAGGTTTACCCTAAACTAAAGCTTTTACCCTGAAACTTTTGTTACGCGAGAAGAGAAAGATATACCCTTAGTGGTCGTAAAGCTGAAGTGTGTCTGACGTGCCATTTTAGGTGCGAGTAGACAAAGGAATAAACATTTTTAATTATAAATAGAAAGAAAACTGACACAGCTCTAAATATTGCACTTCAGAGAAACACAATTAAAATTGACTAACAATCATTTTAAAAAACGTGGCATGAAACCGAGCAGCGGTCTTGACTCAGAACTGAAAAATTGGTCCTGTCACTTCAAGACTTTCCCGGCAAGCAGACACCCCCCACGCGCCAAACCCTTAACCCTTACCTCCCAACCCCCGCTAGCCACCCAACCTCCGTACCGTTATATAAATGTATTGTTAATCAGCGATCCTCAAACTATTTCGGTGAAATAGCCAGTATCCAAAAAAAGAGAACAAGTTTTGCACAAAAACACTTTTCTTACATTGCTCCTCGACTGTTCAACAAAATGAATAGTGTTTTTCCTGCAGGACTGAAATCTAGGAATAGTCACGGCGTAAAGAAAAACCTAACTAAGTCACTTTTGACTATGGGTCGACAAGAAACGGAGACATTAATAACATATATATTAAAATAGTGCACGATTTGTGAGATATATGTATATATATATAGTATTACTTGATATTTATCTATAAAGTATATATTTATTTATATATGTATGTATATATTTATATGTATTTACCTAAATTTAATATTATTACGCTTTCTTATTCTATTTCTAACTTCTCAAATGTAACATAATAATATACAAAGATGTATTACAGCAAGTTACGAAAACCATTATACCTTTTTTATATTAAGCCTATCTTAGTACAGGCGATGCCTAGTTAGGATGGCTTTGAATTTTAAAAATACATGTAATATTATAGATAAATAAAGAATTTTGAATTTGAATTTGAATTGACATCGGCGAGTGACATCCGGACGTAGTTGATTTCTTTTCAATTTAGCTTGATACACGCTACTACAAAAGGTGACCGAGGAAATCCCAGCCCCTAAATAGGGGGCGGTCGAGGCCCCCTTTAAGTGAAACTTGTTGGTAAGTTGGGTTTGGTTGTCAAATACGGATAATGGCTTTTTAACGAGATTTCTCTGAACTATTGGAGATTGTATTGAGATAAAAATATGCATCAAAGCCATACTTACACGAAATATTTTTGAGGTACGGAACAAGATAATAACATAATAATGACATATGGTCTAATGTTCTGGGGAATAGCAAAAAATTCGATGAGAATTTTTATATGACAGAAAAGTGCTTTACACTGTCTATACAAGAACGCTTCCCCAAGAACTTCATGAAAGCCGTTTTTCATAGATTCGGTTATCAAGATGATGTACCTACTCGGGTTACATCTAGCAAAATTAGTTTCGCTCGTAAACAGAGTGTCCACACAAGTACACCGAACAAGCCGATCCATAGCGAATATGATAGACGTCCGACGAATGAAAACAACCTTTGGCCAGAGATACCTGATGAGTATAGGCCCCAGGGCATACAACAAATTGGATGAGTCTATAAGGAACGTACACAATAAAAGACAATTCGAAAAACGATGTCACAGGTGGCTCATGAATGAAGGTCGGCATGTCAAGCCACCAAATTTTTGACCCTATTATGTAGATTTATTTAATTTATTATTATTGTATTTTTTTTATCGCTGTTGGTGGGTCTTTATTATTTTTATTCATTTTTAATTCGATTACATTCAACATTATATTATAACTAGTAACATGCACATTTTATGTATAATTGAATATTTCAATTTGATAATCCTCGGACCATTTCATTTTGATTTTTTGACTATTTATTATAATTCCTTTTTCCATCCATTTTTATTTCGGTTTTATTATTTCACTATTCATTGCAATTCCTATTTATTATTTACCTTTTTCGTGTTATTGAAATTAATTTTGTTGTGTTTTATGATAGGTGTTTTACAAATATTATTTGCAGACTGACAGACTGACAGACGCATTGACATATCAATGACCTAGTTTTTAGAGTAATGATTAATTTGTACATACATTGTTTATTGCCTTAAGTTAAATCCTAATATTATTAAATACAATTTTTTTTTCTCTTTTATCATATGTAGTTTGAAGTATGCACAAGCCACTATTTTCTTGGTACGCTTGCCTTAGTACGGGCCTAGGCCTAGTTAGGCAGAATTGACCTAAATAAGGACTGGGCTGCGGTATTCTCTTTTTTATGTAATGTACTGTAGTTTTAAAAATGCGCATTTCTTTAAATAAATAAATAAATAAACATATATTGGAGGTCCCGGCGAATAGTGATTTCCAATAACACAATACCAGAAACAAATTTGACTTACATCTTAATCGGCACTGGCTTAGCAAGGTGCACAGCAGTTTCCTTCTCCAAAGCCCGTGTTATTATAATAAGCTCCCAGCGCATATCAGAAGTCTTGGAGAGCTTAGTAAAGAATTAGGACAATGCTGAATTCATAATCCAAAAGTATCACAATATAAAATACAGAAAAAATCCTGATGATTTGCCAAAGAGCATAATATTTATTTTATCAACGAAGGCTATATTACTGGATTTGAGAATCAATTTAAATTTCGTAATTTTTAGTACACGATCATCTATTTTCATGATTGTCACATTATTACTTTAATAATTATGGTTATAGACATTGTGCTCTTTATTTATTTTTTTTTAATTACTACACTATTTGTTTGTTTGTTTGTTTCTACTCTTTATTGTGAAATTTCACAATGGGCGGGTTTATTGTCATATGACAATTTCTTACAACCAACCTACTATGACGTTTTTAAATGTATGTGTGCGTGTAACTTGTATGGAAGTGTGTGTCATGTTATTGCATTCGATCGACAGAATTGACAATGTAATTTCGTTAATTTGATCCCAACGGAAAATGGTGACCCAGTCGGGAATCGAACCCGGGACCTTACAATGTAAGATCAGGCGATCTAACCACTATGCCACCGGGCCGTGTGGATTTGCTAATTACCAAGGATTTCAAAGCGATTATAAATTATATAAATTAATTTATATAGTCCCATCACGTTAGTAAATTTTCCTCAATCACTAAGAATGTTAAATGCAGTGACGCATCCAAAGTGTAAGAATACCTACCTTCTTCTTGAAGTGCCTCTCCATTACTGGAGGTTGGCCGTTAGCTCTGAATACTTTTGTCGGTCTTGCGCCATCCGGAAAAGCTGTTCCGTACTGGTGATCCCAGTCCGCTCTCTGATATTGCACAACCACGACTTTTTCCTCTTCCACGGCGCCGTTTACTCTCAATTATGCCCATCGATATCAGTTGGAGTAGCTGATATCTGTCATGCCGAAGCACGTGCCCCAGATATTCAATCATGCGCTTTTTGACAGTGTTCAACAATTTTCGGGTCGTACCAGGACGCTGAAGCACTTTTTCGTTGCTAACTTTATGGGTCCAGCTTATACGGAGCATTCGACGGTAGCACCACATCTCAAAAGCTTCTAGCCGCCGTCTGGTATCTTCTTTTATGGTCCACGCTTCGCTGCCGTACATAACCACTGGTCAGATGTAGCAATGCAGGATCCGAGATCTAAGTCTTAGATGGATTTGCCGGCAACACAAGCCGGCAACGACTTTTCTCATTTTATTGAATGATGCACGGGCGATTTCTATCCGGGTCTTAATTTCTTGATCGGAGTCCCATATTTCATTCATCCATGCACCGAGGTATTTGTACTGCCGGACGCTCTCAAGAACTTTACCTGCTACCGCTACCAAGAACTTTACTTTAATACCTACCAACTGGAGTTCAATTAATTGTATTGTATTGTATTATAAAAAGTACAGTATATGTACAATTAGCTGACCCGGCGAACTTCGTACCGCATAACAGTCAATGAATGTCGTGTTACAGATTAGCTGAACTTAATTTGTGATTTTATGAAAGTAATACAATGAATACAAAATAGATATTAAGTTCACTACTTTATTAAGATAATAACACAAAAAGAAATATAAAAGTACAAAAAATAAGTATATCAATTGCGTGTCAGCATGACATGATTGAATTAAACTATGTAATAATTGTGGTCCGAATATTGTGGATATATCTTGTCGATTCGAAACCTTTATTTAAATACTTTCTTCAATTTGAAGGGAGTGTTTACCGTATCGACGGGATGAACATCAAATGTTTGACAGCTACGAAATCATAAACATTTTGTATGGGATTTTTAAAAAAAAAAATCCCCTCAAATTTCCAATGTTTTTATGGTTATTCTGCTATTCGGGACGAAGACAAATACAACAAATAAAAAACCATGAAAATCGGTCCAGCCGTTCTCGAGTTATACGTGTTCGAACAAACCCGACTTTGTTTTATAAATAAGCCCGTGCGAGATTGCGTTTTATCGTGAATTAAAACTGAAATTAGTTCAAGCGAACGAGAAGCGACAGAAATCGACGATTTTTCTCGCTTCAAAACAACCTGTCGAACTTACAGCCGTCCTAATAAGTTTTTAGATTTTTAGACCCACATTTCGTGCGGTCTTAGATTCAGCTGCCTTATCTTCGGTGGGTAGTTTTGATGCGGAAAAGTGACATCCGTTCATTTCACATCCCGCTTTAACGTATTGCCCTGTCTCGTTCACATGAAATAATTTCCGATTTCAGTTCACAAAGAAACGCAATCTAGCCGAATATTATTTTAAAAAAATTTAATTTTCATTTCTTCTAATCTAGAGCTCTAAGAGCTCTATAAAAGTACATATTTTGACCATTATTAGTTTTGACCTTCGGTAGATGAGATAAGTCCTGAGCCCTGGTTTTATTATTTGGGATTCGGTAACATATTCTGGCAACAGAATAAGGACTGTCTATTTTATTATTTATAATTGGTATAGGTTCTATTCGTTTTTTAATAGTCGGCGAACCAAACTTTATGGTTCTGCGTCGATTGAAATTTGTTTATTTTTGGTTTTAAAACTAGATTTAAAAAATTGACATTTTCGGCTTTGAAAATGAAACACTTCTAAACATCGCTGGTTCGCGGAAAGTTAATTTTATGTATTTTTTTTAGTAAGCGATTGGTATTTATAACGTTAATATATTAGAAACGCAGGGGAATAAAAATACGTTATAAATCACCTTAAAATTTTGTAATAATAGTAATTCATTGAAAAACCTGATTATGACCTATAGATTATGGATACTATAGTTTTGGAAATTCATCGGTGAATAGTTTTAATATATAATATAAATATCTCAGTCATAAACGCACTATTACTATTTTTGGAGTGTTTGAAGACATGACTTGGAATGTTTGGCCTCGCGTGTTCAGAGACTATTAGGTACATACCTAGTTACTATAAATAGGTGAGAATTCGGATGTACTACGCCCTGACGTTTGAAGTTACTTTGCGTTCAAGGGCAAACGGAATTTGTTAGTCTGAGAGGGCCGTCCGTTTTTTTACACGTCTGCCCAACAAAAAAGAAGTGTAACGTGTTCAGGGTTCATCTATGTATGTTTTCCGTTCATTTATTACACCATAACTTTTAAACGCTCGAACCGATTAAGAAGTATGTGGTATTGTTAGAATCGTTATATCTTTCCGAGTGTCATAGGGTGTACTAGAAACACGGTTTTTTGTACTAGCGACAAGATTTGCTAGGCAACTCGGCGGGGGTATAAATTCCGTCATATATTGTAATCAAATATTACGCCGCCTGTTCGTGCTTAGCCGAGAAACGAACCGCGCCGGACGACCCAGTCAGCGATCGCCCCTCGCGCGCTCCGCAACAGCCAGGCGCAGCCTTACCGGGTTCATCCGCCGACCGAGAGTGGGCGCTCATTGATTTTAATTTTCAGCTAAAACCACTCATTGGCTACCTGCCGGGAAAGCCTCGGGGTGACACAACCGACTTTTTACATCACTGTAATGTGTTCAGGGTTCTTCTATGTATATTTCAAGTTTTTTTATTCCACCATAACTATAAACACTTGAACCTATTTAGAAGTGTGTTGTATTGTTAGAATCTTTATGTCATCCCGAGTGACGTAGGGTACCTTAACTGTCCAAATATCAAGTAAGTAGTTATCTAAATGTCCAAATGTCGAAATATCAATCAGTTAACATAAATATATCGTGTTTCGTGTCAAATGAAAGGCCTGATTGAGTACATTCCGAAAATATACTCGTACATCTATCAATATGGATAAATACATAAAACGAAAATATTCCATAAAAAACCGTAACAAACATAACTATAAATACAATAGTTTACTTTCTGCAACGGAAGCCATGTTTTTTTAAGCTATTGCATAGCTTTTATCGCGGGCCTAGTAGGCCAGCGCGGCGACCGAATGATGAAATTTCTTAACGAAAATTAATGATTTTAAACTGATAATTACGTCTAAACGAGTACTGCCTCCGATTCATAAAAAATATATGTTAAACAAGAACATTTTCCTAATATTCTTAGCTTTGAATATTTTAGATTTTGTTTATATTACATAGTGTAATTAATTTGTGAAATTAGGTCTAACCGAACACAAAAACGACTACTACGCAAATACTATCTGGCGTATTATTATGAAACCTGCACCATTTTAAAGATAATTTAATTATCTATCTTTTTATCTACGATTTTTTTCGAATAATCCGTTTTTTGCTTTATCGAATAAAAAATTCGTGCGCGGCGCTCTATCGGAAGACGTTTAAATTATTCCGAATCATTTGCTACCGCAGCCGCAAATGATTCGGAATAATTTCAACGTATTCCGATAGAGCGCAGTTATCTGATATCAGAAAAAATAAAATAAATAAATAATTCCTTATAATTGCATACGTTGTTAAAAATGCTATGCAATAGCTTTACCACGGCAGTCCCCGAGTGCCACACGTATTTTTTTTATCCTTTTTAATATATTTACTTGCTCTTCTTCTTATTGTGGAATAGGAGAATTTCAAGCGATTGTTTGCAGACACCCTTTTATTGGTAGTTGAATGTTATGAGGGGAAAATAAATTCAGATTACGGTTCAAACTTGCGAGCTGATGGCTCTGTACCTTATTTTATAAAATAAAATCTTATAGGAGCTAGGTAAGGTATGACATAACTGATAAATCTAATTTCCCGTTTCCCAAAATAGGAATAAAAAAGCACTTGATCATTTTAACCTTCAGATATTGGCCACATGCTAAACTGGTTACCCTAGGATGTAAATCAACCGAAGTTGGCTACCATTACCTACACTAGGTAATGGTAGCCAATCATAGGGCTAGCCCTATGATTGCTTAAAAGAATACTTAGTGGGGTTGTCGTTTCTTCGTTTCTCATTCTGTCTTTCTGTCGTTCCTCTATATTTGATTATTATTACTTTTATTATTTGCGCATGTAAATATTCGGTCAGCTGTTTTCGGCAGGTCTTTGACAAGGATACCCTAATCACTCATTTGAAACTTACAATTTAATATTATGAGCCGATGGAGCAGTGTGCTATGTCTGGGCGAGATGTACGTAAATTACATAGCTTATTTTAGACGTAATCGCCTGGTGAATAATGAAAAGTAGGTAAACAGGGCTGTAACTTTTAGTCTCTTCGTTGTTGAAACGCCAGGGGCGAAATTTTTGGGCGACCTATACAACGAGTTAAGAAAGCGAGTAGATCGGTTCTTCTTTGTGTAAGTACATGATACACTGAGAAAGTGAATGAATTGACGTCAAGATAGGAGCAACATGAATTCACTCTCTTTTACGCACGCATCTAATGTTAGTTTACCGTATTTTTTACCGGGTCGCATATATTTGAAGGAAGAATGTTTCATACTCGTGCGGCATATACATAAAATAAAGGCTTATATATTCTGTGTGATGCTGAGGTATACACATAGTATTCGTTAACTGAGACCGTAATTGCTAGCGTAGATAGGGTCATTACGGCGTAGACACATACACAAGATCCGGTGGCATAGTGGTTTGGAGCAACATTAAGCGAAAACAGCAGGACGAAACGTCGAAGTGCAATGACGTTACGGGGAAACGGATGATGGCTCAGTGCAATGCCATGTGTAAGGAGCTGCCCTTTGCGCACATCAAACATAATTGAAGTCACTCCACGATACAAAGGACAATACAACAACATAATTTTATTTACCAAAATACAATAATATGCCCCAGACGATGAATCTAATATAATAATGGCAAACACTCCCGAAATACCAAACGTCTCGAGACGGGCACGAACTCCGTTAAGCAGGACACCAGCTACGATTTCACCAAATATAGATTGGCGTTCCACCGTCTTTTCGAACACTATAAGGAGCTGTGGATGATTGAACAGGCCTGAGCAAGGGAGTCGACGCGAAAACTCCGCGAAACGCCGTGAATATTAACGCGACACGCGTGCGTCGCAGAGCTCGAACTATGAAAAACCACTGATAATGTTGAAAGACTGGCGGCCACGACGAGCGATAGAGCGCGTGAGACCTGCAAAGCGAAGGGGAAGCGAGATAGCGAGCCCTTCCTCGGAATGAAGCATATAGCAATAAGGGAGCGAATGAAATGGCGAGAATACGAGGAATCGAAATTTATACTCGTATAAATACTAACTGACCCGACCGAGGTTGTCCTGTCCAAAATTTCAATAAATTTGTTTGTGCTCGTTTTGTGAATTTGTGAAAAGCTATTGGAATACGTAAACAAATGAGTTGTGTAAACCAAACACTTTCCCGGCAATCATACAACCCCTCCTCCCCCCGCGCCAAACCTCATAACTTCTCCCCCACCCCCCTTCCAAACTACACCCTAACTAATTCCCCCCAACCCCTCCACCCCCCCCCCTACTCCCTCTTCAACCCACGCACTCTCCCACAACCCCCCTACAACCCCCCCCACAACCCCCCCACAACACCCCCCACACAAACTCCCCCCCCCCCCAACCCCCCTCCAAAGTTGTGGTTGCGACTGAAAAACTAAATTGACTCGAAACAAACTCGAAAAAACGAAAAACGAAATAAATAAATTGGAATATACCATATAAAATAACTATATTTGCTGGACAGATCGCAAAACAACACAAAATTAGAAAAATGCAATTTTAGTTTAATTTCGGCTGGAATGCAGAATGGATTTTTTACAAAAAGTTCCAGATTTTTTTTAAAAATAAATACATTCGATTGAAATATTTCCATCCCGAGAGCCTAGCGATCTAAACTAAACAAGTATCAACCTAATATGTCGTTCCTATTCGAAAAAAGAATTACGGATATCAATCGTTCGAATCGCGAGTGTAAAAAAATCACTTTCAGTTTTCCCCGAATTTTCCAATTTCCTGGACAATTTTTCTAATTTTCCTTTCCGTTAGGACCATATGTCGACTATATTTTAAAGAAAAAAATACATGTGGCACTCGGAGACTGCCGCGATAAAGCTATTGCATAGCATTTTTAACAACTTTTGCAATTATAATTATTTATTTATTTTATTTTTTCTGATATCAGATAACTGCGCTCTATTGGAAAACGTTGAAATTATTCCGAATCATTTGCGGCTGCGGAAGCAAATGATGCGGAATAATTTAAACGTCTTCCGATAGAGCGCCGCGCACGAATTTTTTATTCGCAAAAAAACCGGATTATTCGAAAAAAATCGTAGATAAAAATATAGATAATTAAATTATCTTTAAAATGTTGCAGGTTTCATAATAATACGCCAGATAGTATTTGCGTAGTAGTCGTTTTTGTGTTCGGTTAGACCTAATTTCACAAATTAATTACACTATGTAATATAAACAAAATCTAAAATATTCAAAGCTAAGAATATTAGGAAAATGTTCTTGTTTAAGATATATTTTTTTCGAATCGTAAGCAGTACTCGTTTAGACGTAATTATCAGTTTAAAATCATTACACATCAGGGGCCTTGGGGAGGTTCACTTTAAGAAAAAGGTACAGGGTATTTTGACTAAAAACCCCATTTATAGCATTGAGGATTTCGACAACATCAATTTTTCGCAGCTCTATTGACCTACTTGACTATTATTATTCCTTATTCTTTCTATTATTGACTATTTTACAATTGCGTTTTTTTTTTTTTTTCTTCTTCAAACTATTGGCTATTGACAATAATTATTATTACTGATTTGTTTGTATTTGTGTTTTTTCTTTAAAATATCTTCCCGTATGATAATTTGGGAAATTATCCAATATTTATTTGATTATTTAGTACTTAGGATTATATAGAAAATTAGATAGAAAATTTTACGAAATTACTTAAGAATTTTGATTGAAAATATTGGAAAATGTTGTTTCCTCTACATAGAAAATCTGCGCTTGGATGTTCATTGTTCATACCTTGCAATAGTGACGTTCATATGTTATACCTTAATAGGTATTTATTTAAATATTATACTTGTTATTTTCATTACTTTTGACTTAACCAAGTGTAGGAACTCCTATCAACTGGTTTGAAATAAATATATAAATAAATAAATAAAATAAATAAATTAATTTTCGTTAAGAAATTTCTTCATTCGGTCGCCGCGCTGGCCTAGGCCCGCGATAAAAGCTATGCAATAGCTTAAAAATAGCTAAATCGATTCAGCCGTTCAACCTAATATGCGACTACCAACGAACAGCATTTAATTTTTGTTTATATAGATGACTAAACATTTGTATGGAGATTTACTATTGTGTCAGACTTGAATAAACGAATTCATAATTTGCAAACTTCATCGCGGCATTTACTATGGACAAAAACTCCCGTGAATTCAGAAATAATATTAATAAATTGATATTGAATATCTGGTTAAAGATTTAATATTCAATTAAGAAGCGATTAAAAGGTACTTGAAATATTGTTCGTTGACGCATAAGCCTATCTTATGCTTTATTTTGTTACCTTGTAACTGTAATTAATTTGGAGCCCTGAGGGAAACATTCCTGAGAAAGGAGCCAGTCGGGGAAAGGTAAACACATTCCAGCAAGAACTTAGCGGTTTGAGGGTAAATATTAAGGTATCAGAGAGTGGGATCTATACGCAGTATGTATGTATTACGTAAAATACAAAGTACTTAGGCGAATACAACAGCAGTTCAAATTTTATTATTTTTCTACCCAAAAACCTATTGGGATCTCTATATTTACCTATTGCTAACATGGGAACAATGTTATCAGACCTAAGCTGCATGGAACCATTCGGCCCCACCATTTTTAGACAACGATACGCCTCTAAAATATAAAAAAACATCGTTTATTTGGGTTGTATTTGATTACGCTGAAATGGCGAAGTTCGGAATGACTATCCCGACACTTGGAGACCCACGTTGGAGGAGGGGAGGGTTCTCCGGATTCACCCGGCGAGTATTCCCCCGACTTGGCGAGAATCCGAAAAGAATGTTATCCCTTGAAATGACACATTAAAGAAATTGAAAAGGGTAGAATACTGTTTGAATACGTTTGCTTCCTACCACCTGCGAAAAAACAATACAGGATGTTCGGTACGGAGGATTATGATTATAAAAGGTCCGACACTACTCAGACAAACGAACTATATAGGAGTAGGTATATACAACTAGAGCTGTCAACTACAACGTGCGAATCAGTCACCTCGGGAAGTTTTAACAATTATGATCGTTCTGTCTCCCGTGAGGTGAGCGAAGAAGTCTTGGGACGAAAAACAATCCACAGTCTAGCTACGCTACCTGCCCGTCAGGGCACAACGCCTTACACCGACGCACCGGGAAAGGTACCCAGCGGGCAGCCTCGCCCCTGACTACCAGTTTGGAAGGACATCTCCATCTGGATCCCACCTACCTTCTGACTGGTTACAGGATCGAGGTCGCTTGC
This sequence comes from Micropterix aruncella, assembly GCA_944548615.1. Classification (NCBI taxonomy): domain Eukaryota; kingdom Metazoa; phylum Arthropoda; class Insecta; order Lepidoptera; family Micropterigidae; genus Micropterix; species Micropterix aruncella. The sequence goes on from OX155973.1 coordinate 18,871,217, forward strand.
GCGGTCCTCTCTCTTATGAAGCGGTGATTCGGTGTCAACCAAATCTATCGCGGACTACGGCTTCCTTTGCCCGATTTATTCACCCGGGATCGGGTGGCCGAATAGTCGTTTCAATAGCAGTTGCCATACAATTAACAACCACTTCCGCTCTATAGGAAACCCTTACGGTTCCCAGACTCTCCCGGCTGTTAGTCGGAGTGCACAATCGATTGACTGACGCCGTACGATGCTTAAACCGTCCAGGAGCGCCCGAACGTTGACTCCTGGCTCTCCTTCTGCGTGGAGGCCGCCGGATGGGTATTGACCCGTGAGTATGACCGACCCTTAACGAATGGGTCTTCGTGGCCAACTCCAACAGGGCCCATTAGCTCCCACAGGAGTTTATACTCCCATTGGCATATCCCTCTCGAAGTCAGACGCTTTGCTCTGTATCGAGGTGTGCCTCAAGGATCCATTTTAGGATCAATGTTTTCGCGCTAAATACATATATATGAAAATTGCGAACATTGTTTATATCACTTGTACGAAACGACACTTAAATAATGCATCAAGTAAGTCCAGATAATAATAATACATATTATTTCATCAATAATAATTGATACAGAGCAGTAAAACTAAACTAATAAATTGACCGGAACATTATAACACATGTATTAGATGCGTCTACTAGAATTTATTTTTATATGGTTTCAAAGAGTTTGAAACACAATATCACTTTTTTTAACGCCCCTGGTAGATTGACGATATTCTGGATCTACAATCAAAGGCTTTATTGTAGATCCATATATTTTACCTACTTGTCAAAGAACCCGCATAGTTTGCTTACTTTCATTTGAAGCTACATTTTTGCGCGTACATAGAAGTTACTTCAGTCTCTTGTTTGAACATTTCTCAATGTCGTTTCTATTTTATTCTACTGCCTACGGAAGCTTTCATGCATACCGACGTCGATCAGATCAGTTTGTCAAAAGTCTGCCTGGAGGTGATTAATGATAGACAAAGAGAGGCCGACACATTAATCGACGTCAAGAGCAAAGGAGCGAGCTTGTAACCATTATCATAGTCTAGCAGAAAGCTTACACTATTTTCCTAACACTAAACGTACAAGGGGCTCGAATTTCTCATACGTTAGCAGAGGAAGATAATAGTAAACTAGGAGGGTGAATATAAATTATCTTTCCTTTTGAAATGAGTGTCCCGAAATAGATATCTGAGAGAAAGATGCGCATCTATACGAAAAAAACGGTCGTGTCACCCCGGCAAGCAGGCAAGGACTTATGGAAGGATTTTAAGCGTGATGTCCCTTCGGGGAGGAGGTTGACCTGATTAAAAGTTCAAGTGAAATTATTGTCGTCGAGCACATCCAGGGTGGCACATCTAGGCATTCATCAGATGCAATTGAGGAGGTGGAGGTAGCATAGTGCCAAGCGCAATTTTTGCAAAAATCGAGCTGGTTGAGAATTCTGGTGGTGAAAAGTAAGAACTATGATTGTGTAGAGTCAGTTTCATGATTCCACCGATAGAGCGCGTGGGTGAGCCATCGCACTGTGTTTTTATTTATTTTTATTTTTATTTTACTTTTGTTAAAAACATACAGCATAAAAAGTTAACATATAATCATAATCTATAACAGTAGTAAAGCCCATTATGTTTAAAATTATTTGCTATATAAGGATTACAAAATATGCTAAAGAATACAATACAAAAAGAACAAAAAGAATTAAAAACTAAAAGTTAAAATCGCTATGTGCGAGTGTATGGGTGTTGGTGTGTGTTTGTGTGATGGAGAGCGTGTATGTGTGCGTGTGTGTTTCTATGTGTGTGCGTGTATGTATGTGTGGGTATGTGTATCTGTAGTGCTTGTGAGTGCTTGTATGTGCATGCTAATTCAATGCGATTTGATAATCAGCTTTTCACGTACCTCCTTAACAAAGGATCGACTATTTTGGTGGTTAAATATGTCAATATCGTTAAAGCATGCCACAAGCAATTCCGACACCGAAACTCCAATAAATGTAAGTTGCGCTTAGCACTGTCTTCCACCTAACCTCAATTCCCAGTTTTGTCGCATCTCAGCATTGTAATTCACACATCCTCACAGACGGACTTCAGTCTGGAAATGGTCCTAATTGTCTGGGACCCCTCCCATTAATCTCAAATGTCTTCCGTCTTCATCTCGAAAAAAATAGCGCGTTCACAATACTTTACCTTCTACCATTGTATCTTTGCCTTACTAATTACTCGTCCCTCCGGTGGGGGGAAGGGGGGGGGGGGTAGATCGTGTAATTAATTAGGGATCTTATCTGCCTCTTCTACTTTTTGGTTTTTATATTGTAAGTATGTAATGAATGACCCAAGGGCATCCTCTTTATAGTATATTTTCTTTTTATCCGGCGACGACTTATCGGAGGGCGGCGGAGAGGAAGCTACCATTTCAATAATACTGTTTGGGGAGAGTACAAAACTCATTTTCATTTCGCTATCCGTATGATTCGGAGCCGCAGCGGACTCCTCCTGGGAGCACTACGACGTTACTTTATCTGATTCTATCATTATTGCGAGTCTGAGCAAAATTATAAAGATAAATAAGAAATATTGGTTGTTTCACCCCATGACTTGATGGCAAGTAGCCAAGGACTGAGTTTATCCGAATATTAATTTCATAAATAAAATTGATGAGCGCCCTCTCTCGGCTGGCGGACGATCTCGGTTGGGTTCTATTGCGACGCCTTGGGTGGCGCAGTTCGTTTCTCGGCTAGGGGTGGAGTTGGTCTAAGCGCCAAAGATAACGTTAATATTTAATTAAAATATATGGCGAAATTTAAATATTATTGCAGGGACTGTAGCTTGTACCATATATAAGATATTCCGACCAAAATTTCACAATATGATTTCGTCTTAACAAAGTGTCTGCGGCGTACAGTGAAACCTCTATGTCCAACATTTTGAAATTGAAATATGGCGAGTGCATCGATTTCAACCACAACCTTTTCAACTCTTGCCATGATCGAATGATGTCTGCATGTTAGATTTCAGCTCAATCGGATTAAGCATTTGGGCGCTATCGTGGAGAATACATACACACACACACAGACAGACACATAGACAAACGTCAATCTATAAACAATCTTAAACGTCTCAGGGGGGACTCAAAATGGATATATAATTAAGGCAAAAACGAATTGTTTATCCATAGTATAGCAGACTTATGACGTCGAAGCGTTACCATAGTGACATATAAGCGTTGCCATAGTAATATATTTACGTGTCACGTGCATGCGCAACTAAATAAGGATAGAGGGAGTATCATATGCTGCTGTCTCTTTCTATTCGGCTGACGCATTCTCAGGCTGTTACTAGTTAGTGTTACAGTCTACAGGCTGTACTTATATGTTAATGGTCGAGACACAGGAAAATGTTCGAAATCATCCAACAAGTGGGAATACATGACGAAGACATGCGTATGATTTTCTAATCTCTGCTAGCGCCAAAGAGCGCACATCAACATCGGCTAGAATTTTTCTGAAGAGGATACGGATACGGCTTGGAGTCAGACAGGCCTGATAATATCACTTTTGCTTTTCAGTCCTATCTTTAATGAAGCACTACATAAATCCGAAAAGAGGTCGAGGTAATTGGCAATATATGTAGGATATACAGATGATAGTTCACTAATTGCCAGCAGCGTGGAAGAACTTTAGTTGCTCGTTGAAAATGCTGAATATGGGTTGAAATTGAACACCACAAAAAACCATTATATGTTTAGTTAGTAAAGATCCGAATCGAGGGAAATGAAAAAATCGATGAACTTGCTAAGACGGAAGCAAAGGGAACGTTATACGGCCCTGAACCTTGCTGTGGCGTACTAAAAAGCCTTGCAAACCTAATGCTCAAACAAATATGTTTAGAACAATCCGTCAACCACTGGAACAACACGCCAGGGTTGAATCATTCCAAAGTGCTTATTAAGGCTTACGACCGTAAGACGGCCCGTGAGGCCTAATCGCTAAATACGAACAATCTACGCATACTGGTGAGGGCGCTCACGGGGCATTGTGGCCTGAACAAATACATGTTCAACTTCAAGCTAAGAGACACAAAAATGTGCAGGTTCTACCAGGTGCAGGAGCAGAGGAAACTCCCTAGCACCTCATGTGCGAGTGTAGCCCGCTGATGCGTAAAAGATACACCCACTTGGGTGGTCATTACCTCCAACCTGAGGAGTTAAAACAATCTGGCGCCAAAAGCCTGCTGCGGTTCTTAAATAACACTAGCCTTAGCGCAGAACTATAGTAGGTGGCGAACACAATAGATCAGCAATGGTCGCAGTGTTACAAGGCTCATAAAGACTTTAAAAAAGCCTTACTCAACAAATAAATAAATAATAGTAAACATCCGTAAACACTCCTACAGTTACAGCTTACGAAATTTGACGGGAGAAACACTATTTGCCTGGGCCGCAGTTTGAATTACAACTGGGATATGAGCAATGGGATAAAAACCCGCATTGGAAAATCCAGATGTGCATTCGTTAAGATGAAAAAGGTATTTTGCGGATGAAACATCATTTTAAACCCGAAGATTATAATTCTAAGATGCGACACGTGTTTTCAATATTATTTATGGGATGGAAATCTGAACTATCAAAAACATTTACTATTTTCAATCAAATTCCACCCGTGTAAAGCCGGGTAGTATTCCGCTGTTTCCTATATGGACTCTTAGTCCATGCGCATGTACTCTTTTGACTATTTTGGATCGTTTGATGCCGGTTTAAAAAGCGAATATGAAATTGCCCATTAGAAATAAAAAAAAGGCACTGTATAGATATTGTAGGACATTTTATTCATTTTCTCCCCTCTTATAAATATACACAATTTTAATTACCTACATGTCGTAACTTCGTAAATAATAAAAATATTATATCCTTAGTTAATAGATTAGTTATTATATCCTTAGTAAAATATCATATCCCTCCTTTTTGTCCTTTCCTAATTACAACGAAGCGGCTACTTTTCATGGGCTTCAATCAATACAATCAAAAAGAAAATGCGCAGATGTGGTATTTTTCCGTAAGTCGTTAAGGTAGCATCGATTGCTCCGATCTGCATGGAATGGTATCTTTCCGTATACCATCACAACTCACTCGCCAAACGCAGTTATTCCACTTTTCGCAGGTTGCTACTAATTATAGACAAAACTGTTACAGTTATAGGGTAAGAAAAATTTGGTATACGCATTTCAGCGATATTAACGTATTCAACACTCATCATATATCGCTTTCAAGTAAGCAATTTGACAGCAAACAAAAATAAAGTTGACATGTGATTTAAGTCCATAATAATAATAATATGTATTAATAAATATATTTAAATAACATGACTTATGTATGAGTACATTATCTAAAAGGGTATTTAAATTAAATTTATTTACTTATTATAAATCCTCCCTTCTCACCTCCCCGTATTTATTTTAAAAAAAAGTTATGTTTAAGTGGACACATTTAATTAGCTTTTTCTATGAAATTTAATAATATTGTATATAATGTATTAAAACAGCTGTATGTTTCCAAAACAATAATAAAAATGCATTATGATTTATTAAATAAATAAAAAATAAAATAAATTTAATTATAATGGATACTTACAGTCTGGCCAGAAAAAGTAGACCCTAGGTTTTGGCAAAAAATATTTATATTGCAACTCAGTAATGTAAGAAGAAAGAATAAATAAACTAGGTTTATGCCTCAGTACCGTCTCCCAAGAGGCGTATTGTACTCAGACTAGTGTTTCTACTCCTTTATTGATTCTATCACGAAACATCGACGTTTGAATTATTGTGAGATTGAAAGAAAAAGAAAAATCATTAGTCGTGCCTCCGTTAAATAATCATTAATTTTGACTACGATTGAGATAGTTAGGTTTCTCTAGCTCCGATTCGAATAGTTTGGTTCATTTTAAATGCAAAATAATATGAATAACGAGAATTAATGACAAAATGAACACAATTTCATGAACTGAACCAAGAGGACAAAATTCGTTTTAACATAATGGTAAGTGTTGCCACATCAAAATATTTTCCCTTCATGTCTAATTAATTTCTACTCTTAATGGCCAGACTCAATGAGCATTTTCTACGTAACTATCATTACAGTGACACGTGTTTCTGCGACCGGCGCTGTTGTGTATTGAGATTTCAAATATTAAATGCATTTTTCCTCTGGCGAAACGCATTTCATTGGTTCTATATTTCCAATGGAGGGTTTATTTTCTTGAAATTTGACATGTACAATTAGTTACGATCGTTGCCTTTCTATTTCCTATAAATAATTTTTCAAATTCCCATGGAAAATATGTAAATGGGCTTTTAGCGATCTTTTCGAGGAAAATAAACGAGCACATTCCTCACACGTAAATTTTATCTTTTTATGTACGGAATCCGAATGACTTTTCAAGTTTCCCTGGAGAGCAAAGGTACGATCACACTCTCCACATGAGAATTTTTTCAACTTCCTGTGAATGGCGTCCAAATGCTTTTTCAAACTTCCTTTCTCTGCAAATGCACGTTCACACTCACCACAGACAAAACTCTTTAATTTAAGATGAACAGTTTCCGAATGCTTTTTTAAATTGCCTTTATCTGTAAAAGCACGATTGCATTCCTCACACGAATAATTTTTCAGCTGCCTGTGAATCGAGTTCATATGACTTTTTAAATGTCCTTGACTTGTGAAAGCTTGATCGCATTCTTCACATGAGTATCTCTTCAATTTCCTGTGAAATCCGTATAAATGCATTTTTAAATGACCTTTCTCTGAAAATGCACGGTCACACTCGCCACATACAAATCTCTTTAATTTATGATGAATATTGTCTAAATGATTCTTTAAATTGCTTTGCTGTGTAAAAGCACGGTCACATTCCATACATGAGTATTTCTTCTTCTTCATATGAACAGCGTCTAGATGCACTTTTAAATAACCCTTCGTTGAAAATGCAGTATCACACTCGCCACATACAAATCTCTTTAATTTATGATGAATATTGTCGATATGATTCTTTAATATTTCCTGACGTGTAAAAACTTGATTGCATTTTAGACATGAGTATTTTTTAAGCTTTCTATGAACTGTGTCTAGATGTCTGTTTAAATCTCTTTGCTGTGAAAAACCTCGATCACATTCAGCACACACAAACTCCTTTAATTTCAAATGAACCCCATTAATGTGTCGATTTAAATGAGTCTTACAAGAAAACGACCTGTCGCATTCCGGACAGACAAGCGATTTCACACGTTCACTCATTGATTTACTATTACTACATCCAGACGGGCCACTTTCGTTTGGTGCTGGTTTTATGAATACAGTCTCGCCTTCGTCGAATTCAACCACATTCCCTCGATCACTTGATATAAAATCGCGTTGCGGAAAACTCGAATCTATATCGTCAGAGAGGATCTCCGTTTTAATAGCGACATCTTCTTCAATCTTGACAGTCACTGTGATGTAATCGTTCACAATTTTTTCACTCATCTTCGTATGAATAAAGTGACTGTTTTACTGAGAACGTGCGCAAGACTCAAAGTTAAACGATTGCTGCTGCAGTGACACGGACCTCGCTAAGGAATACGACTTGACAGTTGTCGCTTTTCAAGATTGCCATTGCCGATTATGAATATTTTGAATGTTGCCAATGTTAACATTTATATATTTATATATCATGATTGTGCTGAAGATGAAGATGATGATGAAGGTTAAAAAATCTTTATTAAACCTGGGAAAGATAGTAGGTACGAGGAGTGTTTATTATTTAATTTTTACTTACCACAGGATATTAAAAAAATTCTTCGAAGATGTTTTAATTTTACTTTCCCGGCCCATCAACCGACTAGAAGATCGCGCAATTTTTTCTTGAGATGAAGACGGAGATATTCATTTTGAGTCCCCCTGCGACGTTAAGACCATGTCCAGATTGAGGTGTCATTGTCTGTCTGTCTGTGTGTCTGTGTGTCAGTGGCGTGACCGAGGTGAATGGGGCAAGCCCGACATACCCTTTTGTGTTTTTTACGCATTTTATAGAAAAAAAGTGGTACACCTTTACTTTTCAATATTTAGTTTTAAATTTACTGCTTGAGTCGTAGATTCAATAAAGCACACTGAAAGCATGCTACTGCTAGACAGAATTTAACATATACTTATCAGCAGTCGCATATCTGCAGTGGCTTTAAGAAATGCCGTTTTATTTGCTGGAGCGAGTGAAATCTAAGACAGAACTCACCACAAGCGACCTTTTCCTCCATTGTTTATCAGGCAATACAAACCATAATCAATTAAAATTATACGATGAAAAATCTGCTATGTCACTAGTTTAGAGAAAACGGAACTAAATACGGAACACGCTCGCAGTCTACTTCTACATATAACGCAAGCCTGACTTATTTGTCAATACAAAAGTCGTATAGATACATATATTGTTTTGCGTAATTTGCCACAGGTTAGAATGAGAGGACCACTGATTTTGAAAGCCCCGTTGCAAGCCCGTGTGTGCGAGCGAGATGATTAGCTGAACTCAACTCGGTAAGTTGCAGCGAATTGTCGCCTGTCGATATGCTGTTTTGTCGCGTGGAGCGATCTGTGCCCGCTAGATAGCAATAGCCGCTCGCAAATTCATTTATTAGTTTAGCGATATTTTTAAGAAGATTTTTAAGATATAAGACAAACCGGGGTTTTCGGCTTGTATGAAGGAACTGCCACTGCTGTGTGTGTGTGTGTGTGTGTGTGTGTGTGTGTGTGTATTGCTTTACGATAGCGCCCAAATGCTTAATCCGACTGAGTTATAGAAATAGTTCATGCAAGCGAGACAAAGCAGTGCGTTAGAGCGGAATATAAAATTAACGATCTTAAATAAGAATAAATAATTAATAGCCTACAATTTAAACAAGTGAGGGTTGATGATAAAAAATTCAAAATATGGTGCCATCGAGTGAATTTCATTTAAGCGCCGCAAAGCACGCGCCAACAAGTTCCACCCCGTAAGGTTGGTGCGCGAGAACGGCTCCGCGAAAAGATGGTGCGATCGAGCACGAAGATAATTATTCGGTACGAAAAGATCCACCTTGGCTAGTAAGCTATGGTTAACAGTCTTACCACGAATTAGATTGAAAACATAGGACATGGTCAACATTTTTTTTCTGAGACAGAAAGAATTATAGCCAACCATGCCTATGATAAATACAGTGGGATACAAAAGTGGATAATATCCGTACTGCTTGAAGTACAAAAGTACTAATACACAAATGACTTTCGGTATTTGGCCTAAATGAGTCTTCAGCTTCCACCAATATTGGTCCTGCACATACTTTAGTGGCGAATAGCCCTACGAGGACCAATAAGGAGAATTAAGTTGCGAAACAGTACAGCTCTTTATTTTTTCAGAGACATTCTACGATAAGTTTGTAATTGCGACAAAATTATCTCAAACAAAAAGAAATGGAGTACCCAACGTCGTGTGGCGTCTCGCTGGCACCGTTTTAATCTCCTAAATTAATTAGCGCCATCTTGAAATTTAATTAATTTATGAGCTAGCACAAATTGCAGAGGAAGAACGACATCTCTGATTTATCGTCCGGGTCGCACTGAAAAAGCTGCCCACATTTTCCTGGTTTATTTACTTTCTCCTATTTATTTTTAAAATGTTGTCCATTACCGCCAACGGTGGAACCAAACAGCAGCCAATAAATTAACGCCGAGATACAGTATTCTTTGTCGGTGAACTAATTTTTGTCGATTTCTACTATAGTTTGACCGCTACCGCTATGCCGCTCCTGAGGTAGCCGCGGTAGCGCTCAGCGGCATAGCGGTAGCGGTCAGTCTATAGACTCGAATATAGTTCAGTATATACTCGAATATAGTTCAGAATGTAGTTCAGTATATACCTATCGTTTAGTATTAATTATTACTTTAATAGTTACTCAGTCGAGTATCACGCCAAGTAACATTTAAGTCTAATAGCTGATTTACACTCTCGCACTAGTGGCGAGGCGAGGCGCGAGGCGTGGCGCGAGATGAGAGTGTGAACGGGCACTCGCCACTCGCCTCGCGCTCACCGAATCAGCTGAATAATACTCAAGTAGTAGGAAAAGTATCATTCAGTATCATCCGAATCTGCAGGAAAAGTATCATCCGAATCTGCTAAAAACAGTCATCTTATGAACAATAAGAGATAATAGAGTAATCCTTTGATGATATATGGAAATTGGAAGAAATTAACAGGAATAAATAATAAAAAAGAATTGTTATTGCAAGATTAGTGTGCTACTGGAGTCGAACATAAAGAAGTTATAAACTTGTGGCAACAATTAATCCCTTGTAAAACTCTTAACTATTGCAGAAAAATATCGAATAAGAATATTAGAATAGAATAGAATAACTTTATTGTACTATAAAAACATTACTTAATGAATATTACATTAGTTTTATAAAAAAAAGACAATTTATGCACAAATGGCGAACTTATCGCTATAGTGATATCTTACAATAAACCATTAAAAGGATGTCACTAATTAAAATTAAACCATTAAAAGGATGTCACTAATTTTATGTTTAACACGTCCCCGAGTAGGGACGTGTTAAACATAAAATAAAAGACACTTTTTTTTACAATTTATTCGAGAATAAATTATATCACATTTATTTATTACGCATAACTACCTAGAAAATTTACTGAATATGTGTAACCGCATTTTAGTATTCCTTTTACTGGGGGGGGGGGGGGGTCTTTATAATAATTAGTGACATCCTTGAAGCGGGTGAATCAGTACAGGCAAATAAGCAATTTTAAAATTAATAAAAAAAAACAATAAAAAAAAAATCCATCAAAATTTTTGGAGTCCCTCTTTTCACTTTTCGGGATCCCTTTGGGCTGTCAAATATTCTGATTACGATGAGGGCCCTAAGTTATAGCTTGTGTAGCGTATACGTAAATCCTGCACTGCGTCTACCGGGACTGTTTTGTCCCCAAGTCTCTATATTCACCCCACGGTTAGAAAAACTATCATTATCGTTAAAACTTCATGGGGAAGCGGGTTCGCCGATTGTAAGTGGCATCTCCATACTGTACACTCGTAACCATTTTACAGCGAATGGTTACGTCCAGTTTGGGACATATGATCTGTTTGTTTTCTTGGTTCGGTTTAACACTCGGTTTAACTCCCATCCGGTAGCTTCCTCGAAGAGGGACTAACCTGGAAAGGATTCTGTGGACCCTATCACGGTTCTGTCGTGGACAGGTGAGATCGGATACAATCTGGGGAACAACTCGGGCGCTGCTGAGCGGCTAGCGTTAGCCAATAGTCGGTGCAATTCGGCGAATAACCAGCGGGGGAAGGGGTGACGAAGGGTCTTGACACGTACGTTTCAAAGGAGTGGGAGGTTGTTGAATTAGTGTCAGCTACCTTTGAAATGATCAGTTGGCCACCCAATCCCATGTGATATTAGCTGGTAAAGGACGCCAGGGTCCGCGATATATTGGAACAGAATTACCGCTAACATCAAGTAGAGGCCGCGCAAGCGACTTCGAATCTGTGACCAGACTGGAGCACGGAGAAATCCGTCCAAATCTGGTAGTCACTGGTCACTGGTAGCTGCACTCAGAGAAATTTTTACTAGACAACGCTGCATTTTTACATTGCGAGCGAAAAATTGCGAAATTAACCATAGAATATTGTGGCAATGACAAATTACCCTTTGCGGGGTCAGCAACGCTTACTTTGTCGAATGCAAAAATTGCGGAATCAACAATATAAAATTGTGGCGCTAACAATTTTTTTCGACATTGTTATTACCTCAATGCTCTAAACTGCGGGGTTAACAATTTTACAGCTTGTGAGTTTAACAATGTAAACGTAACATTGATTTTATACGTTGCGGCGATAGCAATGTTCCGCTACTTTGATAAATTGACAACGTGCTAATCTGCGGAATTCACATAGTTAAAGATTGTGATTTTCACAATGTAAGCAGAATATTGATTTTATACATTGCGACGATGGCAACTTTACGGTACTTTGATAAATTAGCAATGTGCTAATCTGTGGAATTCACATAGGTGAGTATTGTGAGTTTCACAATGTAAGCGGAACATTGCTTTTTTAATGTTGTGGATAAATTAGCAATGTCCATGATTAACATAGTTGGTTTGTCAGTTCCACAATGTAAGCGAGACATTGATTTTATACGTTGCCGCGCTAGCAACTTTTACTAGCAACGCTAGCTAGTAACTACGTAAGTTGTGAATAAGGCAATGTTTTCATAATTCCTCAATGTTTTTAAATTGATATTAACACAACTTTGACGTAGATTTTTTCTCAATGGCAGATAGGTTTGAGAAAAACTCAAACTATAATTGTCAAAACCGCAACGTTTATTTTCTACAAAGTTGGGGGCTTTCCTAAACGTTGTCAAAATCCCGCCGCGCGCGCAAGTCGCGACACGCTCGCCGCTCGGCTGTTTGTTTGCGACGCTATTCCAGTTGATTCCAGTCTGTAACAAGGGCGCGGGCGGAGCGCTCGCTCTGATCAAGTGCATTTTACGGCGTCGTATTTTCAAGAAAGAATTAAAAGCACAACTCCGAACTGTTCAAAAGTGCAATCAGTGATTAAGTGGCGACATCTCAGAAAAATGGAGAAAGAACAGCAGCTACTGTTTGACTTCTTAATATCGAACAACCTCGTACACCTGTTTTCCACACTACAAGGTAAGTTTTTTGAAAAAAATATTTATCGAGTCAGCGTGGTGAATATAGTCGAATGATATTGAAAGATCAATAATCTAGAATAATAATAAAATCAGGTCTTCTTAATATGATCAGTAGTTTCGGAATAAAGGGTGAACACATCGAACGCGTCGGCTGCCGCGGCCATGTGTCGGGCGCGATCTGTGTAATGAATTTCTATTGAGCCGTCCTATATTATCGCGTCCTATTATCGTCCTATATAGAAATCGTCCTATTATCGCGACCTTGAGGCTTCGGACGACTGTACATACTGTCCTAAGCCACGGCAGCAAACGCGTCCGATAGTGCAATGTGTTCGCCCCTTAATCGTCGTTTTTCTGAAACGCTATCTTTTTATTGTGATTTATTCTTCTTCTCGTTCTCTAAGAGACACTACAATTCAAACGTTAGCGCTCGAGGAGTTAACGGACTCAATAAATGAGATATAGGTATTTAAAAAGTGTCAACTCTATACATTTCGGTAGGTTAAGTTAGTTTTTTAAAACAATTTATTAACACCTATGTGACAGTAGGTTAGGTTAGTTTTTTTTAAGAACCATGATAAAACTAATTTACAAAATAAAAATAAATTAAATTAAAAAAAACCGACCTTATTTTTTAACAGATTTAGCACTGCAATGATTGAATTTAGTAGTGTGTATTTTTTTTTTGAAAACTAGACGAGGTACCAAAAGTAGAATAATTCCGACTTAACGGAGTGGCTATAATAGATTGTTTTTTTTCTAGATCAGGGTGCAGATTTAGACTTTCTGCTGCACGCTAACGATCACGAGCTTTACAGCTTGGTTCCACAGGTCGTAGATAAAGGAAAGCTTCGCATAGCACTGGACCGCGTGAGTAGTTCTGATGGTTGCTCCTTGCATGCCTGTTGCAATAAAATTCAGATAAAAGTCAGTTCGCATCAAACTTGTCTTTTCGACGGTTTGTAAAGTTTTAAATCATAAAACACTTTGCGACACTCCGATGTACACTTGTGCCATAATGTTCGTGACATTATCGGTTTTCGTTCCGATTGCACTCCCACGCACATTGCGGTCGGCAAGACGTCCGGTTGGCTATCCGAAGTCTACGTAATTATGTTATTTACAGATATTATAGTAATTTCCTTTATTTACAGAAGAAGGAAAGTGACCTATGCAAGGTTAGCGTTCTTAATGAAAGAACCGTTCGCACTTCTGTCGCTGCTCCATTTAGGCAAAAGTCGTTCGTGTCGACATCGCGCACTTCCTCACCGTCATCTTGCACTCCCTCACCGTCATCATGGTGTATGACTCCACATGAGGTTTGTGTAGATTTCATGCACCATTTTAAATAAATAAATTAAAATTTTCACAGTAATTTAAAAATAACAAATTTTGCTTGTATCGAATATAATTGAATGTCTCTTGGTAAAATAAACTGAATTAATTGCAATTTAGTTTTAACTGTAGTATATTTCCTGTCATAGCATAATATGATATTGAACCTTCAATAAGGCTGGATATTTTTTTGTTACAGGAGGGTCCTCAACACACTGTCTCTTCGTTTAATACTCAGATTGATGCTACAGAGAAGTTTTTGTCACCTGCTGTAGCCGGTTCATCATCTGCCAGGGCGGCGGTGAGTTAGAAAAATTATAAAACTGGCTTTAAATAAAAACTGTTATTGGATGGAACAGAATGTGATCTCGTGCAGTCTCGTGGACTACGGCCGCTTTTGAATACTATAAAATGACGAGAAATAAAATAAGTAGAGAATTATATAAATTTTTTTAATTTCAGGAAAGGGAACTCACACATTTTGATGAAGAAGTGTCAATTATCGACTTTACTACAATCCTGGTAGGAACAACACTCCGATCAATGTTGGAGTCCACCACAGCAGGAAAGCCGCTTCTTAAAAAACAAGTTTTAACGACACGGGACCGAAAAATCATCACTGCTGTCATCGTGGAGTCAGAAGTACGCAAACTAAAAAAAGTTACGGACCCGATACGAAAAGAAGTATGGGAAAACTGGACCAAAGAGATTGTATCTCTATTTCCGGAAGAAACAAACTCCGTATATTACAGCCCCTTTCGAATAGTTGAAGGTCGGGCTATACAGGCCAGTGGCCTCATTATCAACCGACTAATCACAGTTAGAAGAAACCTGTCAACTCCATCAGAACCCCGCCGCAGCGAGAGCCGCAGTAGTGAATACAGCAGCGACAGCGAAAATAAAAAGAAGAAAAGGCGTACAAGCGACACGCCTGGTAGAACACGACCTTTGCCTGAAAACTTCAACTTGCTTCAACAACTTCAGAATGAGGAGGCCTCGTCTCAAGATGACGTGCAGTGGCTCAAAGTCTCCTCATCACCCCGAGATCTCGCTAAATCTAAATGGCATAATACTCTGCGCGAGCGGGTAGCCATCCTAGAGGGAAGCGACTATATAGCTTACTGCAAAACATTCCCAGCGATACAATCTCCATGGGGCTATGAATTGGTGAGTAATTTTGTAAGCTTATCAACATGCGACATTTCTCACTTGTTGCAAATTTAATACAGTGGCTACATTTTGCGGATCTAACCGCTAAGACATCGATCACGCGGCATCGATGCAATTCTGCTGAACGCGCTTTTTCTATTTTGTCTTTTTTGAGATTATTTTCAAAGAGTATCATGTTATTATATTCGTAATTATTTTCGATTTCCATGTTGTGTTCAAAAACGTTGTAAACAATCCGAATGACAGCTACGTTTGACAGCTTGCTACTAACCGCTGCTAATCGAAATTCAATTAAGTTCAATTAAGTCATTGCGTTTTTGTGGGCTTTCAGCAGATAATGTGCAATCGATGACTCATCGATGTGTTCTGCAAAATGTAGCCAGTGTCACTATTATATAGAATAAAAAAAAGAAATAAAACGCACATTGGAATATGCTCCTGTAGCGTCATTGTAAGCATTTGAGTGTATTATGTATTATTTTTTTATTTACTTATTTAATGCTTGCACAATTAAAAAGTAATTACAATGTCACTCAGCAAATAATAGAACATTGAAAAACAACAGCTTAGGATCAACACAGCTCAGGCGCTATGCACATCTAACGGGGCCTCTAATGCCTGTATCTAGATGCAGAATTGTTGTGTAAAACATAACGCAATAGTAAATATATTAGTATGATGTAAGTTTATATAAGTAAATACAACATTTTTTTTTGTGCAGTTCGCCAGTGACTTCAATTCAATATATGGAGAAGCAAAAAGGAAATTCGAAGAAAGATTCCCAACAGTGAAGACTCGCCTACTAACATTATTGGACGAGAAGGCCCAAGAGTTCATACGCAGAGTTGATATTCAATCTGTCTTGGATCTTGCAACCTGTAAGTAATGTTTAGTTCTAAATAATACCTTAACTTAAGTCCTGGCCATTTAATTGTTCTATTAAAATCTGTCTTCTTCTTCTTCTTCTTTAACAGCCCTTATCTATACTAATATTATAAAGAGGTAAAGTTTGTGACGTTGTAGGAAGTAATCTCTGGATCTACTGAACTGATTTTGAAAGTTATTTTACCAATAGAAAGCCACGTTATTTGTGAGTGTCATAGGCTATATATTAATCCGAGAAATGAGAAGACTTTTTCGTGGTAGTCGGATTTTCAAAGTAAGTCGGAAAAAACGGTCGAACGAAAACGTTTCTAACGAACGCTGCCTTAACGATGAGAGATATATGATTAAGTTCTAGAGAAAAGTTGTAGATCTTAATAATGCTTACAAAAAAGTCTTACTTATTAAAAATATTTATCAAATTAAATCTCCTCAACTACTTCTAGAGTTACGGCAGTCATGGCCGAATAATCCGGTATATTTTGAGTGCGAGACGAACAGACGAGTGATGATATATTTTATTTATTTGTAAAATTTATATTTGCAGTGGGAGAAGAACCAGCGAACGTTGCGGCCTTCCTGTCAATTCCGCTGCTGCTCAAGCAGATGCATACGATACCGGTGAAAGGTGTCAAGAAACAGTGGAACCCCTCGCGTACAGAAGTAAGCAGCGCCTTCATAAGTTTAGTACCGTCTGTATCAGACCTCGAAACCCATTGTTCTGAGAGAGAAGCTAAACTTACAGAGAAAAACATACATGTGCTTCCGTATATTATTGCTGTTGGCCCCAGTTGGAAGGATGTTGCGCAGTACGATTTAATTATATCAAAAGACATTCGGTACACCTTCTCCAATGTGTGTGATGTTATTACGAATGCTTTTAAAATATTGTGGGCATTAGATTTACCTTACCCGAAAGAATGTGCACCTATTTGGATGTTCGTTCAAAGAAGTATATATCTCATGAAAAGCAAGTATGACACGGAAGGTACTCCGATGTTAGATTTACTCGCATCTGTTTTAAATAGACACGATGGTGCAATGCGTGTTATGTAAACGGTCTCTTCTTAATTTAAGACAATTTAAAAACCACTACACTATTTATCATCCTGGCCAGGTCTATTTCTGTCCAACTATTGGTTGCGGAAGAAGGTATCAACTTTACAACTCGTTTAGACGTCATTATTTGAAAGACCATTCAGAGGCCCAAGCCCCTGAAGCAATTTCATCCAATATGGACACTTCACATATGCGCACTACACCAGCTGGGTTACAAAATGATGATAAAATAGTTTCTAAACTAGAAAATGAAGCTATCAAAGCAAAATATGTAAACATTAATTTGAATACTGTTTCACTGAGCAAAACCATGGCTCAACTGTTTTCATCCCTTTATAGTAATCCTCAATTGCCGATAAATGTGTCAGATACAGTTTATAACGGTATTGAAAACATTTTCAACTTATCTATCAAGCCTTTATTACCGATGACGCCCGGCTCTGCTACGGAAAACATTATAAGTGATTTAAAAATGTTTAATTCAATGCACCATAGATTGAAGTACTTTGAAGGAAAAGGGTCCTTAATTAATCCTGAGCCTTATGTGGTGGGTCGCAGATTTGATTTTGTAAAAAAAAATGGAAGCAGTTTTTATCAAGCAGTAGATTGCGTGGCGCATAAAATACAAATGAAAGCGGTTTTGCACAAATTTTTTTCTTTGCCTCGGTTGCTATGTCAGACGATAGATAATATGAAAAAACTAATGAACCATGACGCATCAGTCAGTGTGGAACATTTTATGCATGGTTCATTTTGGAGACAGAGATTTCATGGAGAAAAATTAGTCATGCCAGTATTTTTGCAAATAGATGATTTTGAGACTTTGAACCCTTTGGGGAGTCATAGTGGCATACATAAATTGGGGGCAGCCTACATTTCTCTTCCTTGTCTGCCTTACTATTATGCCTCCCAATTGTCTAACATTTTTTTGACTTTATTATATCATTCTAATGACAGAGTCGAATTTGGAAATAAAATAATATTCCAGCCTCTAATTGATCAGTTCAATGACTTAATTCGAAACGGAATATTATTCGATCTACCAAATTTTAAAGGAACCGTTTACTTTGAATTGGCACTCATTTTGGGAGATAATTTAGGTTTGCACAGTGTTTTAGGCTTTGTTGAAAGCTTCTCGGGCAACTTCCCTTGTCGTACTTGTAAAGTAGAAAAGAAACTAATGCAAAAGCAATTCTATGAAAATACATCTCTTCTAAGAACGGACTCTAACTATCAGGAAGATTTAAATACGAACAATCCATCTCTGACAGGCGTGAAAGAGAATTGTACATGGCTTCAGATAGAAAATTTTAGTTTATTTTCACAAATGGGTTTTGATGTAATGCACGACTTACACGAAGGTTGTTCAAAGTATATCATGTGTTCACTGCTTGTAGTTTTTGTAGATAAACTGAAATATTTTTCAATCGATATTGTTAATAGCAAAATTTCTTCATTTTCCTATGGCCCTGATAAAAAAGATAAACCGGTCACGCTAGCAATGCCTAATATACGAAAGGGCAATATACGTTTAAACGCTGCCGAAATGTACACATTTTGCAAGTATTTTGGGGTGATGTTCGGCAATTTCGTTCCGAGGTACGATAAGTATTGGGAACTATATATTCAATTGATGAAAGTTATAGATTTTGTCTTATCTCCCGCCTTTGCACCTGATCAAATTGACTTTTTTAAGTTTTTAGTAGCTGACCTTTGCGAAATGTTTACCACATTGTTCGAACAATCTCTTAAACCCAAGTTTCACAATTTATTGCATTACCACTCCGCAATGTTACGATTTGGTCCCTTACGGCATCTGTCTTCTATGCGCTTTGAAGCTAAACATCGACCGAACAAGTTAGCCGCAAAAACCTCAAATAATCGAATGAACATGACATTCACAATAGCTCGAAGACATCAGTTGATCTTAAATGATATTTTTCTAAAGGGAAGTATAGGTTCGTCTTTTTCATTCGGAGGCCAAAAAGAAATTGCCGATAGTAAAGTTAAAAAAATTCTAAATAAAATTAAGCTGTCTAATATAAGCAAATTGTATAAAGTCAAATGGGCAGAAAAGTGTTCTGAGCGGTATAAAGCAAATGACATAATTATTTCTGCAATTGAGGAGGAAAATGTTACCTTTGCTAAAATAAAAGATGTATATGTTGATGGTGTATGTAAAATAATAATTAAGGCAAAGCTTTTTGAAACAATAGGTTTAGATGATCATTATCATGCTTATTATCTACGAAACTCGTGTCAGACGTCAGTATTCATTGATCAGGAATTGATGCAACATCCGTTCATATGCAATGGTGTAGTTATCGGATATGACATCAATCTACCTGAGCTCCATGTTGTACTTAGCAAGCCTATTTAATTGAAATGAATGAAAATCTTAAAAGTTGAAAAGTTAAATATTATAATGATCAAAATAGTTTATACATGTATGAATAAAACTGTAATCTGTAAATTTATGGCTTCTTATGTTTGTTAATCTTAGTTAAGAGGAGACAGAGTTTCTAGAGCATACGTTTCTATACAAAATATTACAGAAACGTCTTTCAAGTTCTTAGCCCTTCAAGCCCCGCGACTTCGATATCGAAGTCAACTTAACGCGTCCAGGAAAAGTGATTTGATTGGGTTTTTCGTGTCATTCCGTATGCAGTTGTATTTTATTTAAATGCACGATGATACAAATATCATCGTGCATTTAAATAAAATACAACTGAATACGGAATGACACGAAAAACCCAATCAAATCACTTTTCCTGGACGCGTTCAGTTGACTTCGATATAGAAGTCGCGGGGCTTAGTCGCGGGGCTTGAAGGGTTAAAGACTATTTTGTATGGAAATTTTCTATTTCCGACCTAAACTCTGTCTCCACATAAAATTATTCGAGTAAAATTAAAATTAATAAAGCAAATGACATAATTATTTCTGCAATTGAGGAGGAAAATGTTACCTTTGCTAAAATAAAAGATGTATATGTTGATGGTGTATGTAAAATAATAATTAAGGCAAAGCTTTTTGAAACAATAGGTTTAGATGATCATTATCATGCTTATTATCTACGAAACTCGTGTCAGACGTCATGTATTCATTGATCAGGAATTGATGCAACATCCGTTCATATGCAATGGTGTAGTTATCGGATGTGACATCAATCTACCTGAGCTCCATGTTGTACTTAGCAAGCCTATTTAATTGAAATGAATGAAAATCTTAAAAGTTGAAAAGTTAAATATTATAATGATCAAAATAGTTTATACATGTATGAATAAAACTGTAATCTGTAAATTTATGGCTTCTTATGTTTGTTAATCTTAGTTAAGAGGAGACAGAGTTTCTAGAGCATACGTTTCTATACAAAATATTACAGAAACGTCTTTCAAGTTCTTAATGACTATTTTGTATGGAAATTTTCTATTTCCGACCTAAACTCTGTCTCCACATAAAATTATTCGAGTAAAATTAAAATTAAACACTCCTTTTGTTATAACATGTATGTCAGTTGTAAATAAATAAATGTTTTATTTTGTGTAACTGTTGTTTATGTTTTAGGTTATTGGATACACAAACACGCACAAGTAATGCAACATAGGCTTCAGATCTTCTTCAGGTTTTATTTGCAATGCTGTTCCTGGTCAACCGCAGTGTAAATATTGCAGGAATAGCAATAATGGATTTCTTTTTCCCTGCAATTAATATTTACACAGCGGTTGTACAGTATACAGCAGTACAAATAAAATATGCTGAAGATCTGAAGCAATGCGTACGTTGCTTTATTAGCAACTTTCAAGTTGTTAGAAACACAACTTGAAAGTTGCTAATAAAGCAAAGTGCGCATTGCTAAACCCACAAGGTTGAACCACAACTCTGTTAGAAACACAACTTGAAAGTTGCTAATAAAGCAAAGTGCGCATTGTTAAACCCACAAGGTTGAACCACAACTCTGTTAGAAACACAACTTGAAAGTTGCTAATAAAGCAAAGTGCGCATTGCTAAACCCACAAGGTCGAACCACAACTCTGTTAGAAACACAACTTGAAAGTTGCTAATGAAGCAAAGTGCGCATTGCTAAACCCACAAGGTTGAAAGGCGGAATTGATTGCGAATCAACAGAGTAAAGTTGTGAAATTCGCAATGTGTTAACATTGCGAATTTCACAAAGTAAAATTGTGAAATATGAGCCATCAAAGTAAAGTTGTGAAAGCACGCCTTTGTGAAATTAACAATGCTATGCTCTGTCATATAAGCAATGTTTTTCGACAATTTTGGCGTTGTGGCTCCCACTATTTTACCTTGATGGCTCATATTTAACAACTTTTTGTTGTCAAATTCACCATGTTTTTTTCTGAGTGTGGGTTCACTTCTCAGTGCCTCGCGGTAAAGCTTTGATCTCTTACGGGCTCATAGCGTAGTATGACCTCAGTATATACCCCAGACAGTAGCTTCTCTTAGAACAAAATTGAAATCAAAACCAATACAACACGAGTCGTAAGAGCTCGCATTTACTCGCCAGATGTTCCGCTACTCGGCCTACGCAGATGTCCGAATGCTCGAAAAGTCGCCATCATTTACCTGGCCGTAATGCTAAATGTTCGCGTTCGTCGGGACGGACCCCTTTAGCCACATTCTTCGCACCCTCTTCCCGCATTGCCTTGCAGCTCGAGAGTAAAGATACTGGTTTGTATACTGTGGTACGACTGTGGATTGTGTAGTCCAAATTATTTGCGTTCAACCCATGGGAGAAAGAACGACAACAGTCGTTATAATTTCCTGGGGTGGCGGGTTCTATCGTAGCAATTGACACAACTCCAGTTGGATTCTCGGGGGTTTGTCGGTGGAGTTAGACAGTGGTTCAGTTCCTTTTTCGCTATGTCTTAACGTTCACTCTATGGGAGATAGAACGACCTGATGTCGTGAAAATACCCTGGAGTGACAGGTTCGCCCGTTGTGTTGACACCCCAGATGTACACCCTTCAACCATAACATTTGCCCTCATATTCGATAATGAATCGTGAACTAGAAAATCAACGACAAAACTCATTAATACCGAAGCACATGTGGCGACAGTAAAACACACTTCGAAATTCTACATCTACCTATTAATTAGTTTGTAATGAGAGTGAGCTACCAAGAGGAAGTTGAAAATAGTTTCAAGCCAATTAGTGCAATGCAGCAGCCGACAGCTGTCGCTGCTCGTAAAGGCAAAGCAACCGACTTTCCAACATATTGGGTATATGCAGACCGAGTAGCTAATAGCTACCTATTACATTTCTTTATTTATCTATTAATATTCAAGTTCTCATCTTAGAGTTGCGAATTATTTTATTGCTAAATGTATATGTCACCTGGTCTATAAAAAGGGGGCTTAGGCGTCAAAAAATCATTTTACACTTTTTTGGCGATTCGGATAGAGTTTGAGACACTCTTACACGTGGTGAAAACCAGAAGTTCATTCTTTGATAACTCTAAACAATTGTTTCTCGTATTCTCGATCATTTTGCTTGTTATAATTGTTTGGCATTTGTTATTACAACAATCCTTTGAGATAAATTTGGTTACCAAGTCTTCACCCTCTTCTTCAAGTCTTCTACCACGTCTTCATCGAGAGTAGATAAATCCATCCTAACGAACTTTGTTCCTTAGCATCTTCTGTCTGAGACTAATGTAGTTCATCATCATTGCCATTCAAACTAACATTATCATCGGACCCGTCATTGCATTCATCGTTTTCTGGGAAATATTGATTGTAGACGTCACTAAACTCCTCATCAACACTATTTTTTCAGCAAAAGACCAACAGAAACGAATAATATAACGTGATAACGAAAAAGACGGCCGTCACGATAACAATGATAACATTTGTAAACTCAGCGTTACTCGCTTAGAAATCAGAAACTAGCAACTTAAAGCGATCAACTACGATAATATTCCGAACTATGCCGATAGTATTCCGATAGTATAACCGATAATATTCCTAAATATTACGAGCTATCAAACTATGGTTGTCAGTTAATCCTCGAATGGCCTTAACAATATAGGACATCCGAAAATCCCTTCTAAGACAAGGGGAATTACAACAAACTACGCCTAAAAAACGGTTGTGTCACCCTAAGACTTTCCGGGAAAGTAGACAAGCCCCCCAACCAACCCCTCACTTGCGCCGACCCAGCCTCCGTCCGCGCGACAGTTCGTAGTATATTTGTAGTATTTTCCGTTGTAATAAATTGATATTTTTCCAAAAATGATGATATTTTCTTAAATATGGCGGATTTTAAATTTTATTTGCTTCACTTGTATACGAGGTATTTCAACCAAAATTTCACAGCATGATTTCAGTTAAACAAGACATCTGTCTACCTAATTTCAAGTCTCTAACTGCAATATATATATATATATATATATATATATTATATATATATATATATATATATATATATATATATATATATATATATATATATATATATATATATATATATATATATATATATATATATATATATATATATATATATATATATATATATATATATATATATATATATATACATATATATTTATTTATTTCTATTTTATTTCTGGAAACATTCAGCGCATAGGTACAATTGACATACGTGTGCATAAACATCTCGTAATGTGGAAAAAAAGAAAAACATTACGCCGATAATCGTTTCCTACGAAAGTAACAGATTTCCGCATATTACACATTTGGATTTCAGCATATTACACTTAAAAATTAATTTTAAAATAAACTAAGTTCATATTAAATATAAAATTAATATAGAAAACCGATGGGAGAGGTAGGGAATTGGAAGTGATTAGGAAGAAGGAGTAAGATGATGGTATGTGTATAATTATATATATATATATATATATATATATATATATATATATATATATATATATATATATATATATATATATATATATATATATATATATATATATATATATATATATATATATATATATATATATATATATATATATATATATAACTATATATATATATATATATATATATATATATATATATTTATATGTATATATATATATATATATATATATATATATATATATATATATATATATATATATATATATATATATATATATATATATATATATATATATATATATATATATATATATATATATATATATATATATATATATATATATATATATATATATATATATATATATAAATAAAGATATAGATAGGTCGTATAGTGGATATATAGATACAGATATTTATTGATGTTTATAGATATTATAGATATATAATAAATATTTATAAATATTTGTAGTAGCTACTGATATGTTGCATGAAAAGTATATAACTAATTAGGTGCAATTGATTTGAATAATTCTTTAACGAACGTCGGTTGGTTGAGGTTGAAAATGTCGATGGTGGAGAAGGTTTTGAGGTTGAAGTATGACTAGCGAGCTCCCTTTTGGACCGATTTAAACCACAATCTTCTTACCTCTTATTGTGACCGAATGATGACTGCATTCTAAATTTCAGGTCGGATAAAGCGTTTAGGAGTCATCGTGGAGGAATACACACACACAGAGATTCACAGACACAAGAACAAGGACACACACATACACACAGACCCACAGACAAACTTCAATCTCGAAATAGTCTAATTTGTCTGAGGGGGGGAGGGGGGGGGGGGAGTTGACATTTTTTCCCTTGAGCCGGGAAAGTAAAAGGACCAGGTTGACTAGCAACAACGTAATTTAGGAAATATGTCAAGGAATTATGGGAGTCAGGCACAGGAGGTGTTTAAAATTGGCATTTTGACTTAGATATCTTTGAAAAAACCCGAGTCATACCCCACCGTCCGGACACCTATCATAAAACTGTTTCTAAGCTGAAATATTCAACTGCCAACAACTAGAGCTGTGAACTGCAATAGGCGAACCCATCACCTCTGGAAGTTTTAACGACATTAGACCGTTCTATCTCTACCGTGAGATGAGCGTAGAACACTTGGGATGAAAACAGTCCACTGTTTAATTTAGCCACTCGCCCGTAAAGCCAAAGCCTTACCATGAGATAACCAGGTTAATCAACCGGTAGGCCGACACTCGCGCCATTACTTCCAGTTACAACCAGATTACTCCGGTCTCCCGACTGGTTACAGGTTTGAGGTCGCTTGCGCGGTTTTCTCCCTTACGAAGCGGTGATACGATGTCTACCGTATCTACCGCGGACCAAGGAATCTTTTGCCTGGCTGTTCACCCGGTATCGGGTAGCCGATTTGTCATTTCAAGAGCAGTTGTTGTAAGGTTAAACACCACCCCCGCTCTATTGAAAACAAATTAGTTTCCCGACTCCCCCGGCTGTCAGTCGGAATGCACATTCGATTCACCGACGCGGCACGGTGCGCAAACCGTCCAGGAGTGCCCGAAGGTTGACTCCTATTGGAAAATGGCCCGCAGGTCAGAGTCCTACCCGGACTTGCACTTCTGCGTGGAGGCCGCCGGATGGGTGTTGACCGACCGAGAGTTTGACCGACCCTAAAAGCATGGCTATTAGTGGCCTAACTACAACAGGGCCTATATTGACAGAGAAGTTCACCGCCGAAATATCGATAAAAAATAGAAAATACCGATCACAGAAACCTAAAAGCGAACGCTCCGGTTTTAATCCTTGCCGATGAGCAAAAAGGGCACCCTAGGCCGTTGCGGCAGCCTAAGACAAAGGATCCTCGCCGCCTCGATATTTGTCGACAATATTAAATATAATAATTTCCTATATATAATAATTTCTAAATAATTCCAGGCCAAAGCTAGGAGTTTACGCGTTAACTTCGCAAACTGTTGCGAACTACTGAATTACTCAATTCTGAATGGGAATTACTGAATTGTTTTGGGAATTATTGAATTCCCCTCGGTCTTATACTAAGCCCATAACTTGTATAATATTATAACGATACTTTCGAATATACGAATGACTTTATAAGTAAACTAGCTGACCCGTGCCCACTTCGTTGGGCGGTAAAACTTTTTACTTGTGATGAAATTACGAGTGTGGTTTGGTTAGTACTGAGTGCTATGATTTATTTCCTGACTGCCAAAAGAATGGTTATATTTTTACTGCATATGTATGCATATATTTGCATGTCAATTTGACTATATTACCGTTATTTGTGAGTGTCTTCTTGTGAGTGTCTCATTTGTGAGTGTCTTATCTCTTTAACCATTTATGCAGTAAAAGTGAAATTATATGCAGTAAAAGGGAAAAGTCATTTGTTTTAAACACTTGAGACGATAAATTTACTTATTTTGATATGAATTCATAATTGTTGATAATATGACCAATAAACATGACCTAACGATTTAAATTATTTTTAATATAAAATACTACTTTTTCTTACTTAAATATAAAAGTTAGACATATGCTGTCGCTGACTTTTTTGTAGGCACTATCAAGCTCTACAACTTTTTTCTAGAACTTAATCATATATCTCTCATCGTGTTCGTTAGAAACGTTATCGTTCGACCGTTTTTTCCGACTTACTTTGGAAATCCGACTACCACGAAAAAGTCTTTTCATTTTTCGGATTAATATATAGCCTATGACACTCACAAATAACGTGGCTTTCTATTGGTAAAAAAATCTTCAAAATCGGTTCAGTAGATCCAGAGATTACTTCCTACAACGTTACAAATTTACCTTTTTATAATATTAGTATAGAGATGATCTGGCCGCCGAGTAGTTAATGACCGATGTATGTATGTCGACGACCAGATGTACGTATCCAATTTATTTCGGTTCCTCTGCATGAACAGAGAGTATATAAAACACCGTATTAATATTTAAACAATTTAACTTCAAGTTAATTTGAGTGGTGACTTACCAGTTTGAAGTGATCGAAATAAAGTGAAGATTTAAATCTCGTAAATCATATGCAATATTTGATAGTGGATATTGCTGAATTTGAAAGGTCTCATTTGAAAGACGAAAATGAATGTTCTTCGAATAATATTGGTCATTATTGCGTCGACATAACATCGTCTATTTATACTAAGAATTACACATTGTAATTTATTATTCTTTGCATGTTGTAAAATATCAATAACTTTGCGTGATTAGAACTTGACTGCGTGATTAGAACTGAGATTTTCACGATTAGAACTTAAAGAAAACGCTAGAATTTAAAATCTTACATTTTAAGCATTTATGTAATTTGAAAATAGTGTTATAACATACATAGCATAGTTTATTAAAAATGAAAGCATTTTTCGACAAGTAATGTGATCTAGGAACGAGTAGTCTAAGAAAACCGCCCTGTTTCTAAATCAGTCAATGGGCGACCTCGGATCCGGCGCCGTGGGAGGAATGGGTTATCTACTGTTTTGAAATAAGTCCACCAAAGCCCACCCCCTCTTTTTAAAACCAGTATCATCACGGTCGGCGAGAAGGTTGTGCCCTTGGAGGTCAGTTAAATTCACAGCTATAGAGGCCAGCTCGTAACACTTATAAACCCAAATAACTTAAGAAGAGAAGAACTTTTTTTAGAGAAACTATAATAGTTTGGCATTTTTAAAAGCATAAGTAAAGTGGTATAAGTATAGTTTAAATACGCAATTAAAATTAAAATTTACAGTAGTCTGAATACCATAAACTCAGTGTAACTGTTTCGCAGTTGCGAACCCGAGTTTCGCAACTGCGAAACCTCCCTGGGGGGGGGGGGGGGGGGGTTAAGTCGTTTGGTGGTAGGGGAGGGGGTTGAAGAGATGGGTTTAGGGGGTTTGGCTCGTGGGGTGGTTGTCTGCTTGCCGATAAAGTCTTGGGGTGACACAACCGTTTTTTTTTCTATTCTTACACAGCCGTGGCGCTAAGTAAGTAAGAAAGTAAGCTCGCCTTATCACAGAAGTGCCTAGCAAGGCGGGCTTGGTTTTACTTTACTTGGCACATCAGGAAAACAAACGTTTACATTTAATTTATGCGCAATTTAACCTGGGATCAGACAGTTGTATGCTTAAATTTAGAAGCATATAATGGTAATTCCTGGATTGTATTTTCTTTTGTACTCTTGGCATTTGAATACGTATGAAAATAATAAATAATACATAAAATAAATCATACTACATATGCATAGCTTATCTGGTGTAAGTCATCACAGGATATTTATAGATTTGATATATTTGGGCCCTTACCTATGAAGTTGCTGTTCTATAACGGAAATTTAAAGCCAAAAATTTTGCATGAAAAATTTATATTTAATTAATAAAAATATTGACCTCTATTATTTATGCAGATTTGTCATTTTAATGGGAGTTGTTTAATTCCTTTTCTGTAAAACTCTCCTGGACAGGAACCAATAAATGCTTTAAAGGCGTTTTTCATTGACTCTTCAAAATTGATTTTCTTCCCTCGTAAAAAGTTACATAAGTTCTGAAAAAAAAAACTCTATCGGAGCAAAGTCTGGCAAGTACGGTGGGGTGACCAGGAGTCTTTATTCCCAACTTTGCGACTGTTTGCAGTGAAATCTGTGATCATACGTTGCCATGCAGAAGCAGTAGCGATGAGCGACTGACCCGGCTCGGTTATTTCAGTTATTACGAGCTTCTCCATAATTATTTTCAGTTCAAGTTCAAGTTCTTTATTGTGTGAATTATTAAAAAAAACATACAATGTTTAAGTAATAAACTGCCCACAGAGCATACAACATTTCGTTTTAGAAGAAACTTCATAAAGTAGAAGCTATATAAGGCGCAATCAACAAGCAGTAAAACTAAAACTATCAACAATTAAAATAATCAATATCAGAAATGATCAAACAAAAGCAATAATCAGATAATCAATCAAAATAATTTTTATAATGTTTTGTTCAAGAAGAATCTAAATACATTGTAATTACATTTAAAGATAAGATACCATATAACTAAAACAATCAATAAAATAATTCATTTAAGCTAAAACAATCAAAAAATGAAATAATCAGTATACGCATTTCATTAAAATAAAGGGGCTGTAAAAAAAGTCATTTTGTAAAATTTATAAATTCCTTAATAGAGTAAAACGTATTTGTTGTAAAAAAATCCTTTAAAAGTTTTTGGAACGTTCTGAGGTTGCTATTGTCTTTTATATTACATGGTAGGCGGTTAAAATAATAAGGCCCTGAAAATCGGGTACTTTGCCTAGCAGCGTTTAAAACCACAGTTCTTAACAGTACACAAATTCCTAGTTATCCTAGGTCTCATGCCATCCTCTCCCATCCTTCGCTCCTTGCGAATTATTCCAAATCCTAATTATATTTAAAAAATGGCATTTTTGTTACTTGATTAAGTTTTGTTATGTTTTTTTATAAAGTTTTTGTTTTTTTTATCTCTTGACACCTAAATTTTTACACTTCCACGAAGGTTGGCTGTAAGAGATTGTATTTTAGGCATTAAGTCGGCCTTTTGTATGTTTTTGTTTAATGTGCAATAAAGAATCTCTATCTATCTATCTATCTACATATTTACGGTAATTGTATAGCCAGACTGTAAGAAGCTGTCATAGAAAACACCGGGCACAGGATCTCACATTTGAAAATAATGCAAATTTTCAACTTTGCCATGGTTGCTGCACAAACGAAAATATTTTATACATCTGATTCTTAAAAAAGAATAACATGGCCTTAAATTAAAATATATTTGAAATCGAAGACTATCGCGGTTG
Organism: Micropterix aruncella; assembly: GCA_944548615.1. Lineage (NCBI taxonomy): Eukaryota > Metazoa > Arthropoda > Insecta > Lepidoptera > Micropterigidae > Micropterix > Micropterix aruncella. The sequence continues at coordinate 18,901,112 of OX155973.1, forward strand.
TTTGACATTATAAATAGGATAGAAAACGAATTTACCGCGTGAAATTTGTAGGACCCGACGTTTCGGTAACGTTGCAGCCGCCGTTGTCTAGGGTAGACTACAAATTTCACGCGGTAAATTCGTTTTCTATCCTATTTATAATGCAACGTCACCGAAACGTCGGGTCCTACACATTTCACGCGGTAAATTCGTTTTCTATCCTATTTATAACGGCGATTTGTCTACCCTAGACAACGGCGGCTGCAACGTCACCGAAACGTCGGGCCCTACAAATTTCACGCGGTAAATTCGTTTTCTATCCTATTTATAAATATATTTGACTTTGAAATTTTAACTCAAACCATAGTTATCCAAGTTTAAAGTGGCCAGTGTACAAAAACAGCAATTACATAGGTAAGGGCCCAATATTAAATTGGAGTTTCCACGAATAAATTGCATCAATGTCACCCTGGAAAAGAGTTCAGGCCTCCGCATTTCAAGATAGGTCCAATTTACATCATTAACAAACTTTAGACAATAAGACTTGACTACATAGAAATTATTAACAAATGAATTCAATAACAAAGGATCCAAATTCTAGCTCGAATAACTCCAGATAAGTTGTTGTATAATTTATAATGAAAATCACCATATTTAACATATACCATATTTATTCTGTTATTTGAGACTACCTTATGCGCATCGCAGATAAAAGAATAAATGATGAGACAAGATGATACAATCTCCTCCGTAATTAAATAAAAGGGCGCAACCAAATTTTACCTGAATACACGATGTTAATTAGTGACAGCCTTGTAGTGCGTGATTCAGTACGACGAACTAAGCAAAGTTTGATAAAAAATTTTGGAAAATACAAATTATTTTCATGCTAATGTTTCAATTTTGCTCGGAATAAAATGAAATGTTATTTATCATTATCATTACATAGTATAAAATTAGGTCGAAAAATATTAATGTTTGTTTATCCGTCTTCTTCTCCTAAACCACTCAACGGATTTTGATGCGGTTTTCACTATTAGAAAGAGCGATAAACGAGGAAGGTTTTTGTATATAATTTGTAACTATTTTGCACAAACTGGCTTAACTATGACGGTGTTTTTCAAAACACGGTTTTCGTGCGTTTACATGGCTAACGCTGGCCAAATCTTCAGAGTATATCAAAATAATGTACTAGAAAACTATATCTTCTAAGGTAGGTACACCCACAATGACTATTTTTACCTATTACAGCTTATTAAAAAACGATAGGTTATTTGCGAAGCTATTTTCCCCAATTCATTATTAATCTTTATCCAAATAAATACATTAGTTACTTTGTGCATTTAATATAGATTAAAACAGTCTTTTACACTTTCTCATTCAAATTAATACTTCAGAAGATATCACCGATTCAGAATGTATATATATATATATATATATATATATATATATATATATATATATATATATATATATATATATATATATATATATATATATATATATATATATATATATATATATATATATATATATATATATATATATATATATATATATATATATATATATATATATATATATATTTATGTATGTGTGTATGTATGTGTATGTATATATGTATATATTCTTATGTATTATGCAATGCAACGTAAGCTCATAACATCAAAAGAGTCAGCTCATCGATACCATTGATTTTATAAAATCAATGTCGATACCTTTAAACAAAAAGCAGAATCCCTAGATACGGGTCTCTGACCTAGTTAGGAATGCGGATAGACATTTTCACCATAGGATGTGCTCAATCTCTCCCAAATCAACCATATATATTAATGGTGTGTATATGACATAATTATAAAGTTATTGTAAATTATTAAATTAAAATTAAATTAAAATTAAAAAAGAATTACGTGGACCCAATAAAATGCAGCCGCCACTATTTTTGCCGTCCGCGCAACGGCCTATAAATAGAACGTCGAGAGCCTAAATCTAAGCCATTCATGCGCAATATACGCCGTTATAACAATGCTTTCTAAATGACCTAATTTAGAAGTACGCAGGTTATTGAGCGAGGTGTTATGCCTACATTCAAAATTCAGAGGCAATTATGTCATTTAGCAAGCAGCCTGCTACCAATCGGCACGATGATCATATTTTTTCACAGATCTATTTTATTTCAGATCCGGAAACACAAGCATCAACGCGGTGTAATATTGTCACAGAACCAATTTATAATAGTTTAGCAAGATCTCTACAAGATATGTTACATTCCCATATCAGCTACATATAGTCTTTAAAAATTGTTACCGAGAGCGTTCCGGCAAGCACACCCGACTTCAACGTTGTAATCCATGCAAATAAAGTGCCTGCTGGAGAGCACAGCGGTCGTTATAATGCCCCATCGCTGGACAACTTGCAAAAAATATCAGAGTTGCACCGATCTTATGATAGCTTACAGTATCCTTTGATGCTGTGTCGAGGAGAAAACGGATATACTATCAATATTTCTCAAGTTGATCCAATTGGTATAGCACCTCTACCTAAAACGGTTTCATACATTATCTATTATTGTTACCGCTTAATGACAAGGCATAACAATTTTAACCCCCTGCTTAGCAGCATTTAACAAATCAATATTAAGTCGATCAATATGCGAAAATGAAATCGCAGCGATTATTTTATATCCGGAACAACCAAACAAAATTAAGAGCGTCCACATCCATCTTCAGGATGCTTTACAGTCGAATGAGCACAGCAACGAAATTGGACAATTGGTTATACTGCCTTCATCATTCACGGGTGGGCCAAGTAGTAGTAGTAGTAGATTGAGTGGGGGGCTCGTTTCCAGCCCTTGATGTCACCTAGACCTGTAAGGTCTTTTGTAACTACCCACTGTGTGGTTAGGTCAGTGGTCAGCTAGTAGCCCGGTACTTCTTACCAGTCCAAGTAGGTCACTGACCTTCAAGTTGGGCAGATCGCTGGGTTCGAGAAAGGCTCGTCCCAGTAAACTATGTCTTTTGGCGGCGAGCCCTGGACAGCGACCAACAATGTGTATGCTGTCTTCAGGTTCCTCGCCACATATTCGGCAATCCTTGCTCTCAGTCAAGCCAAGGTTGAATAGATGAGCTCTAAGGGTCGTGTGTCCGGTGAGGAGACCGATAGTGGTTCTAAGGTTCTTCTTGCTCATGTCAAGTAGGGCCTTGGTTTTCTTCTGTAGTGGTTGATCCATCATGGCTTTTGCCTGGCGACATCCCTGACTCTGTTTCCAGGAAGCCCGATGTTCCTGCTCCAAGCAGTCCCTGATGATTTTCTTACCTGTAGCGAAGGGGACCCCTACAGCTGGCTCCACTGGGCATTCCAGTGTGACCAGTTTTGCCAGTCTGTCGGCCTCTTCGTTTCCGGGTATACCTTGGTGACCCGGTATCCATGTTAGGGTGATTTTGTTGGATTTTCCCAATTTGTTGAGCTCCTGCATGCAGTCCCAGACCACAGAAGATTCTGTGGCGGCTTTAGCCAGAGCGTCCAGTGCTGCTCTGCTGTCGGGTGGGCCAATATATTTACATGAAAAATCGCAGGACGCCATGACGTATGCTAGACATCACGGTAAACCTGATATCTTTATAACTGCAACATGTAATCTGAATTGGGCAGAAATCAAAGAAAATTACGACTAAAACCAATTTTGACATTATTTATATTTCTCATTTCTGACATATTATATACATTAATAAATAAATGAACGTTATAAAATAAATATACTAAATATTTTCTTGCTAATCCTTATTGTATTTATTAGTAAATTGCACCCGTGCGAAGCCGGGGCGGGTCGCTAGTGGTTATACATATATGCCAAATTTATTCACTAAGGTAACGCATTTTCCAACATTTCTATGAGAGTTACTGTGATTCTGGGAGGTCTTGCCGAGATAGCCTTGGAGTGACACAACCGATTTCTTTCGATTTTCAGCAATTAATTGATATCGTTGAAGTTTAAGCTTGGTCGTGAAATATTTTATTAAAAAACTAGCTGACTCGTGCCCACTTCGTTGGGCGGTAAAACTTTTTACTTGTGATGAAATTATGAGTGTGGTTCGGTTAGTACTGAGTGCCATGATTTATTTCCTGACTGCCAAAAGAAGGGTTAGATTTTTACTGCATATATATGTATGTATTTGCATGCCAATTTGACTATATTACCGTTATTTGTGAGTGTCTTCTTGTGAATGTCTTATTTGTGAGTGTCTTATCTCTTTAACCATTTATGCAGTAAAAGGGAAAAGTCATTTGTTTTGAACACTTGAGACCATAAATTTACTTATTTTGATATGAATTCATAATTGTTGATAATATGACCAATAAACATGACCTAACGATTTTGTAGGCATTACCAAGCTTTGTGACTTAAATATAAAATGTAGACATATGCTGTCGCTGACTTTTTTGTAGGCATTACCAAGCTTTACAACTTTTCTTTAGAACTTAATCATATATCTCTCATCGTTAATGCAGCGTTAGTTAGAAACGTTTTCGTTCGACCGTTTTTTCTCCGACTTACTTTGCAAATTCGACTACCACGAAAAAGTCTTTTCATTTTTCGGATTAATATATAGTCTATGACACTCACAAATAACGTGGTTTTCTATTGGTAAAAGAATTTTCAAAATCGGTTCAGTAGATCTAGAGATTACTTCCTACAACCTCACAAACTTTACCTCTTTATAATATTAGCATAGATAAAATAAATCGTTAACAAGCTCATATTGTAGTGACATTTTATAGGTTGTCTCGAAAAAAAATAATAGCTGATTTTGATTTACTTAGCTTAAAATAGGTGAGAAGGAGAGTTTGCCTATCATTTTAAAAATTTAAATATTTCCTTTTGATCCCCTGGATGGATGAGGGCTGGCAGGTTTAATCATTAGTCGTTAAAGTACCTAAGGAATTGGTCGGCGGCCAACGCTGTTAATTTAATTGCAATAGGAAAGATGGCAACAGCTTGAGTAAGCCAAAATACTCGTTAATGAAATTAAATTCACTAATTAAAAGCTGCCTATTTGCTAATGGGCTTTTAGACGTTATATTTAGAAGCAATAACGATAAGTAAGAAACAATAATGAGATTAGTCTGTGAATCTTCTCATTGGCTACCATTTTCAAGCGTTTCTTTGTCAATTTAAAAATACCTAAACAAAGAACATAAATAAATTAAAAAATGACGAAATGATCAACAGATTAATGGATAAGTCTCGCAAAATGTGAGTATTCTCATCCGCATATCCTGCGCCCAAAGAATTCGCCAGGACCAATTACACGATATTTTAAATTTTCTTTGTCCATATTTCTTTATACGTATATTTTTATATAAATATACCTACACATATCGATTTGTAAAAAAAAACGATTTAACGTTTTTATTTTGCTTTTGGTCTATATTTTTTTTTAAAACACATCAATTTTTGTAGACGCGTGGGACTTCTTATGTACGAAAGCAGACTGGACCACTTCGGTATACATTCTCTAGAAGACCGACGCACAGGTACTGACACACAAAGTAATACACAATACTATAGGAAGTCCATATCTTGTTGAAAACTTGTGCTCTTTCGAACCACCGCGATTTGCTCGCAATTCTCGTACGTTGGTCGTCTCTCGCGCTAACACGAACTACGGGAAAAATTCTATCGCTCACAGGCTGATGTGCACATACGACTCCTATTTCTCCACCGACCCTTTTGAACATTTTGACCACCGAACCTTTTGAACATTTTGACCTCATAGACATTTTTAACCTTAACCAACAGACGTTTGTCGAAAACTATTCAAATCAATTGGACCTAATGACCTTGCTTGTACCTAAATCTCACTCATTTAATTATAAACAAGGTGTCTCAAAAGAAAGTTTATAGTTAGTGGATCGATTACAAAAAAAGTAAGCCATCTATTGAAATAATGCTTTTGAAATAATGCTTATTAAATATTAAAGTACATAATTTAGGAATTTATTTCTTAAAAATAATACCGTCCAAATGTAAACCCTCGCGTTCGCGGCACTCATTTAGTCGAACAGTAAAATTTCGATAATTCGGGCTTATAATTCCCTGCGCCGACATCGCAGCCCATACGGTCACTTTAGGCGAATGAAGGGGTTTCTGATGCTTGTGCTTCGGATTCGTTGCACTCCAGTAGCGGCAGTTCTGCTTATTCGCGTGCCAATTAATGTGAAAATGAGCTTCATCCGAAAACGATGAAGATATTGTTAAACGATGAAAAGTGCTCAATTGCCTGGTTTACGAAGTCAAACCTCTGACTTGCATCTTGGGGCTTTAATTCTTGCACCAATTGAATTTTATAGGGGTGCAGCTTTAAGTCTTTGTGTAAAAGACGGCGTAATGATGATCTATGCATATTTAAAGCACTTGCGCGTTTACGAATTGAAAGGTTAGGATCGTCACGAACAGACTGATTAACACTCCACGTTTTCTACCGTTCTTGGCGATCTTGGTCGTCCGGATTTTTGTTTTTCCAATGTTGTACCGGTCTCTTCAACCTTTAACCAATTTTCGAATAAAAGGTATGCTTGGCGCTTCATTTATTTGTCGAAAGAGTCGAATATTGCAGAATCTTCTACGCGCTACAGTCGCTGAATCACTGTTTTTGTAAGACTCTTGCACGCACAATGCGCGGCCCGCTCCCGAGAAGTGCTCCATAGCGACTGAATTCCCAAGAGCCAGGCTACCGATTGACGGAGGGTTCCGCGCCCCTCGGATTCGTTGCGTTCACGCAGTAAACTTAACAAATATATTCTTTATTTTGAGACACCCAGTACTTATTATGCAAAACAAAAGTAGGTACCTACTAAAATATCTATATCTATATATTCACTATACGACGTATCTGTATTACGAGGGGTGTTTCCAAAGTTCTGGGAATTATGCTATAATTAAATTATGCAGAACGTATAGGCAATGTTATTGGTACCAGACAAGTCTTGACATGTTTATGCAACTATCTAGTGCAACATTGTTCAGTCTGATTTAGGTGTTCGACTGTTATAGACGCGTTTTCATAACACTGTTTTTGTAACCATGGAAGGCGCAGCAAAATCTCAAAGAGCAATAATTTTCTTTTTGTGGAAAGAAGGTGTGAAAACATCAGAAATTATTCAGCGTCTGCAAGGAGTATTTGGGGAGTCTGCAGAATCCCAAAATACTGTTTATCGGTGGATCGATCGTTTTAAAACCAGTAGAACATCACTAAAAGACGATCCACGCAGTGGGCGCCCAAGCACGTCGATAAATGAAAGAAACGTTACTGCCGTCGAAGACCTACTGAATGAGGACAGGCGAATGACTATTCGTCAAATTAGTGTGTGCCTAGGGATAGGTACACGATAAGTTCATGACATCTTGCATGATTGTTTGGGCGTTAGCAAGGTTTCGGCTCGCTGGGGGCCAAAGCTGTTGGGACCAGACCAGAAACTCAATAGGTCTGATACTTGTCGTCAACTTCAAGAGCTTTAGCCCGTTACGGTGATGAATTTTGGCAACGAATAATAACCACTGACGAAACGTGGATTACTTATTTCAATCCTGAGACCTAAAATCAATCCAAAGAATGGCGTAAACCTGAAGAAGGGCCTCCACTTAAGGCGCGTGCAGTTCCGTCTGTAGGAAAGGTAATGCGTACTGTATTCTGGGATTGCGAAGGAATTATTTTTAAGGATTATCTGGCGAAAGGTACTACAATTAACGCAGAATATTACTCAAATTTATTATCCGGACCACTGCGACAGGCACTTGTCAAAAAACGGCCTGGAAAGTTGCATAAGCGTCCGTTATTGCAACAGGATATTGCTTGATCACACACTGCAAGAAAAACGATGGATGTTTTGAACGATTTACGATGGGAATTGCTTCCACACCCACCTTGTGCCCTGGATCTTGCACCCAGTGATTATCACCTGTTTCCAGATTTGAAAAAACCCTTACGGGGTGTTCGATTTGAAAGTTTAACTGACGTAAAACGTGCCATAAATAGGTGGATTGAGGAGACACCGAAAAAGTTATTTTAGACGGCTTAAAAAAAATAGTTTATCGTTGGGATAAATGTATTCAGTTATATGGTGATTATGTTGAAAAACTACATTGTAATATTGACGAAAATTAACAAAATAATAAAAATATAGCTGAATTCTCAGAACTTTGGAAACATCCCTAGTATATCTCTATATACCATCTTCCGATCCTTCTCCCTAATCACTTCCAATTCCCTGCCTTTCTCAGCGAATTTCCATGGAATCGATACTTAAGAAGTAAACTACAAAAAACACTGCCCGTGAGTGCCCTAGTACACTTACGTTCTGGACATGCCTCGTAATTTATAGCTATTGGTGAGATTGAAGGGTGAGCCCAAAATACCCATTCTCTTCCCATTTCATTTTCTGACTGCCAAATGCGAGGGTAACGAGTACAGTTCCTGATTATGGAGGGCATGAGGTAGCAGATCCGGGGAGACAAATGTGTTTGTCATGTCTCAAATTGAAAACAATAGAACGGTACAAAGTTGCAGGCACCCGAACAACAAACAAGTTTACAAGCGCCTTCATTACAGGCGCTTCAAACAACTTTGAGGGGCGCGAGCGGTGGGCGTCCAAAGGGCGATGTCGCAGCCCGCTACTATTGTAAAGACACACAAGCCATGCATGAATCAAATCGTATTATACGCGAATGAGAAACCGCACTATTGGGTTTACCTACGTAATTGCTGTTTTTTCACACTGTCCACTTTGAACTTGGATAACTTGGGTTTGAGTTAGAATTTCAAATTCAAATAATTTATAATTCAAGGCCATGCTATTCTTTTTTAAGAACGAGATGTTTATTTGTCTGTCGTCGTTTGTTTTTGCTGAAATATTTTCGTTTTTGTAACCATGGTAAAAATGAAAATTTGCATTGTTTTCAAATATGAGATCCTGTGCCGGTATTTTCTATTATATTACAGCTTCTTGCAGTCTGGCTATACGGTTACCGTAAATGTATACTTTTAAGAACCGCAAGCAATGATGGAGCAGCTCGTGATTAAATAACCGAGGCTTTTCAATCGCTCATAACAACGCATAACCACAGATTTTACTGTAAACAGTCGCAAAGTTGCAGAACTTGCGACTGGAGACTCTTGCTCACCCACCATACTTGCCAGACTTTGCTCCATTTTTTTCCAAAATTTAGATAACTTTTTACAAAGAAAATAACGTTGAAGAGTCGGTAAAAACGTCTTCAAAGCAAACATTGGTTCCTGTCCACTAGAGTTTTCCAGCAGAGGAATTAGGCAAATCCCATTATAATGACACATCTGCTTAGATAATAGGGGTCAATATATGTAATTTCGAATATGAAATCGTCCGTCACGTTCGAGATAAAGAAGATTACACTAGCCATCAAAATTTAACTTTTTTCTCTGTAACATTGATGGAACTAGTTCATCTTTTTGTTTTTAAGGAATGGTATTGAACATGCAGGTTTATCTCTTGTTTTTGAGTTATTGAAGCTTTTCAGAATTGCCATTAAACGCCTATGAATGAAACGCCTATTGTAGTTCTCCCTCGAAGGAAAGTGACTGATGCGCAATCGCTTCCCTGCCTTTTTTTTTGTTGCTGGTGATTCCCTGATCAGCGTCCAGCAATAATCAGCTAACGTTGATTCACTCCACTTTCCCTGGTATCTTTCTACCATGTCCGAAATTTCTTGGTGTTAGCGTTCGCCATGTTGGTCGCTAACAGCACCACAGTTTTCGGGGAAGAAGTGTGAATATAAGAAGTGTAACTTTAAATAAACGTTACACCATAGTCCACTGTAGCACTGCAGAAGATTTCCCATAAGATCTCTGTAGTTATGATCTCTGTCTTATGTACTCCAAGAAAGTTTTTGGACACTTGAACAGACTACAGCTAGTCGAGGATTTTCATTGTCGTTTTTATGATCAGCCTGTGGGTCGATTTAGTACAGAACAACTGACGTTGTTCTTGTTACATTTTCACTATTGGCTAGTGTTATTAAGGACTTGAGAGCAAGTTTTGATAATAAATGAATTTTCTATTGTCACAAGCTAATCAGTATCGAAAACCGTCGAATTTGTGATACGGAAAACCCATATTTTTTAATTACAAAACCAGTTCGAATGGTGAACAGACATTTTGTTTTTTAAAAAAACGGAATGTCATATTCCGTTTATTAAAAATAACAAAAATCCTAAAACAAAAAAAAATACATTTATTACAAAGACTGTCCATATGACATTTCTAAGTCATTCGTTATTTATTATTTATTTAATCTTTTCGGAAAACACACAGCGCATATTAATCTAGCGTGCATAACGTGTATACATACTTAAATAAAAGAAAAAAAAACATTCAGTCCAAAATCTTTTCCTGTGACACCTTTTAAGAACTATTAGCTTATTTAAAATATAAATTCAATTTATGTTTTAAATAAAACAATTTACATTTTTAAAAGCCGCTGAGAAAGGCGGTTTTTAAAAATGTTAAATGATGCTTTAATCCTGTGTTGTGGTCATGGACAATCCCCTGTGTTTGCAAATGTGCTACATTTCAACCAATTAAGTGCATTCGACGTGTATACACGTCAATCCAAATATTTATTTTGGTGCGTTTGACGTGTAAACACGTCATATCAAAGAAAGATTTACCATTCGATATAAAAAAACTCAATATTTGACAAGATACGAGTACTACTACTGCTGCTGCTGTTTCTGCCGCCACTGCCGCTGTAGCGGTGGAGGAAGCGGCGGCAGCTGCGTCGGTGGCAGCTACAGCGGCGGCGGCAACGGCAGCGGCAGTAGCGGCGGCAGCAGCGACGACAGCTGCAGCAGCGGCGGCGGATTAACTTACTCCAATATTGAGTTTTTGTACCGAATAGTATTATTTTTTACCTTACTTTGAAAAATACAGCATTGAGGTCAACGGAGTTATTTTCTCGCTCGTTATGAGCTCTTTTCTTTTATTACTTTTGTTTTTTATTATTTTATTAATTTTGTCAAGTTGGAACTTCAAAACTTTTTTGTCTACCTCTGCGCCAACCGACCCCCCCCCCCCCCCGTAAGATGACTCACCCGACATGATTTACAAAAATGAGATTTACAACTAAATATACAACTATCGTATTGAAATGTGATTAACAAAAAAAGCAGGGATCTATAAGAATTACTGTATATATGTTATTTTTGTCCCAAAGTTTCTTGTTTTTTTTTAAAATCGAAAATAATAATTGCGCCTACCAGCCCTGAAGAATTTTAGCGGGGAAGAAACGGAAAGCCTTTGCTGACTGATTTTATGACTGATTCTTCGGTCGCGCGGAGTTTGGGTCGCTAACGCAGTTTTTAATGTTTTCTACAACAGCCTTGATGTTTTTTTTATGAAAGTGTAATGAACGTACCTGATACGGCCGCCAGCGTTGGGCAAAATTTAGTCCGACTAACGATTGAATATGTTAATCGTAATTAACGACTAACGATTGATTCATTTAATCGTCAATCGTAGCTAACGATTGATGTTTCGATCGTAATTATAGGCGATCTCGACTATTTTTAATCACGACTATTTTTAAACAAGACTGTTTCTATCATGACTATCTTCTTTTTTTTAGTTTTGACTTTTTAATATATATTTTTTTTAACTCCACTATTCTTTATTTCATGTGTATCCTAGGTCTTGTATTTATATATTGTATTATATTTTATGTATATAGTATACTATGTGTATGTTTATATCCATATCTCTATATATGTATATATATATATATATATATATATATATATATATATATATATATATATATATATATATATATATATATATATATATATATATATATATAATATATATATATATTATATATATATATATATATATATATATATATATATATATATATATATATATATATATATATATATATATATATATATATATATATATATATATATATATATATATATCCATTATTTATCCTATTCGTATTATATAATATAAAATATTTATTATTTTAAATGGATTAAAGATATATCTAATGCGCTGTAATGTCCGCTCTAGCACAAGAGTAGCTTAGTGGAGCGACATTAGACACTTTCAAATACACACCTCTGGTTAAATCTTGCTATGGGTTATTTTCTACGATGTACGTGTAGTGTATTTTATGCTTAGGATTTTTTTGTAAATTTCCTAAATTAAAAAAAAAAAAAATGATCGTGACTAAAAAATTGTGATTGATACCTCGACAGAGGTTAACTTTAAGTTTTGCAAGCTTTCCGTCGGTCAGTCGATCGGACTTTCAGTCCGTCGGCTGGTCCCGGTCGGTCAGTCGGCCGGTTGGTTGGTCGGCCGGTCGGCTGTCGTTCATCCGGTCGGTCAGTCGATCGGCCGGTCGGCTGGTTAATCAGCCGTTCGCTTAGACGGTCGATCGGCCGACCGGCCGGCCTACCGACCGGTCGACCTGCCGACGGACCGGCCGACCGGCGAAACCGGTGAGAATCTAAGTACAGCCAACCAATAGATATAATACGGAGAATTGTCGGGTGGTATCTAAAGAGAAAATTAGTCATGATTGTCGATTGACAATTAAATGATTAACAACTAATTGATTCACTCATGATTACTTCAATCATAAATAACTTATAAGTCACGAATAAATAAGTCATGACTAAATTAATCACGATTTATTAATCGACTGAAAAATGTATTCGATTAACCCAACACTGATGGCCGCAATATTATCTTCCGAACGCAACAAGCCGTATCCGGTTAGTCTAATTAAAAAATAAAACTTTTTTTTTTTTAGTAACACATCTAGTAAAAAAAATATGTCATATTTGATTAAGATGTTAGCAAGAAATTGATGCGACATTATTTTTAATGATTGACACAGTCGCCTAACTAGGCCTAAGCCTGTTCTAAGGCAGACTTTTAATGACGATATTAAGTGTGCACTGTCAACTTAAACTATAGTTAGTACTTATTTTTAAATCGACAAATATAAAACTACAAATATTTACGCATGTACAAATATGGATAGATATTTATATACATCTATAGATAAAATATATATCCATAAATGCACATATATTTATACGAAAATAATAATAAAACCAAAATAAATAAAAATAAAAACTAAAATAATATACATATATAAATCAATTACATATTGATATAACGCTCACACAACTATAATAGTCATTTAAAATTATCATGGAAAAACTAAATACTAAGTACTAAATACTATCATTCAAAATACAACAGTCAGCATATTCCCTAAACCGTCCCTACCCACCTCCAACAACCAATCGGTTAGAGGTTTTTTAAAAGTGGATGTGTTCTCACTACTTTTAATTGCTTCGGAAAGATTGTTATACATTCTAGGGCCAATGAACGTGAAATGGCGCTGGCCGTATGTTGTGTAAGATCTTGGCACCATCATATCACCAGTTCTTGTTGCTCTCGTCTTTCCAACTCGTTGTTGATTATAAGGTGTCATTTTATTTTTAATTAATATATATTAGGGCCATGCGAACATAAAGCTGTCTTACATCCAAATCAGAGAATTGTTTTGAGATTGATTAGATTGGGGGAGATGGGAGATGGGGGGGGTGTAGGGGATGGTTTGGGGAGTCTGGTGCGGTTGGCGGTTGGGGGGTTTGAAGGGGTCGGGGGTTGACGGGTTTGGCGCAAAAGGGGGGGGGGGGGGGGGCTTGCCTGCTTGCGGGAAAGTCTTGTGGACGATTGTTTTATGTAAGTGTAATAAAGAAGTAATATTGTTTTATGTAAATAAGGTATGAACTCTGAGCTATTATAGTGTCTGATAAGTTAGCAAATCTATGATACGGAACTCACGGTGTTTGTATGAAACGCGTCTTGAAATGTTAACTCCGTGCATTCGAGTCTCGTTAAAATGAAATAAAATCGTCATCCGCAACCCGCACAATCGCATCCGCAACCCGCACAGTGTATTCACTCTCCAGAAAAGAGCCATACGTGCGATAGTAGGTATTGGTCCACGGCAGTCATGTCGTGAACACTTCCAAAAACTAGGGATATTGACCGTATATGCGATTTTTGCTCAAGAAGCTCTTTGCGAATTCTATTGCAATAAGAGCTCGGACATATCCCACGAGGAAGTACATCGGCATGACAGAATAAAACCCTGTATCTCCAACCGTTCGTAGCACGTACTGCCAAGTGACTACATTACATTCCTTACCTTACAGTCCAGGCGACTAGTCGATACTTAGGCCTCAAACTTTTCAATAAATTGCCCGAAAGATTAAAAGCAATTAAAAACATCGATATTTTCAAGAGATCTATCCGAGTCTATCTACTTAAAATCAACATGTATGCCCATAACGACTTCTTAAAATATTTTGAATATACATAGCATCGTATCTACCCATTTAATCTAATACATATTATTTACCGTTAATTGTTTTGTTGCAAACTGTTATCATATAGTCTATGTTTTGTAAATTGGTAAGTTTAAAGCTATATATTGTATATCATCTCTTGTCTAAATTGAGTAACTAGTTTAAGATTAATTACTGTCATTCCTACACAATTGTATGGTTGTATTGGAAATAAATACCTTTTACTTTACTTTACTTTACTTTACATTCCTTCGACGCGTCCAATTTTAGAAATTACTCTCGCCCGATTTGTAATTCAGCTGTGGCAACAAATCCGCCGGCCCTAATTGGCATTTCAGCGAGACGCCGCTTAATTTTTCCTCAATTCTCGGGGATCGTGTTTGTGGAATTCCTAATTAAAATGAACACTTAAACGGGATGCGAAAATTCCGTTTGCCTTAGCTTTTCACGCTATCTTTGGCGGCTATGTGGATATTTATTCGCAAGCGGTTTATTTTTGCAAAAACGGCATACTATCTCATGGTTCACCGAAAAAAAACTAATTGATATTTTACAATAAATCGTACATAATCGTGTACAGATTGAGATACGATTTAATCAACCATGAAAACCACTAAAAAACACCTTTCCAAATACGTCGTTATCGTACAAATATCGTAGGTCCATAACTCATCTCACGGAAGTTCACTTTATTTTTAAAATGTATACGAAATTTGAGCGTATTTAAAATCATATATTTACTGTATTTCAAATATCTATACCAATATATAGCCGCCATAATATGTAGACAAACTTACAGAAAAAGACAGACAGCGAAACAGAGACCCAATTTATAGGGGTAATTATCTTGAAGCATAATTACTGCGGAGGTCAGCTGGAAAACAGTTGACAACTTTTCACTCGAATATTAAACATATTAATTTAATATATAATTTAAACATCACAATTGATATATTTATTAAATATATTATTTATGATAAATAAATTAATCACTTTAATTATGTAACAAGGATATGCCACAACACTATGCCACACGGCTCGGTGGTATAGTGGTTAGGTTGCCTAATCTTACATTGTAAGGCTTCGGGTTTTATTCCCGGATGGGTCACCATTTTCCGTTAGAATTAAATAATTAATAGAATTGAATTTCAATTCTGACGATTAAGTCCAATAACAACGCACACATGTTTTTTTACGGGTGTTCTTCGGAGACCACTACCACTCTACACAAGAAAGATGGAAACAAAGGTGCTTAAAAGATTTATTAAACAAAGCTACAATCCACACATGCTTTCTATAAGCTGGGTGATTTTTTTGAGCATGCCAATTCCTTCAAATGGGAATAACATTAATATGTAACTTTCAGGTACCTCATTTTAGTTCTTATTGTTTAATAATAATATTATGAATTTAATATTTAATATGTAGACTACAATGTGTAATGTAACATACCTGATAATATACATACGTTGTTTTATCCAATTTTGTTTTGATACTTCCTATTGTGTGATTATTTTTTGTATAAAGTGCTTGATGACTATTAATATTCTTATAATAATTATCTATTTTATATGTATACTTATGTACATGGATTCAGCTCTATTTTTTAAAAATTTTATTTGTCTGCCGTGTAAAGCCGACTTTAGTCAACGCTATTGTCGAATTAATATTTATGCTTTAATCGTTTTATATCTACATTTAAACTGACGAATTCTAATATGCGATAATTAGCTTTAATTCATCTTTTATTGTATATTTTGACTAAATAAATTGAATACTGAATACTGAATACTAAATACAAGTTTTTTTAACTCGGTCGCAGAAATGACTGAATCAGTTTTCAAGCAAAGTGCTGTGATCCTGCTGTGATTCAAGCAACCTGCAGAAACAGATATTTGAATATGATGCCGAGACCCGTCTACAAAGCCTACAGTGGGTGGAAGAGGGCGGGGAGCGTACAACGAAAGCAAGGATGTCAAAATCACGGCTGAAGGCAATGCTTATCATTTCCATCGATATTCATGGCATTATTCACCGTGAATATGTTCCTGAGGACCAGACAAAGACTGGAAAGTTCTATGTCAAAGTCTTGAAGCGGCTGCGACCGCGTGTTTTCCGTAAACGACCCGAAATCGCCGCAGACGGCTGGCTTCATTCCTCCTTGGTTGTGAGGGAATATTTGGCGAAAAAAAGTATCCCAACGTTACCGCATCCACCCTACAACCCCGACTTGACCCCCAGTGACTTCTTCTTGTTCCCTAAAATAAAGAGTCACCTCAAAGGTACCCACCATGGCACCGTAGAGGCCGGCCAGGAGGCTGCGACGTCTTCTTGAAAGGCCTTACTTTAAAGGACTATCAAGGCTGCTTCCAATCATGGGAGAAACGTTGGAAAACGTTGTTCTGAGTTAATAGGGGACTACTGCGAAGGCCGTTAACCCTTAGAGTAGCGGCATAATTTCATGGCAGACCGCGGCAATTTATTGGAATTTCTTGCAATATCGCCGCGCTCGACAAAAAAAACTATAACTTTGAAACTACTATAGTAATCATAAAAAGAATAACTGTGCAATGATCGCATTGACATTTCGTATATAGAATATTGAAATCTAATTTTGTAAAACAATTATATAATTATGAATAAATATGAGAAAGGCGAAAAAGTGAAAAAAAACACGGCATTTCTAACTTGTACTTGTCTTACAGAAAAATACGGAACCCTATTTAGAAATTGTAAATGCTATCGTGATCTTTATTAGATTATCTATCAAAGTTAATATGTGGTTTTGCTTATTTACATACAAAAATATTTAGATATTAGCTCATAAAAAGCAATAACAATTTTATGATTCCTCGAAATATTTTTTTTTGTTGATTTTCTTATGAATACGCCGAAATTAATTTTCAAATACGCCGAAAACTTCATATATTTCGGCGAAAAACAAAATAATATGTATTTTGTCAACGAATTAGGCAAATATTTTGCATTTTTAGAGTTAATTATCGCAAAAAAAAACAATAATTAGTAATGACGCCATAGCGATTAACCGCACCCAATTTTTCAACTAAAAAAACAGGTAAAATTGGAATAAAATGTACATAAAACTGTTCACGACCCGATGTTTGACAATGACGACCGAACAGCGATGTTTGACAATGGAATTTTACCAGAAATATCCGAATATATGACGCGCGAAATTATTATAGCGGCCGTCTATGTATCTATGGTAATAATGAGATATTTGGTATGGATTTTAGGATGCGTTCGAATTAAAAAATAATATTACTGTGCGCTCCGGGAGCAAGCCGCCAATGTTGATCGTTATGTGGTCAACGGTGTTCTGATTTTTGGTCAAATTTGGTCGTTACGTAGCCGAAGGGTTAAAGTTTAGTTGCTAACTTGATTTGCGTATGTTTTATTTACAAATTCTCAGAATTTAATTGCCACACCTCGTATATCCGTCGTAATCTCGATTTTTTTAGCGCGTTCGCAATACTTTTCCTCTTCCGGAAAAGTAGCTGAAATAATCCAATTTATTATGACTGTTTCGATTCTAAAATTATCTGCTGCTAGGCCCATCCTAAGCCAAAGCCGGTGGGGGGACTTTTTTAATACGGGCCTCGCCGTGAAAAGCAGATTGTGTGTTTTAATCCGGCCCATTTGCCAACTTTTGCAATCAATGATAATAGTTTAAGAGCCAGCGACGAAAAAGTGCAAAAGTTTTGGAAAAGCTAACACTTTCAGATCAAAGATTATTTTGGCCATAGAATTCCGAGGTACAGTCAGAAGACATCCAAGATAATTAGTATAGGTTAGGTTAGGTTAGGAAGTAGGTCCATTAATTTAGTGGAAAATCATTTATTTACGTAAATATTTATAAGTGTATATTCAGCTAGTTATTATATGAAATATAGGTTAGTTTAGGTTAGGTTAGGAAGTTAGTTAGTTACCCACTGAAAAGGCACTAGCCTTAGTGGGGAACTGTGAAATGTAATTTGTATCTTTTTTATGAATAAAGACTACTACAAAAAAAGACACCTGGCGCTGGCGTATTAGGAAAGGTGTAATTTTAATTAGTACCCGCCAAAGTGTTTCGGTAAAGCTTAAAATTCATTAGTAGAGAGTTTATGCAATACAGAACTAGAAACATATGGTTAGACGGCTTCATAATCGAACGTGAGGCGTCAGCATCTCCATACCATTAGATTGCGCCATTGCGACCATTATGTTGCGCGGCAGTAGATGCGTGAGATGTATGGAGATCCTGACCCCACGCGTTAGATTATAAAGCTATTTCGAGTTCTACTGATGAATTTTCAGCTTTTCTAAAACACTTTGGCGGGTACTAATTAAAACTACACCTTTTCTAATACGCCAGCGCTAGGTGTCCCGAAATCTGGTCTTCTGACTGTACCCAGGAATTCTATGGCCAAAATAGTCTCTGATCTGAAAGTGTTAGCTTTTCCAAAGCTTTTGCACTTTTTAGTCGCTGGCTCCCCAACTATAAATGAAGCCCGAATCTCGCGCCGAAAGTTTGATTAAATGAGGGGAGGGATTTTTAAACCGAAAGTGGTTTTTCCCTCATCCTAGACTTTATATTTTAAGTTTTTTGACGCGAATACCTTCATAGGCTCACGTTAGTGATCTTATCACGAAAGTCGACTGTTACGTAAGCATATAAACAGTTTAAAAGCGTTTCTATGAATGCATGCTACACTGAGCAAGATATAAGGATATACTACACGGAAATACGCATGTTTCAACAAGGATTACATAAATAACTTGGACTGCGGTCTATACGTGTGAATTTAACATGACGCGTAACGGTGTTAGCGTGTCGGTTGTTAACGTCGGTCGTAATTTTAAAACATAATGTTATTTCTACTTGGAATCTCGCTTCTAACATGACAGCATGTAGTAGTATACGTACGGTTGTAGTCAGACACATGAATTATATTGAAACTACAGTATACTCTTATTTCCGTATTACAGTATTGCGTATTTCCGTATACCACTACATGCTATCATGTTAGAAGCGAGATCCCAAGGTCGCGAAGTAATGAAGTAACATAATGTTGAATTCAACAAAATTACGATTGAAACATTGTTATTCTGTATAAAACTGTCAATCCGGTTTTTTTTTTCAGAGTATATTTTGGAACATTATTCCACAAAGTTTTCTTTATTTGATGCAAGCTATACCCGCGTCTTCGGCCGCGTCAAAGTCTCTGTATCGATGAAATTTTTTTGTATTTATTATTGCTATCCCGGCCCACCAACCAACGAAAAGGAAAAGTATTATGAACACGTTGACTTTTTTTCGAGATGAGGCGGAGATATCCGTTTTGAGACCGCCTGAGACGATTAAAACCATTTCCAGATGGAAGTGTGCTCGTGTGACTCTGTGGCTATGTGTATTCCTCCACGATAGCGCCCAAGCGCTTCATCCGATCGAGCTGGAATTTGGCAATGCAGGCATCATTTGGTCATGGCAAGAATTGAAAAGATTGTGTGTGAAATCGGTCCACCGGAGGGCGCACTAGTCATACTTCAATCGTGAAATATTGGACTTAAAGACTTGAAATTCGGTACACACATGCGTCGTTGGGCCAAAACCACATTGTGAAATGTGGCTTGGAATATCTCTTATGACACAGAAGAAAGTAAATTCAGCCATGATTAAGAAAATACTACATCATATTAGAAAAGAGCCATTTTAATAACACGGAAATGTATGTGTATGTATGCGTGTGTGTATGTCTTTATTCCTCCACGATCGCTTCCAAACGCTTCATTTGATTGAGCTGAAATTTGGCATATAGGCATCATTTGGTCATTTCAAGAGTTGAAAAGATTGTGGTTGAAATAGGTCCACCACGGCTCGCGCAAGTCATAGTTCAAACTCGAAATATTGGACCTAAATATTTGAAATTGAGATGTTTGCACTATCTTTTATACAAGCGACACAAAAAATAATAATT
The DNA here is from genome assembly GCA_944548615.1 of Micropterix aruncella. NCBI lineage: Eukaryota > Metazoa > Arthropoda > Insecta > Lepidoptera > Micropterigidae > Micropterix > Micropterix aruncella. The sequence continues at coordinate 18,921,498 of OX155973.1, forward strand.
CCGACGTACGTTTTAACCATATATTGACGTCGAGCCGCCCGAGGTTAGTCGAGAAACGAACCATATTGGCAAAATAACCATTTTAATCCACAGAAATACTACAGAAAGACAAAAGAGACGAAGACATTGCACCCTATATAATCTGGCTTTCAGAATATTTCACAGTTGGAGTCGTAAATCTTTCCTCATGTCTTTTTTCCATTGAGCGACTTGAAGCATCGGAAAATGAAACCGCACTCCACTGTCAAATTCTTATGTTTCCGGGCGAAAATCAGTCGTTTCTTTTTCATACTCGGAGTAAATCGAGGTTTCCTTGCAGGTTTTTAGTATAATAAAAAAAACTGTGGTCAAACGTCTTGAAATAGTACTCCAACTGAAGTCATTGCGCTTTGCGGCCAGAGTATATTTAATCTTCTTGTAGGAGGTTGCTAAAGATCGTATGACCATTCTTCGGATTATATGATCACCACGTAGACTCGTTTTTCTTGGGCGACCGCTTCCCTTCAGGTCCGTGTATTTTCCCGAAATGTAAAATTTACTGGCAGCTTGATGAACAGCTTACATGCCCACATGTAACCTCTTAACTATTTCATTTTCAGAAAAGCCAACTTTAAGAAGGGCCTCTGCCTTTTTTTTGCAATAGTAAGTGACGTTTTTTTACCCAGTAAAATATTTACCCAACACCATTGTCTACGGCTAAATCCACGAAATAACATGGAAAAAACAAGACGGAGGAAGTATATTTACAGCAATTGAAGGGGGGGGGGGGTTGGGCATTCGATATCAATAAAACACTTGGGATGACTCAATAATCTGCGCGAAATTATGCAATGTATTAAAATAGCGAAAGTCGGCTACTAGTCTTAAGCTTTTGCACAAGACTGTAAATTACTGGATATGTACCTAAATAGGTAACTTAAAAATGTAGATATCAAACGAATACCACCGTAGAGAGAATCGCAGTCATGGGCGCATACAATTGTGGGAAGTAGATTGAAAACGAATGCAGTTATATGGAATCCACATCAGGATCATTATGTCAAATTTGGTTGCATATCAGAACACCGTTGACTACGTAACGACCAATATTGGCGGATTGCTCCCGGAGCGCACAGTAATATTATTTTCTAATTCGAACGCATCCTAAAATCCATACCAAATATCTCATTATTACCATAGATACATAGACGGCCGCTGTAATAATTTCGCGCGTCATTTCGCGTATATTTCTGGTAAAATTCCATTGTCAAACATTCTATTTTTTTTTTCAATAAATCATCAAAATTTTTAATGTTTTTTGAGCTAATATCTAAATATTTTTGTATGTAAATAAGCAAAACGAAATATTACCTTTGATAGAAAATCTAATAAAGATCACGATAGTATTTACAATTTCTAAATAGGGTTCCGTGTTTTTCCGTAAGACAAGTACTAGTTAGAAATGCCGAGTTTTTTTCACTTTTTCGACTTTCTCATATTTATTCATAATTATCTATTTTTTTTACGAAATGAGATTTCAATATTCTTTACACGAAATTTCAAGTTATTCACAGTTATTGTTTTTATGATTGCTATAGTAGTTCTATAGTTATAGTACTTTTTGTCGAGCGCGGCGATATTACAAGAAATTCCAATAAATTGTCGCGGTCTGCCATGAAATTATGCCGCCACTCGAAGGGTTAAATTGCATAGAGAAATGCTCGCCATAGCCTACGTTTTCAAGCTGATCCGGGGCAGAGTTGATGATCCTAGCATGCTGGCGAAAGTTTGTCTTTTTGTTCCGGACTATTATAATCGTGCTCGCACTCATAATCTATTTGCGGAGCCGTCCACGCGCACCAGCCTAAGTCGATGGAGTCTGCTTACACGAGCTTTGCGGCACATAAATGAGCTATGTTCGGCAGTGTCAGACCTTGATATTTTTACAGCAAGCCCGCATCTCTTTAAGAGGAGGGCATTGCGCTAATTGTTTATGTCAGAATAAGATAAATTGTTTTCATTCTTTATGTACTGTACTGTAAGTTTGTAAGTTTTTCTATTCCTAATGCCTGTATTTGTATTTAATTATTATTTAAACATGTTATCATCTGTCAATATCTGTCATCTATCAATATCAGCTGTCAATATGTCAAGAATGACAATATCTGCATTTGTACCATTTAAGAGGTAGGCACTCAAACTATTTTTAAATTTATATTAAAGACTTAAAATTTCATATAAATTTAAAAATAGTTTGAGTGCCTACCTCTTGAATTGTACAAATGCAGTTATTGGACACCTTATTAGATAATTGAATCTTTATAATAAAAACATAATAGTATATGTAGTACTATCAATTGGTGATTTCGAAATATAATTTAATTTTCATTTTTGTGAATTTATTTTGTATATTATTAATACATATTAATACTTATTAATACATATATAACTATATATTAATTTTTATCATGTTTTAAAATAAAATAATAGGTTATTGTCAATTTTCATGACATTTTGTTACGAATTTTTAATAAGGTAATTAAGATATTTCTGTTACATTAAGTATGATTTTGTATATTTATATAAATATAATATTATAGATTTCTTAGGATAATTAAAAGAAATTGTCTACCTTGGAACAGGCGGCAGCGTAGTTAGGTAAAAACTTTTGTATATTGAATCTATTCATAAATTGAACTCAATAAATAATTTGTAATTTGTAAAATTTGATGTGTATGAATTTGCAAAAAAAACTATATTTTTTTATATTTATGTTTATATTGCATATCAACAGATTGCTCTAAACTGGTTGCTCTAAACTATTGATTTGCTTATGGAATAAATAAATAAATAAATAAATACGTCTGATCGTACACGGTATAACCCGGGGGAGATATATATATCTAATACGAAACTGAAGCTCCATCCTGGAGTGGATCCAATATCCCTAGACTAGTAATACTTGTTTGATATTAGAGACGGGATTTATTTGAATAGTTGTCAAAGCCAGTGGGTAGCGGATATTACTAGGCGAACGTGGCAGGGTTTCTTGCCAAGGAAAATAAACCTATACCAGTATGTATCCATAATAACATTAAAGGTATGAAAGAAATACTTTTTCATTTATCATAAAACCTATGTGATATACTTATCCATATAGGCACAATCTAATATTACCCTGTTAATCTTTGGAAATATTTAAAAGGGATATTAATTATGCTGGAGAACTGTATATTATAATAAACTACCGGAAAATATAAAAATGTTATGTAGAAACGGGAACATACCCCAGTTCCTCCACGATAGAGCCCAAACGTTTCGTCCGATTGAGCTGAAATTTGGCATGCAGGCATCATTTTGTTATGGCGAGAGTTGAAAAGATTGTGGGGGGAAAGGTTTGGTTGATGGGGGAAAGGAAAAGGCAGGAGGAGGAGGGGTATAAGGGCAGGAAGGAGGGTGTAAGGGGATGGGTTTTGAGAGGGGAGTGGGGGTAAGGGGGGGAAGGGTTTTGATGGGTGTTTAGGGGGTTTAGCGCGCGATGGGGTTGTCTGCTTTCCGAGAAAGTCTTGCGATGACAAAACCTATTTTTGTTTATTACGGGAGCAGTCTGTCAAATTTTTTTTTGTTGAAATAAGTCGGCGCGAAACGTATACAAGCAGTACAAACCCGTACCCTTCTAACGTAAATGTGACCCGTAAAATTCGTCTATATTATTTCGACTCACTCCTTATTCCGGTCACGTAGCTTTACCATATTGAAGCTAATGATTAGGGAAAAGGTGAAGATAGTCCTTGGTTATAAAACAAACCAGCTCATATATACCGTTATACATAAGGTGCAACAAATAATTTAATTTTCCCACAAAATCCATGACTAGCAAGTAGTTAACTACCTGCATATTAATATTAATATACGCATTGTGCAAGACCTAATAAAACGTACAAATATTAATGCCAATAATTTTATAATTCCTAGAATGAGCAAAATTGCAATGGTTTCTTATACGGGACCGGAGAAATTTGCATATCCTTTCACTTCTATATAATGTCCTACACAATCCTACATCTCCTTCCTACCTCAACGAGGCTTTTACCGGGTTAGGAAGTCATGGTCTCCCACTTCGTTCGAATCAGAATAATATCCTACGTATCCCAAAACACAATACCACTTTTTTCCTACTCCTGCGTACATGCAGCTCGACTGTGGAATCAGCTTCCTTCAACTATTAGAGGCGCTAGCTCGCTGTTCACCTTTAAGCAAACATTGAAAAAGCACTTCCTTTCACAATAAATATGAACCATAAATTCTAACCTTTCCGTTATCCCCTCCCTTTCCTTACCTTATTTTGGCAGTTTATTTATTTATGTATTTGTTAATATATCAAAATATGTATGTATATATATGTAATATGTCCAAGCCAGAAAAATATTTATTTATTTACTTTTTACTTTAGATACACACACACACAATGTATATTATATGCTATATTTTAAAATTTAATTTTAGGCTATAATTTTTTGCCTACCCTTATTTTCACACCAGCATGTTGGTTGACTGGAAGATATTGTAATGTAACAATAAGTCCGCCATTGTACCTTATTTTTATTCTGCAATAAAGAGATTTTCATTCTTTCATTCATTCATTCATCGTTTGGTAAAATTCCTTACTCCAACGAGTTGGGTGGAGACAAAAGCCAATCTATCCACCGTCCGGGCAGCTGTAACGGCTATGGTGGTCTCTTCTGCCCGATCTTACGCCCTTACGCCCTACCCTGGGGTGTATTAAATCATCTTAAGTCAAATCGGTTTGATTGTTCCAGTACTGTATTAACTCGGGGTTACCTAGCAACGCTGCAGCCGCGTGTGCGCGCCAGTCCTGTTTGTATTACACCCCCCATTACAAATTACAAATACTTACAATAATTACACATTACAAATAATTTTGAGGTGTATTACACCCCAGTGTAATAATAGTGTGTATAAGAATAAATGTAGGGTTTAACGGTTAATAATATTTCAAAAGAATTAGAGTCTTCTAGTCCCATCCAGTTCTTTAATGAGTCATTTATTACTTAATTTTATAAATAAAAACAAATATTTTACCATTTCTACATTTTACATTTACATATTTACAATGTATTATATTTCTGGCAGGTGGTAGTGCATAGGCTATACATTAAGCAGCATTCTCAAACAACAGCAAGAAGGGAATGAGGACGAGGAGCGAGCTTGGTGCGTTGGCACGGACAAAACACGTTCGGGAGGGAACAATATAAACAAAGTTTAATTTAAAGCTGCACTGGTGTTTAAAGCCGGCATAGCGCGGCGGAAGCATGCACTCCTCCACAGTATATCAGACAGTAGCTTCTCTTAGAACAATATTAAAATCGAAGCGAGATACTTCACGAGTCGTAAGGGCTCGCATATAGCCGCCAGATGTCCGCTACTCGGCCGACGCGGATATTAAAACGTTCGAAAAAGTCGCCAACGCTAGCCAAAGGCGTTAGTCGAGACGCGTACCCCTCCGCTTACTTCCTTCGCACTCTATCCTCGCAATGCCCTGTCGCTCGGGAATGCATATACTGTTCTCTCGGTATACTGTGACTCCACAGAGACGGCGAGGCACTCGTACCGAGAGGAGGAGCGTCCTATGCTCTCAGTTCTTCCAACTGCGACGCCTAGTGCGCCACGAAGACACGAAATTCCGTAAAGCTTGAAAATACATTGTTTGGTTAGATGCACTATTACTTTATTGCATCTTTTATTTCACGAATTCATGGAATTATCAATATAAGATCAAAAAGTCCGCCATAGCGACGTCGTAGCTTCTAAAGTCAGCCTCTTTGTTTATCTCTTGGATAAGCCGCCTATTACATTTATTGGTCTTTTATTTGACATCTCCATTTTTTGACATAGTTGTGCGCTGCTACAGTCGAATATAAAGAAATTAAGAACTTGTGGGATCTAAGCGATCTTCGGAAAACTTATGTTAAGTAGTAGGTATAAATAATAAAAAAAACAATTACGAAAATTTTGGTATTTCCTGGGACTTCTCTAGAATTATTTTAGTGTAGAAATGCAATATTTCGCTATCTACTGTAAGGCGCTGTTATCCAAATAAATAAATTTAAAGTTTACATAATTATAAAATAACATTTATAACTAAGGGATATTTCTCCATTTTGAAATTTTTGTTCTCGATGCGCGATCATCCCTCCTTAAATTTAAGAAGAATCATTATTTGTATCACTCCCTCTCTCAAATTATTACAACTGCATGTGATTTATGGATTATTATTTTTACTTAAGAAATGCACTTTAGTTTTATGAACGCACTTATGTGTGTCTGTGTGTATTCTTCCACGATAGCGTCCAAAACGCTTTATCCGATTAGGCTGAAATTTGGCATGCAGGCATCATTTGGTCATGGCAAGAGTCGGAGAGTGTGGTTGAAATCGGTCCAGTCATACTTCGATCGCTAAATATCGAACTTAGAGATTTGAAATTCGGTACACAGATGCGTCGTAGGGTCGAAACTATATTATTAAATTTTGGTTGCAATATCCTTTATACAAGCAACACAACATTCTTACCACGTATTAACAAATATTCTTCTTCTTCCGTGGGTTCCTATCGCACCTTATCTTGAATGCTTGAACTTCGAAGAAAATAGACCAAGTATTCAGGATGTATAAAGTTCCGGAAGATTTTTTTTTTCTTCTTCCTTTGGCTCCTATCCCGTCTAACTAGAGTTCCTTAGTTCCCAAAACCCCTTTTGCATCCTAACCAAGCGGTTAGGATGCAAAAGGGGTTTTGGGGGGTGATATTTGGGGGAGGGGGAGGTTTAGGGTAGAGCTGGGATTTGGAGGTAAGGGGAGTTGGTTTGGCGGGGAGAGGGGGGATGTGTTTGGAGTGGGGATTTGTTTTAGGGGGTAAATGGTGAAGGGCGTTGCGGGGGGTAGCCTTGGGGGGGGGGGGGGGGTAGCGTTAGGAGGGTTTGTCAAGGAGGGGGGAAGGGATAGGTTAGGTTAGGTGAAGTGGGTTAGGACTAATCTATTTTTATATTGTATATTATTATCTTATTGACTTTTCTACTAATAATACATTCCATATTATATTATACAAAATTGATTAATTCAAAGTTAATGTTGTTTTTTCTTTCAATTCCAAGTTTTTGTTGTTGATTTCCTAATGACATATTTTTAAAAAACCATTATGATTTGTATCTTACCTTATTTCCTTATTCTTTCGTGAATCATTATAGTTATTTCCTATTTATATTTTTATGGATGGGAAGAATGACCGCCTAGAAACTCCTCTGACAAATGCGCGAGTTGGGTGGCAAAAATGTTAACGACAAAGAACTGAAGTTTCAATGATGCCGACATGTCCCGATATCGATAAGGACCGTGATCGTCTGTAACGACGCGGAAATCCATAGCAAAATGGCTGCCAAGGCTGACAGAATGATTGATCACGCACGTATTTCCTTCAAGTTGACGAGATACGAAGTTTGTCTGGAAATGTCGTCTAAAAATGCAAAAAATATAAATTTAATCGGGTACTACAATATTTCTTTCATCTAAATAATTACCTTGAGAGAGTTTCTACGTCGTTTTTATCCTTGCTGAAAAAATCCTTGGAAGTTCTACTTTGTAAGGCTCTTCTGCTGCTGCTAACGGCTTCCCGCTTTTCTTCCATGGTACCGTAAGAATAGTGATTTAACGGTATGATAATGTGAATTGATATTGAAATCATTTTAAATTAATTTAAAAAAAATAACTTTTGTAGAGTGAATGTCGTGTATGGGTATTTATTTTTATTTATTTTATTTAAGAAGTAATTACTATAAAACAATGATTTGCTTACAAAAATAACAGGAACCGAATGGCAAAACCTTAACCTTTTGCGTATATGTTTCTGTCACCCAACTGGGATTAGCCCGTTCTAGGGCGGACAGGACTCTAATATTACAATCAAGTTTGCTTGATTGTTTGATTGCTTACAAATGTACAAGTTTTAGTAACAAGCTAATAATACTAAATTGCCTTAAAATGTAGTCTTTAAAATAAAATATATATATTTTTAATTTTTTTATTGAAAGATAATATAATAAATAAAATGCAATTGCATTATATAATCGAAATCGATTACATAATCGAAATCCATTATATAATCGAAATCCATTATATAATCGAAATCCATTATATAGTCGTATTAATAGGTTGAAAGTTCTCTGACACTCATCTGACAAAAATTGTTTAAAAAATTATGTATCATCGGCCGATAAGATTCCCATTGGAATCGCAAGACAGCGAAGCATCCGTCCTCAATATTAGGCAGATTTTTATGAAAGTATCATCATCCATTTTCATTATAATCTCATCAAAAATGTGACCAAATTATCTTATCACATCAGCAACAGTTCAACAATTCCTTGTCCCTAAAATTTTAAATAAGAACTGCATTTGCTCAGCGGCATTATCTTTTTATAGCTCCTCGAGCCTACTATAAAGTTGAATTATCCCAGTACCAACGAAGAAAAGCGGGTAGCAGGTGACAGCAGCGGATGCTAGTATTCTTCTCGCCACTGACGAAGGAGCCCAGCTTGTAACGGGCCACCCCTCACTCGACTCTAAGTTGTTTGATGTGAGGAGGTGGTGTCAACTTGCGGGTTATGTCCGTATTGAAAGTGGATTGAAAATGTATCGGAAGGTATTTATTGTATCAGAAAGAATTTATAGTGATTTATATTGCCAGTTTGTTAACGTTTCCCGAATATGTCAGGGGTTGACGCGAATGCGGTAGTTATCTGCCTGAAGTTGCGAGGGTGCATGAATAAGGATTATAGTTGGTGCTCAGAGTATCTCGTACTCGAGACGGCTCGAGTCTGTAAGAGTTCAGACTGATGCTTGCTCGTCTCGATATGAGGAAGGAAGAAAGAGGTACCCAAAATGGTCGGACCCGTTGTCCTAACTCGTGAGAGTAGTACCGGTTTGATTCCGCCGCTGTCTTGGGGGGAGTGATCATTCGAGAAATGATACCCTGGTGCTATTTTCGCTGCCTTATAAAGGCCGAAAAATGACGCAATCCAAAATATTGCGAGTAAAAATGTTGTTCAATGTAACTGATTTGACAAAGTAGTTAAAATTCGTGGTAATTCAGCGCTGCACGAGGTGGAACAATGGCTGTATTGACGTCAGTGCATTTCACTGGAATTCAATGCATTTGTTGACTGGCATGTACGATACTTAAGGATCGTTACACGCTTCCCTGGATAGGGGCGTTTTTGCTCAGTTAGGTGTGCGATGGGGTAATGGCTATGGTATAGGTACCGAATAGCATAGTCAATCTACTATAAATGTTTTTGTTTGTATCAAAATAAAGTAAAAAAATTAAAGTAATATGCTTCGAAATATTTAGCGTTTCCCGGCGCGTTCGCCCTCCACCTCTTCCCTATCCTGTTTCCGTTTTATATCACCAACGTTTATATGGCGTAGATCACGTAAAAAAGAGGGTGGCTCACAGTAGCTGAACGCGCCCTTTGGCAGAGCGATGCCCACTTGGATAAACATTTCTAACGCGATTTAGCCGACTTTTCCGGCGACGAATTTTACATATTTTCGCTTTTCGCCGCTTTGAGAAATGCGACGCACGTGTTTGAGCCTCGCCGAGCGGTAAATGCCGACGACGTGACCGTGGTACAGGTGTTTCATTATACAGAGTGTATCAAGAGTGAGCAAAATGAAGATGTACATTTATCTAATGTATTGTAAATCATTTTATAGTTGACCGTCACACGGATTGAAATTCGTTTTGACGCGTCGTGCAAAGTGGCGAGGGCAAAGGAGGACAATTAACTTGTCTTTTGCTGGAACCGCTTTGGCTTTGTCTGTCGGTTCAGGGAGCTAATGGGCCCTGTTGCAGTTTGGCCACTAAGACCCATGTGTATAGGGTCGGTCAAACGCACGGGTCGACACCCATCCGGCGGCCTCCAAGCAGAAGAACGAGCCAGGGTAGGAATCTGGCCTGCGGGCCAGTCTCCACTAGAAGACAACCTTCAAGCGCCCCTGGGCGGCTTGCGCACCGTGCGGCTTCAGCCAATCGATTGTGCATTCGGACTGACAGCCGGAGGAGTCTGGAAACAGTATTGTTTCCTATGGAGCGAGGGTAGTTGTTAACCTGACGGCAACTGCTCTTGAAACGACCTTTCGGCTACTCGATACCTGGTGAAAAGCCGGGAAAAAGATGCCGTGGTCCGCAAAAGAATCGGTAGATACCGTATCACCGCTACGTAAGGGAGAGGACCGCGCAAGCGACTTCAGACATGTAACCAGTCGGGAGGTTGGAGGTGTCCTGATGGCTATTTCCAGACGGAGATATCCTTCCAAAAATGGAGATATCCTTCCTGGGTACCTTTCTCGGTGCCTCGCCGTAAGGCGTTCTACGCCCCAAGTCTTCTACGCTCACCTCACGGGAGACAGAAGCTCTAATAAAGTTAAAACTATCTAAGGTGACTTTCTAAGGAGACGTCAACTGACTAATATATTTATTTATTTATTTATCCTATTTTTTATAGTTACATAAAAAAGATTGTGTTCATTTTTTTTAACACATTTTAAAAGAATACATATGAAGAAAATCGCGAAAGGGCATTAACTTGTCAGGATTACATCACCCCACTAGGTATACGCCTGTGTTGGGGATATGGATATATAGTTCTGTGGTATTATTTGCTGAGCCTGTAGCCTTGCCTGCTGTCCTTCTTCTGTCTTAAAAAAAAAAAACAATACGTAATATAATTTAGCATAATATAATATAAATAATATAATATAACATATTACAATATAATATAATATCATATGTTATAACATATAAAATAATGTAGCATATTTATATATAATAGTATAATAGTATAACATAATAAAATATAACATATTATTATCTGTATATCTGTATACATATCCATAATTTACATCTATATATCCTATAATCTGTGGTTAGAAATAAAATATTTTAATATATCATACTTTCGCATTCTTCTCTAGTATAATTTGAGAGCCAATGAGACACCCGTCTCTTGAACTGGTTGTCGGTTATGTTTAAGATCTGTCCTGCGTACGAGTTAAATATATTATAGAGTTTAGGTCCGAGATATGCGTAGTGTCGTTGTCCGTATACAGTCCTCATTTTTGGTTGAATCTGTTTGTCTTTGTGTCTAGTGTTGTGTTTGTGCTCTGGTTTGTCTTTATCCGTGTTCTTCATGAGGTCCCTTCGATAGCGCACCAAAACAGCGCGTATGTATAGTTGGCGTACGTCAAGTACTTTATTAAAGTCTGTATATAGGTCGTCTGACGGGGAGCGATATGGCTTCTTGTTAATAATGACTCTGAGCAAAGCCTTTTGCGCTTTGACCAGTGGGTCAAGATTTGTTCTTACCATACCGCCCCAACCGATTTGTCCGTATGTAAGTAGTGTCTGCGCCAGTGCATAGTAAACAGTCCGTAGTAGGTTAATGTTGAGTATGTTTCTTATATTTTTAAATATATAAATCAACTTTCTAGTCCGTTTAGTCGTAGCCTCAATGTGTTGTGTCCATTTTAGATTTTGGTCAATGACTATTCCTAGATATTTTATTGTGTTCGTGCGTTCAAGTGGTAAACATGTACAATTCATGTAGTCGCATTTATGTAACGTAATATAGTGGTTAGTATTGGGATGATGTCTATTGTCGATGCTAAAGGTCATATATTTAGTCTTGTACTCGTTTAGCGTCAAAAGATTATTGTCAAGCCATCGTTTAGCCAGCTTCAGTCCCGCAGTCGCCCTGTCAAACGAAGACGTCCATGTGTCGCCGTAGAATAGCAACACAGTGTCATCGGCGTAGGACAGTACGGAGCCCTGAACCTGAAGCTGGCATAGGTCATTTATGTATATTAATAAGAGTATTGGGCCCAATGTGCTGCCCTGTGGGACCCCATAGGAACACAGCAGGGATTCACTTGTCTCGCTGTCAATTTTAACTTGCTGCGTGCGTCCAGTTATATAGCTACGAAACCAGTCCAACTCTATGGCCCTATTTCAAGTACTAAAACGGGGTGTTTACAAACAAATTATTAATTTCTTAGACAACAATAAATTCTTAGATAACAATAAATTCTTATATTCCCTTCAGTCTGGCTTCCGCCCTGGTCACTGTACTGGCGCCATCCTAGTCAAAATTACCGACGACATTAGGTGCACTGTGAAAGACAAAAATACTAAACAATCGCATGCTGCTTGCTTTTAGTAGCACATTAAGAAATAAGAAATAAGAAAAAATTATTTTCAAAAACCCGATCTGGGTATAGAAATTACATATCAAAAAAAAATGGTATTTCTACAAATAAAATTACATTTCAAATTAAAAAAAAGTCTATAAAAAACTAATATTGAAAAAAAAAACATAGAAATTAAAAAATAACAAAGACATAAAAACTAGAAAAATAAAAATGAACAGAAATAATTAAAAACATAGAGAATCAGCAATTCTATAACGAAAATATATGAAAACTAGAAAAAAGAAAGCATCCAAAGAGTTCTACATATGCTACATTTAATAAGGATCAAACTGTCAATCAACAATCAAGAAATAGAAAAAAATGCATCGACTCTTCAACGAACAAAAAATCAACTGGTCTCGATGATATACCTGTTAGCGTAATTAAAATCCATAAACGGGTACTGGCACCTTGTCTAACATATGTTTACAATTTAAGCTTTTCAGAGGAAATATTTCCAGATTGTCATAAAGTAGCCAAGATTACACCGATATATAAAAAAGGGCGATCCCACGAGCGTAGAAAATTATCGACCCGTAGCCCTACTGAGCAATTTCTCAAAAATTTTGGAGAAGGTTATCGAAAAACGACTAAATGGTTTCCTTGAAAAATTTGTGGTCATTTCAGACGGTCAATATGGATGCATGTTTCATGATTGAGAATAGTCGAAACAAGAAGATGCTTTCAGCAGGACTGTTCTGCGATCTAAGCAAAGCATTCGACTGTATAAATATCAATACCCTGGTAGACAAGCTAAACCATTATGGAATTAGAGGAGTGGCCAATTCACTCATTAAATCGTACCTACAAAACAGGCAGCAAGTGGTGGAGATTAAAATAGTTGATGGAATTGAGGAAAAGGCTGAGCAATCGAAATGTGAAATAGTAAACATCGGTGTGCCTCAGGGCTCAACATTAGGACCTCTCCTCTTCAATCTCTATTGGAACGATTTAGCAACTAACATAACTTGTGCCAAAACTGTGCAACTCGCAGATGACACTTTTTGAAGTCAATGATTGGTTTAGAGTGAACCCGATGTCGCCAAATTTAAGCAAAGCAGTGTTGATAAACTTCTCAAATAAAAAAGAAAAACAGTTAGCGTTAAATTACTCTATCGAGATTGCCAAGTCCACTAAATTTCCAGGAACTTACACCGACGGAAACATGTCATGGAAAACACACATAGACCAGCCCAAACCAAAATTGTGTACAGCCCGCTATGCGGTATCCAGATCTAGAAAGATATTGGACATTCCTTTCTGTCGACTTTGAACTTCTGCTTGAGCGACTTCGCTCGATCGAAATCTCTAGAGGAGTGTTGAGATTATTAGACTCCTACTTGCGCGACGTTAAAAGTGTGTTACATCATCTGAGTGCCAATCAGACTTGGTTGAGCTTGCAGCTGTTGTCCCTTAGGCGTTTGTCATATCCCCTCTGTCTTACTGTCTCGAATGTGTTCACTTAATACTTTTTAACCATTATTTTATTTTCGGTTTTACCTACTATTTAATAACACAATGTTTTCGTTTTAGAATAATAATACTTAAAGACGGTTTTAATGTTTTAATATTATTTCTGGAGAATCGCGTGTCAATTTTAACAAGATGATTGTATACCTATTATATGTTTTTTTAAATAAATTTTATTTTTGTATTTGACACTATTTTGGTTTTGGCCTTACTCCTGTAGGTGTTTGTATTTTGAGAGGTTAGTCATGTATAGACAGATATTATACATTTATTTATATAATAAGCATAGCCGTAATATACATAAAACCGAAGTATATGCATGTACAGGGTCTTTCATTCAGCGCTTCCTATCTTTAAATTTAAATAAAACAAAGTGTGTGTGAGATATCATCGAAATTTTTTATTTGTTTGAAAGACCTATTGATGCCATTATGTGTGGAATATAACATAGTTCAAATGTCCGCCACGGCTTCTCTGGCTGGAGCGCATCCAAAATGTCTAATTTTCCATGACTAGCGCATAAATCATGCTGAATTTTACCAATGGCATGGGTTATGTTGGCTTTGAGGACCGCTGTGGTTTGTGGCTTATCCGCATACACCTGCGACTTAAGAAAACCCCATAAATAAAAGTCTAACGCGGTCTAATTGGACGATCTCGGTGGCCAGTTCTCAGCACCTCCACGTGAGATGACCATGTCCTGAAATCGCTCGTGCAGAATATCCAATGTGGCATGAGCTGTGTGGCACGTAGCGCCGTGCTGTTGAAACCACATGTCGTTGGTGTCCAGATCATCCAATTCAGGCCAAGAGAAGTTGGTAATCATCGACCTATAGCGCTCGCCGTTTACAGTGATGACCTGGCCAACGTCGTTCTCAAAGAAATATGGACCAATGACGCCGCCAGCACAAAATCCTGACCAAACAGTGACTTTTTCGGGATGCATTGGATGCTCTTGGATCTCATGTGGATTGGTATCGTCCCAAATTTGTCAATTTTGTTTGTCCACGTACCCATTCATCCAGAAATGGGCCTCATCGCTGAAGATGATTTTTCGATGAAAATTAGGGTGAGTTGCCAACTGCTCCAGAGCCCATTCAGCGAACAAACGTCGTTGTCTAAGGTTGCTTACCTTTAGTTCCTGGGTCAGTTGAATTTGTACGGGTACAGGCCCAAGTCACGATGCAAAATTCGCCAAGTTGTGGTCTGCGAAAGGCCGAGTTCTTGTAAGCGACGCGAAATCGACTGCTTCGGATTCTCTTGCACACTCTCATGGACAGCGGTGATGTTTTCGGCAGATCTTTCATTTCGTTGACGCACAGGTGTTGGTCGATCGTTTACTGAACCAGTGGACTTAAATTTATCCACGATATTGCGAATAGTCCTCTCGGTAGGACGATTATGGCGACCGTAAAATGGGCGAAGCGCACGGTACGTTGCCCGAACAGAACACCCACTTTGATAAAACAATTTTATTACTTGCACGTGTTGTTGAATGCTATATCCGTCCATGGTGATTTGGCAAAACAGACTGAATAAATGACAACTAATTTGACAGATGTAGCTTCAACAAGATGGCCGCTATCAACTGTCAAAGTTCGGAAGTCCCTCTTGGAAGACCCTTTATATGTGTATGTGTGCCTACGTCAGTTGTGTTTCACCACCTAAGTCAGACAATATGTCGTATGCCCAGATAGGCTATTTTCAACCAAGTTGGGTATGCGCTGAGCATGAGCATTTGAATGCAGGTCATCGTTTACTTCGCACTATAAAGTATTACGAAGATTTTAGGTATTTCTACATTTTATGTTATAGTTTATATAAATGAAATAATAAATATGTTAATAGAAGAAAGCACATTTCTAAAATACTCTGTCTCGAGCCAACCCCGGGGGCAGCAGCCCTATCGCGGCAAAACTTAGACCGGGCTAAAATAATCGTACCCAAAATTTCGTTTCTGTGCTATTAACCGTTAAGGAATCCCGTCGTCGGGAGCCAACCCTGGGTGCATCAGCCATGCCATGAATGTGACATTTAGAACGGGCTATCATAATTAAATGCGTATACAAAATTGTATGTCTATGCTGTTGACCGTGAAAGAGTATCCTCGTCGGGAGCCGACCCTGAGTGTAGAATTAGGTCACGCTCACCATAAAAATGTATTGTCATCGGAACTGAACCAACATGTACAATTTCAACTTCAAGGGATAAGAGAAAGTGGTTATAATTCAGCTTGCAAGATTTGACCTAAACAAACATACTAACTAACATACATTACTAGGTAAATAAACCCTTGTAAAAAACAAGTAAAATGATTATCAATAAAGAATATTTCATTCTATTCTACTCCGAATAGCTGTGATCCTACTGGGGTTTCTTTAAGCGTTGGTTTCCTAGAAAAGCGGTGCCGTTATCTAGCGGCCGTGATAGGACGGCAGTCTCTGTTGACTAGAGCGGTGGTTTCCTAGAAAGTGGTGCGACCGCATTCAATCGTAGTCACTCAGTACTCACTCGAGTGGTGTGTCGTGCAGCGGTAGAAAATGGTAGATTTAGACATAGCACTAATAGTATTTTTCGAAGATGAAGAGCCGGGAGACAAAAAAAAAACGTATGGAGAAGAGTGTGATGTTTAAAAGCCGTACTACTGAGGGTGCATTTCAAAGTTTAGTGCATCGCCATCTGCACTGCAATAACGAAGAATTTAGGCAATACGTTCAGTTAACACCAGTATTGTTAAATTATGTACTAAATCACATATTGACTTGACTTCTAAACCTTATCCCAGAAGAAAAGTTCAACGCTACACGTGAAAAAACGTCCCAAAACAGTTAATCGCTACTGTGACAACCGTCATGCAACTGACAGCACCGCAATTTGACGTTACGGTGACACTCGACGCTCTCTAGGAAACCTACGCAGATGGTCTTTATAGACAACGTTTTGGTGACGTCACCCAACGCTACATTACGGCCGCTAAATAACGGCACCGTTTTCTAGGAAACCATAGCTTTACTTCGTGATGCCCTAGTCACGCTTGTGCGCCTTTACAGTTGTTCATCTCCGTTACGTTATTAGCGCATCGATTCCATCGCCCGAAATTGAATATCGGCACGCAATGCTACCCACTCTACGCGAGCACTCTTTGTCATTTCCGCTTAAACTTCTGGTCACGCATTTTTACGGTCAGATTTATCGAACTGCGAGTCGTATACTTCACCGCCCTACCCCATCCCCCACACCCCCTAGCTCCCAATAATTCATCTCAAGCACCCTTTAACTTGTTGCCCTGAGGGCGTAGAATTGAATTATCCCTTTCCGACGATATCTGCGAGCAGATGAGAAGTGGATTGATTTGGAATTTATCTGTCATCTTAGAGAACGAACGATCTCCTCCTACTACTACTAGTCATTATCATGACAGTTGTTATAGATAGGTGTTACCGGGAGCCTTCCATCCACCTCCCGGGCATTTAATACACCTCCATAGCATTTTTTTATTTCTTATTAAAACGAGTTTATTGCCATTTGGCAATATCTATCAGCTAACCTATTAAATAATAATATGAAATCGGAGACTATCGCGGATGTTTGACGTAATAATAGGATAAAACGAATTTAACGCCTGAAATTTGTAGCACCCGACGTTTCGGCGACGTGGCAGCCGCCATTGTCCAGAGTAGACTAAAGTAGGTACTGTCAATCGTCATCCGTTTTTCTGCGGGTAGGTGGCAAACTGCCTCAAATTATAACTGTGGTGGAACGGCGGGTTTGGCGCACGCGAAATTTGAAAAACCGCTGTGCATACTACAGGGAGCTAATAGGCCCTTGCTGAGTTGGTAACGAAGACCCATTCTGTTCAGGGTTGGTCACACTCACAGGTCAACACCCATCCGGCCGCCTCCACGCATGAAGTGCGAGCCTAGACAGGACTCTGGTCTAAGGGCTAGTTTACCCTAGGAGTCAACCTTCTGGCGCTCCTGGACGTCGGCGTAAGCTAATCGATTGTGCACTCTGACTAACAGTCAGGGGAGTCTGGAAGCAGTACTGTTTCCTATAAAGCGGTGGTGGTTGCGGACCTTACGGCGACTGCTCTTGAAACGACCATTGGCTACCCGATCCTGGGTGAACATCCGGGCAAAGGATGCCGTGGTCCGCGATAGATTCGGTTTACACCATTTCACCGCTTCGTAAGGGAGAGGACCGCGCGAGCGACCTCAAATTCGTAACCAATCGAGAGACCGGAGTAATCTGGTCGCAACTGGAAGTATATAAGGGCGTGAGTGTTAGCCCGCTGGGTAACATACCTGTTGGCCTCTTACGGGCATGTGGCGAAGCTTGACGATGGACTGTTTTGTCCAAGTCTTCTGCGCTCACTTCACGGGAGATAGAGCGACCAATCGTTAAAACTTCCTGAGGTGACGGGTTCGCCCGTTGTAGTTGACAACTGTATTTGTACTTTTTTTGTCATTTGTTATCCTATAGTCTGTTTCTCATTCTTCTATATCTCTGTTTCTTATTCTTAGTCAAATTGTGTGCTTAGTCTGAGGTGACGGGCTCGCCCGTTGTAGTTGACAACTCTATCTATTTGTGCATATTACACTCACTGTATTTTGTGTGACGTCCTTGCGCTCGGCGATGGGCATTGAAAACATTTCAAGAACATATCTTCCTGAAACGTTTTCAATGCCCATCGCCGAGGGCAAGGACGTGACAGGATACGGTGAGTGTAGTGTGCACAGCGGTATTTTAAAATTCCCTCCAGCCGACATAGGTATTTGAGCACGAATAATATTCTCGCGCTTTCCACGTTGTTGTAACTTGCCACTAGATGGAGCTGCAGCAGGTCAACTTCTATACCATTCAACCGATCGCCATGAAAAAAATATAAATTCGAAAGTGGAATGAACGGCGATTAGCATAGGCTACGTATGAGGAGGGGGGCAGAGGGGGAGAGAAAGAGGAGTGGGAAGGGGAAGGAAACGGATACCCGAGCATCGCCGGGTAAAATTCTACTAGTATAGTAGTAGAGTAGAGGTTTTACTAGAGAGATTCTACTAGTAGAGGTTTGATCATATCCCTGCAACTGTGGATGATTGTTGGCCCATATAACTGAGTTTTAAAATGTTTCGAATGATTAGAAATATTCAGTACGGCCGAAATAGCAAACCTCACATTACTAAAATCTGTTTTTTTTTTGTTACAGATATCTATAAGTAAAATCAAAATGTCACCACAATCTATGGACGATATAACAAAACTCGCTCCGAAGAGGAGCTCTTCCTTAGCTGTATCAAGCAACGCTACAACGACCACAGTTGCAACTGAGAAAGTCTTAGAATCACAACACACCAATAACAAGAGACCTACCGTACTTATATATCCCACTGGTAAGTTTGGTCATATTTTAGATCAAGAATTCATCTAAAATATGAAGTCTTACTTCTTAAGGTTTGATAGTGGACATACGACGATAAATTTCGTACGTTTTCCCTTTTCTTGTCAAAAAAAAGTCTACTAGGGCTACCGCTCCCTGTGTACGTTGGATCAGACACAGTGAAGTTCACCGGACACTCTCCGATGATAGATGATTCCGATGGTTTTTATCTGAGGAGACAAAATCGTCACGAAGAACCACCAATTTATAATAAATGATGATCGCCCCTCAATAGCGGCGGCCACCCCCGCTGACAAACTCCAAATCAAAACATACATAGCGGCTCAGAGGAGTTGCTAACTTTCTAAAGTGATCTACCACTTGTTTCTGGCGCTAAGCAACGGTTTGCTTTGATTTAGAGTGCGTATTTTCTATACTTGAATTTTTGGCTGATAGATGGTTGTCATTCCAAGGACCTTGGAAACTTTTAATTTTGAATCCGAAAACGCCTACGTATTCCTATTTTGCCATATATTTGAAGTCCGCCCGAAATTCAGATATGGAAAACTGACGTGGGACAACTTTTGCTCCAATTTTAGCCGAATGGTAGTCAAATTGTATACGCGCAGTCAATCATTTTTGCACGCAAGCCCCAGTTCTTTCAAGATTGTTTTGGAAGCGAGACTAATTTCAAAATGACAAACCAGGTTTGGGTCTTGTTGCCGAAACTATTTATTTATTTATTTATTTATTTATTTTATTAATTTAACAATTACAATGCATAAGTATCACTAATAATCATATCAATAAAACAAATATATAATTAAAATACAAGTAAAAATTGAACACGGCCAATATGAGCATTAGCATGTATGTACTGCTGCTGCCCGAATAAGTGCCAGGACTTGTTCCAGGGCAGCTAGCTCTCTAGTTTTTAGTTCACATATATTCGGTAATTTGAATAAAAAGTAAAAAGGAAAAGAAATATATATATTCCCGCCACCATTACAAATTATAACTAATAATCACTAACTAATGATCACAATAGGAAATAAAACACAGAAAATAAATAATCGTGTTAATAAAATAGAAATAAAATAAAATGTCGAATAATATCAAACAATAGTCACCAAAATTAATGAATAAGTAATAGTAATAAAAAAAAGTTAACGAAAATAACAATAATAAAAAGAATTGTCAGGGATAAGATTTAATGATGGGAACTATCTCGGTATAATATTAATTTGTGGATATTTTGCCGGGCGTCATGTTTTAGCCAGGAAACAATTTTGGCTTTAAAAGAAGGCACATACATTTTTAAATCTTCATCTAGCATATTAAAGATCCTGGGGGCTATGTACACAAAATGCCTCTGCCCAAAAGTGGTCTGCATTCGAGGAACTTCGAAATGTATAGGGTGGGTTTTAGGAGCTATTGCATGTTTTAGGAGTTGTACTTCAGACCTGCAGATCGACTTATTTGTGTTTTTTATTTATTTCAGTGTCTCCTGAAACTATAGTGATACCTATAGTGTCTTGCATTTTTGGATTTCCGGTTTTGGCGCTTCTCCTTATTTGCTGTCTCAGAAAACGAGCCAAATTAGCACGGTAAGGATAATACAGTCTATTAATAAAAGCTAAATACCCAGAAAGTGTGCGTAGCTGAATTTAAATAGAGATACGTTTGAATTTGCTAAAATAAAATGTTTATTTTTACGTAACTTGGTACTAAGCTTCTGGCACTTTTACTTTCCTGACCCACCAACCGACCACGAGGGGAAGTATTGCGAACGCGCAAATAAAAAAAAAAAGTGTGTGTGTGTGTGTTTGTTTGTTTATACTCTTTATTGTGAAAATGTCACAATGGGCGGGTTTATTGTCATATGACAATCTCTTACAACCAACCCTACTATGACGTGTTATATGTATGTATGCGTGTAACATATCTGTAAGTGTGTTTCTTGTTATTGCATTCGATCGACAGAATTGAAAATGCAATTCCGTTAATTTGATCTTAACGGAAAATGGTGACCCAGCCGGTAATCGAACCCGGGACCTTACAATGTAAAATCAGGCGACCTAACCACTATGCCACCGGGCCGTGTGTGTGTGTAGAGGGTGTGTGTGTGTGTGTGTGTGTAGCGTTTGGGTTCTACACGGTAGCGCCCAAACGCTTAAGTCGACACGAGACCTCAGAATATCCGAAATGGGCGTACACACGAAAAAATAGGCGGGGTCAATTTTATAGTGTTTGACCAATCCAGCGTTGACGAAGCGTCAAGCGCAGAGTCTCGCGCCGGTTACTAGGCGCATACTAAATGCTCTATAGCAGCGCTAACACAGAATAACTATCTTTACACAGTGGTGGTGTAAGGGTGTTAATGGCAAAGCAAATTTAGCGTAACTCTCAGAGCTCTCTCACGTTTTAATTAAATGTAATTAATTTAGGGCCTAAATAAAAAAAATGTGGCTAAGTGCTGCCCTAGAGAATTAAGCAGTCAATATTATAAAATTATAATAAAATACACTCAACGCTTACATTGTGGGAGTAAACAGGCCTGAAAGTTTTTTCGAATTCAGTTAAAAGCCATAATATCCAAGGCAATGAGCAACTTTTTTGAGGCCAAATTTAAATTGGTTCATTATCGAGGGATTCACTTAGAAACTTTTTTAAATTAATGCTTATATTTTTCAAAAAACTCATAAAACTAAAATTCTTCAGATATTGTCGTTCCCAGGTATCGTGTCACCTTAAGCCAATTAAGTTGAAATTTGGTATACAGGCAACATTTGGTCGTGACAAGGGTTGAATAGATTGTGGTTGAAATCGGTCCAGCAGGGGGCGCACTAATCATATATATTGGACTTAGATGCCTAAACTATACGCTATAGGTACATATGCCTTGTTGAGCCGAAATCACGTTGTGAAATTTTGGTTGGAATATCTCGTATACAAGCTGAACTAATAATATTTAAATTCCGCCATATAAGTAAATAAAACATTACATCGAGCCGCCCTTAGCTAGCCAAGAAGCGAACCGCTCGGCTTCATCCGCCGGCAGAGAGAGAGATTTTATTTATAAAATAAACGATTTAGACGAAATCAGTCCTTGGCTACTTGCCGGGAAAGTTTAAGGTGACCCAACCATTTTTTTAACCTTGAGCGAAGTCTCCTTAGATACACACATAATTCTTTAGCTACTATGTATGCCATATCTGCAAGAATATTTTTCTATAATAGAAAATTCCAGAATAAATAAAACCTAGAATTTCCTTATATAGTTGAATAAATACGTGACCAGTCGAATATATCCAATAAACACTGTTCTGAAATCGATGACCATCGCGGATGTTTAATATTATCATTGATTTTATAATAAAATCAATGTATAAAATCAATGATATTATAAAACAATATTAAATAGATCGTGAAGTTAGTAGCACCCGTCGTTTCGGTGGTGTTTCAACCGCTGTTGTCCAAGATAGACAGGTAGGGTCTACCCTCGACAACGGCGGTTGCATCATCGCTGAAACGTTGAGTGCTACAACCTCACGCGGTATATCCGTATTTTTCCATAGTTTTAATTACATACATATTTTGTTCTACTTTTAAGCTATTGCATAGCTTTTATCGCGGGCCTAGGCCAGCGCGGCGACCGAATGAAGAAATTTCTTAACGAAAATTAATGATTTTAAACTGATAATTACGTCTAAAGGAGTACAGCTTACGATTCAAAAAAAATATATGTTAAACAAGAACATTTTCCTAATATTCTTAGCTTTGAATATTTTAGATTTTGTTTATATTACATAGTGTAATTAATTTGTGAAGTTAGGTCTAACCGAACACAAAAACGACTACTACGCAAATACTATCTGGCGTATTATTATGAAGCCTGCACCATTTTAAAGATAATTTAATTATCTATCTTTTTATCTACGATTTTTTTCGAATAATCTGTTTTTTTGCGTTATCGAATAAAAAATTCGTGCGCGGCGCTCTATTGGAAGACGTTTAAATTATTCAACGTTTTCCGATAGAGCGCAGTTATATGGAGCTAATGGGCCCTCGCTGAGTTGGCCACGAAGACCCATTCTGTTTCAGGGTCGGTCACACTCACGGGTCAACACCCATCCGATGGCCTCCACGCATGGGGTGCGAGCCTGGGTAGGACACTGGGTCAACCAGTCTCCCCCGGGAACAATCCTCTGGCGCTCCTGGACGGTCTGCGCATCGAGCGGCGCAAGCCAATCGATTGTGCTCTCTGACTAACAATCGGGGGAGTCTGGGAACTGTATTGTTTCCTATAGAGCGGGGGCAGTTGTCTACCTTACGGCGACTGCTCTTGAAATGACCATTGGCCATCCGATCCCGGTTCAGAGTCGGGCAAAGGACGCCTTGGTCCGCGACAGATTCGGTGCACTCCGTTTCACCGCTTCGTAAGGGAGAGGACCGCGCAAGCGACCTCGAACTCGGAACCAATCGAGAGACCGGAGAAATCTGGTCACAATTGGAAGTGAGGGCGCGAGTATCTCGAGCCCGCCGGGTTTATTCCTGGCTCACTCGCGGTAAGGCGTTGGACTCTCACGGGTTGTGACGTAGCTGGACGTAGAATGTACTGTCCAAAGTCTTCTACGTTCACTGCAGGGCGATAGAACGACTAATCGTTAAAACGTCCTGTGGTGACGGGCTCGCCCGTTGTAGATGACACCGCAAGAGAGCGCAGTTATCTGATATCAGAAAAAAATAAAATAAATAAATAATTATAATTGCATAAGTTGTTAAAAATGCTATGCAATAGCTTTACCGCGGCAGTCCCCGAGTGCCACACGTATTTTTTTTTATTTTTAGTTTTAATTTGTGTAAAAAACCCATTTGTTGGACAAACCCTTTTATTAAATTTAAAAATCGTTTAAATCCAATGCGTCAGTTTATTCTACAACAAACATAAAGTATAACACAGTAAAGCCAGATACGTTCTGGGTCTAGTTGGTTGTGCGATTTCGCATCACTTTGGATATGCTTTATTTTTGGCGATATTAACATTTGATTGTAACAATTCTGTATGTACAACAATATCCACGTCCTGGTCTTTTTAACCGACTTCAAAAAAAGGAGGAGGTTATGAATTTGGTTGTAATTTTTTTAAATGTTTGTTACTTCAGAACTCCGTCATTTATGAACCGATTTGTAAAATTCTTTTTTTATTTGAAAGGATATACTTCCAGATTGGTTCCATTTTTATCAAAATATTCTTCTGATAATAGGATCCACGAGGAATTGATGGAACTCCTCAAATATTATCATATGAAGTTGAAAATGTACATGTTGGCTCAGTTCCGATGACAATGCAGTTTTTTACGGTAAGCATGACATGATTGAAGTATCAGGTCATGCTTACCCTGGTTGAAGATCCAGGGTTGGCTTCCGACGACGGGACTCCTCGACGGTCAACAGCACATACACACTCTAAGTTTTATCATGACATGGCTGCTGCAACCAGGGTTGGCTTCCTACGACGGGACTCCACAACGGTCATTAGCACAGACACGAAATTTTGTATATGCATTGAATTACGACGGCCCGTTCTAAGTTTCACTAAGACAGGACTGCGGCACCCAGGTTTGGCTTCCAACGACGGACTCCTCAACGGTCAACAGCATATACATGAAAATTTGTATACGCATTAAATTATGATAGTCCGTTCTAAGTTTTACTATAAAATGCTGCACCTAAGAAAAAAATTGAAGTGCTTTATTTTTTGTAAAAATTTTGATTATCGTTGCATTTTATTTTATAATGCAAAATAAATTAATAATTACGGGCCAATGCACATACGTTTTGATTCAATTTTCATCAAAATCTAGAATCGTGTCGTTCCTCGTATCGTGCGTATTTCATAATAAATTTTGTTAGTCCCAGTTCTCTTTACAATAGGAAAGCAATCTCTTGAGTAAACTATTCGATATTGGCTCCGCTACAAATCTAGGCCATGGCATAAAGGAAAAATTCTTGGCAGACGCCGCTACGCCGTTCTCTATCATAAATTTATAGAAAGTTCGTCGCGTTGTCTCTTTTTCGCGCACAGAACAATGCATTTGTTTTGGAATTACCAGTTTGGGCACGAACGGCTTGGCAAAGCTCCAGGCGACTGTTTTTGGCGAACTATCCCGATTATGCAAAGGATCTATCCCTATACTTTGGATAGTATATGTCGCGGCCAAATTTAAAAATTTACTATTTCTTGCAGTGTCTAGTTACTTCGTGAGTTGTCTAACCGCGTTTGACAGATGCTGTAATATTCTCAATTCAAATATCACTGTCTAGAAATATTGGACACATCGCGAAATGGCAAAAAGGAGCTATCCAGTCAATATTATAATTAGACTATTATTATTATTATTACTAGTAAAATTATTATTATTATTATTATTACATGGGCCAAGTCATTGTGGTAGTTGGGCGAAAGCAGTCTTAACTCTTGGTGTAAAGAAATTGTTTTACTTCGCACTTCATGTATTTTTGTATTTTTTGCTGAGTTCTGCAGCTGTCATATTTATTTGTTTGAAGAGGACCGTTTTCATAAAGTGTTGTATCGGGTCTATTTTCAAAAATGCTTTTTTTATTATTTCTTTTGCTTCTCTCGGAGCCAAATTTTAATCATATTTTTTTTGTAGAAAACGATACAAAACACCTTTTTTAATATGAGTAAAATTCTTTTTAATAAATATGAGTATTTAAAAAAATATATGATTAAAATTTTAAATATGAGGCGTTAAATTATGTCAGTCATAAATAATCTTTGTTGCTGTGTCTTGTGAGGAAAAAACTGACATCAGTATAGATGTTAATACCCATACATATTAAGAGATAATAATAAAGGGATCCTACAAAGATTTTCAAAGTCATTTGTCCTGTAAAATTATTTCAAAACTGTGAATGTTGAAATTACTATGAAATATTATATTAAAGAGATACACCTAATACAAAAGTATCGTTTTGATAAAAACTCCCACTTTTTACACCACTGCCCAACCAAAATAAAATGCAATGTGTTCAGGATTCATTTATGTATGTTCTTCGTTTTTTATTCCATTGTAACTTCTAAACACTTCAACCGATTTAGAAATGTGTAGTATTGTTAGAATCGCTATATCATCTCGAGTGTCATAGGGTGCCTTAACTGTCCAAATATCAAGTAAGTAGTTGTTAAAATATACAAATGTCTAAATGTCACTAAATTAACATAAATATATCGTGTCAAATGAAAGGTCTGATTGAGGACATTCCGGAAATATACATGTGTCTTATGTCATATGGATAAATACATATATCACAGACATTTCTTGAAAACCCCTAAATAAAAATATTTATAGATACAATAGTTCACTTTCTGTAGTTAGATATTCTTTTTAATATATTTCCTATATACCTAAGATATTAAAAAAGATTTGTAATTATAATTATTATTTTGCATTTAGATTTTTTAATATCTGACTAAGGAACTTACAATTATGCATTTAATTTAAATGTAATTCTTAGAAAACGTTTTATGAATAAAAATGTTCATGCTGTAAAAAAAAGATATTTGCTGATTCATGATTTAAACGTTGATTACATTATTACACTCTATAACCAATGATTTAGAGAAAACCGTCTTAATTATTCACATACCATCCACAATTAGAGATGTCAACTACAACGGGCGAACCCGTCACCTCTGGAAGTTTTAACTATATCAGATCGTTCTGTCTCCTGTAAGGTGAGCGCAGAAGATTAGGGTCGAAAAACAATCTACAGTCTGCCCGTCAGAGGCCAAAGCCGTACGGTGAAGCACCGAGAAAGGCACCAAGAAGGTGTCTACCGAATCTATCGCCGACCACGGCATCCTTTGCCCGACTTATTCACCCAGGATTGGGTGGCCGAATGGTCGTTTCAAGAGCAGTTGTCATAAGGTTAACAACTATCCCCGCTCTATAGGAAACATTGCTAATTCCAGACTACCCCGGCTGTTAGTCGGAATGCACAATCGTTTGGCTGACGCCGCACGGTGCGTAAACCGCCCAGGAGCGCCCGAAGGTTGACTCCTAGGGGACACTGGCCCTCAGGCCAGGGTCCTACCCTGGCTCTCACTTCTGCGTGGAGGCCGCCGGGCAACACCGGATAGGTGCTGACCCGTGCGTTTGACAGACCCTATACAACTGGGTCTTTATGGCCAAACTTTAATAGGGCGCATTAGCTTCCCTATCCACACATACTGGGCACGATTGCGTTTCTTCGTGAACTAAAATCGGAAATTAGTCCATGTGAACGAGACGGGGCAGTATGCTAGAGCGGAATGTGAGATGACCGGTTGTCACTATTTCGCATTAAAACTGCCCGCCAAGGTCAAATCTTACACCGCGCGAAATATGCTCGAATTTATTCGGACGAGTATAAGTTCGACAGGTAGTATTTATCGACAATCGTTCGTTTCGTATTCCGCTCTAACGTATTGCTCTGTCTCGTTCGCTTGGACTAATTTTAGTTTCAGTTCACAAAGAAACGCAATCGGGCCCACTGTCCACATTGTGGATCGTATGTGTGGGTAGCTAATAGGCCCTGAACAGTTGTCTCAAGTCAAGTAACCTATATAAAAAAATGGTTCAGATATTTATTCACTACTGAATGTATCCGCTGTAATGTTTGTATAGGTATGATTTTAATAAAAATACCTCTCTAGCTATTTCAGCATTGTGCCTGCAAATGACAAAAGTGACGTGGCAATTGTGTCTCTTTTGCATTCACTGCTGTCAGCGTCAAGTCTATTGTATACTGTCGTTTAGCCTGTCAGACGGCCGGTCGACACAATATCGCCCTCGACACAAAATACTCGTCGCTGAATGCTTTCGCTCTCTCGTGGCATAAAAGCTTGCCTCTATCATTTCGCTTTTCAGCGATTCTGTTTTCTTCTTCGTATGTTGTTGATTGTCGTTTTAATTGTTTTCTTTCTTGGTTTCAAAATAATAATTTACAATCTTTTGTAATCAGTATTCTATTGGAAGAGAAACTAATTCATCTTTCTTAGGGGCTCTCTACACGATCAAGCATGCTTGTCAAGCTTCGCGTCGCGGTCTGGGAGGGGATCGTAAACAGCAGGAAATATGCAATTTAAAAAAAATATATATTTACCAAAAATGCCTAATTTCGAAGTTTTATACCAGGATTTAATTAGACGTAATTGATTGATGAATAACGTGACTCACTGGTATTGTTAAAAATTAGGCATTTTTTGGTAAATATTAAAACAATATATTTTCATATTTCCTGCGGTTTACGATCCCTTACCATCCTGTGGCTCAATGCTTGACAAGCATGCTTGATCGTCTAGTGAGCCCTTAGACTAATAATAATAAAATATTCATTTATAAATTTGCATCTAGTTATCGTATCGTAACCCACATATGTTTAGTTCAGTCCAGGTTAAGATTATATATGGTGATAAATTGCTTAACTCTATAGTACATTTTGGCAATCTTTCTTGCTCTGTGAAATGCAGGTTGCGCTGATAGCATTAACGACGAAACAAATAGAAATTTATTTGGCCATCTATAGTATTGTTAATTAATGTTTTTTTTAAAGTACTGCTTGATTATTAAAAAAAAAACAATAATTTATTAACATTCAATTATTAGTGCTATCTATCGGATGTTTTTACAGGCTGATTACATCACAAAATTTATAGGGAGAGATCAAACGCCATCTATTACTTTTATCTGAAAATAATAATTTTATTCTACCCACTTGGGTGACACCTACCGGCCTGTTAAATTCTCCTAACCGTCGTTAACTAACCACGATAAACAATTTAACAGTCGGTTAAATTGTGTCGGCTTGCACCAACTATTTGGACGTGCCGGTTAACTAACGCCCGGTCTGAGTCCGCAAAATCCATTTTTAAAAGCGTTAGAACATAACCATAGACACAACTGAGATCGCGATCGCTCGCCCCAGCCAATCACAGCACAGTACAAAATGGCGGACGGGTGGTCTTCAGCTCATCAGCTGACAAAATACCAAACGCATTTCGCTTTCGCGCCTTTCCTCATCAACATCAGACATATTGGAAAACATTTTAGGAGCGCGATAACCAAAAAAAATCAAAATAAGCTTAAAAACCGGGGCACAGGCGACACGATCAAATCTAACATCCAAAATTGACAGCTAGCATTTGACAGCTCGCTAACGGCTGGTTAGTGGCGCTAACCGGGCATCAGGGCTCGGTTAGGGGATATAACTGCGGTTAGCTTAACATAGCATGGTGCAAGCAGTTTCGAGTAAATAACTGCGGTTAGGCTCATGGCAGTTCATTTAGGAGCTAATGGGCCCTTGTTGGGTTGGCCACGAAGATACATTCTGTTCAGGGTTGGTCACACTCACGGGTCAACACCCATCCTGCGGCCTCCACGCATGAAGTCCGAACCTGAGTAGGACTCTGGCCTTAGTCCTAGTTTCCCCTAGGAATCAACCTTCTGGCGCTCCTGGACGGTCTGCGCACCGTGCGGCGTAAGCCAATCGACTGTGCACTCTGACTAACAGTCGGGGGAGTCTGGAAGCAGTACTGTTTCCTATAGAGCGGGGGTGGTTGCGGAACTTACGGCGACTGCTCTTGAAACGACCACCGGCTACCCGATCCTGGGTGAACAGCCGGGCAAAGGATGCTGTGGTCCGCGATAGATTCGGTATACACCGTTTCACCGCTTCGTAAGGGAGAGGATCGCGCAAGCGACCTCGAACTCGTAACCAATCGAGAGACTGGAGTAATCTGGTCGCAATTGGAAGTAAGGGCGTGAGTGTAAGCCCGAAGTGTAACACTCCTGGCTATCTCGCGGTTAAGTTAGACTCTTACGGGCTTGTGGCGGAGCTTGACGGTGGACTGTTTTGTCCAAGTCTTCTGCGCTCACTCCAGGGAGATAGAACGACCAATCGTCAACACTTCCTGAGGTGACAGGTTCGCCCGTTGTAGTTGACAACTCTAGTTGCGGTTAGCCTCGTCAAACACGGTTATCTATCTTAGAATTTCTATTCTGTTGCTTTAGAATCTATGATTTGGAAATGTCTTTCTTAAAGCGACGTCTAAAGTGTGCCGCCATTCTTTTATACCACGAACGCCACCATATTGAACATGATAGAATATTAATCAATTTTTAAACTTAGAGTATCCCCTACACGTTGCGTTTCGTGGTAAAATCATAGTTGCCAAATCGCAGTACTGCATTGAGCAATCTATTATACTAGATAATCAATGGCTGTATCAAACAATTAAAAATAAACATTTAATGTGAAATTGGATAATACCACTTAATTTTTAAAATACTATTTTATTATTAGTTCCCTTATGCAGCTGTTATAAAATGCGGTTTGAAGCTACCTCTTAAGAATTACAAAATCAACAGCTGGATATTCTTGGCAGATTTTACACTAATCTCTATTATATTAGAAAATAATAAAAAGCAGTAATGTTTGCAAGTTTGTAAGTATGTATGTTTGTAAGTTTGTATGTAGGGGGTAATCTCCGAAACCACTAATCCGATTTCATAAATTCATTCACTAATGAAATGCTCCATTATCGATGAGTGCTGGCTATATCTAATTGTGGTAAATATTGGTTTTCAATACGAAATCATGATATTTGTAAATCAAGTCGAAGAAAAATGAGCTGGTGAGTTGCTTTATCGGCGTGCGCTGTCAAAACGGTTTCATATATGGAAAAACAATATACAAAAAGACATCGGCCTCAGAGAGATCTTTAAAAAAGTCAGCGTCAGCATTTATCCAACTTTTATATTTAAGCTGCAATAACTGATTTTATGTCTCAAAAAATAAGATAAATAAGTAGGCAGTGTTTGTTAAAGACATTAGCAATGAAATAAGAATCCTTATTAAAATAAATTTATCCATTATCACGGGTGGTTAATAAGGAGAAAATGAGCCAATTACTGTATGTTTTTAGGTGGTGTAGTTATAGAGATATGATGAATTTAATAGCGTGCAAGCACCTTGAAATACCTAGCAGGCGGCGGCGGCTGGCCCAGGGAGGGCAGCGTTCAGCGGCGCGGGTGGCGAGGAACAAGACGCGTACGTCTACGATATAAGTAGCGTGCATGTGAGGGGGGACGTCTTGCACTAAATATCTAAAGGTAGCGTTTTAACCCCTCAAGCGGCGGGTGTAAATCTTGGCAGTCACCTGCCATTTCTGAGAGTTGAAGGTCAAAAATATAGCACTTTAGAAAAACGATCATAAGAAAGAAACTACTTGATGAATCATGAACACAAGAATTATAGAATGATCGCATTAAAATATAAAACATTTAAACCTCATTTTGTAAAACAATCAGATAATTATGAATAATTATTAAAAAGTTGGAGAACTGAAAAACACTCACTTATTCAGCGATATCGACGTTTTATCTCAAAATACGAAACCCTATCTGGAAATTGTAAACACATTTGTGTACGTTATTACATGCTTTACCAAATCTATTAGTTCGTTTTATTTATTTTCATACTTATATCCGAAGAGCAGCTACATAATATCCGAAGAGAAGCACAGATCCGAGCAATGGCAGCACTCGACTAAGTGCCCCCAGAATACAAACAATTATATTAGGGACTCTAGACTGCGAGAAGCACGACTGAATAATCGTACAATACATAATTTATCCGTCTTTCTTAAACATATCAAACAGGCGTTCGAGGCAGGGAACTAAATCTAATAGAGTCTTATTTGCAAGGACGAACGCAAGTAACTAAAATACAAAATATTGTTAGTAAACCCCAGTTAATTACGCAAGGAGTGCCACAAGGCTCTATCCTGGGTCCATTTCTTTTCCTTGTGTGATATCAGATAATGACGAAATTACCCTTTATGCAGATGATACATACGATTCGGGACGTTACTGTCTTGAGGGGTTAAAAGGCAAATAAAAACCACCCTACTTAAATTAACAAATTGATTAGAAACTTTACGCGAAGCGAAGCTGCGGGCAACAGCTAGTACATTATATATGATATCTACATTTGGGAACCCCGATGTAAATGCTAAAATGATTATAAAATTATGCATATTAAATATTTTAACATTTATGTGTTCGTGATAGATTAAAATTTATGTTTTTGATTGAGTGATGATGTTATGTTTATTTAGGGAACGGGCTAGGCGTCGAAATTGCGAGCTGGACCGAGGTGAACTATCCCTGGTCCGACTGTCCCCAATGAGGAATCGGGGCCGTGCCGTCAGTCTGGCCAGGTCGCCCAGAGCGATGCCTTCGTTAGAGCTGGACACTGTACTGGAGGAGAGGTCCGACCCTGAACAGACATTGGTAAGTCTAAGGAAATGCATATTAGAAAAGTAATTTCTATGTTTATTTTAATTCCCATTTTATTGTATTTTTTTACTATTTTAAATTTTTATCATTAGCGTTGACTACCTCACTCTATTTTTAAGCAATTATGATTACCGAAATACTAGCTAATTGTGCATATTTTTTCTGATTACGTTAAGGTTAACTACTCCAAAACAAAATCAAGGCCCTACTTGACATGAACAAGAAGAACTTTAGAACCTTTATCGGTCTCCTCCCCGGCACACGACCCTTACAGCACATCTATTCAACCTTGGCTTGACCGAGAGCATGTATTGCCGAATATGTGGCGAAGACCCTGAAGACAGCATACGCATCCTTGGTCGCTGCTCAGGCTTTGCCGCAAAAAGACACAGTTTACTGGGACGAGCCTTTCTCGAACCCAGCGATCTGCCCAACTTGAGGGTCAGTGTTCTGCATGGACTGGTAAGCAGTACCGAGCTACTAGCAGACCACTGAACCAACCACAAAGTGGGTAGTTACGAAAGATCTTATAGATCCAGGTGACATCAAGATCTGGGAACAAGCCCCTCGCTCCGTCTACTACTAGGTACTACTACAATGTTATATCATCAATTTCAGTTTTATATTATGAATTTTATATTCATTTTTCCAGCGTGTAAGAGTTAATAATAACTCTTAGTGTATACATTCTCCCAAATTTTCTATATTCTACATTATTGATTTTTTATTTGTATAATAGTTCAAAATATATTTAAAACAATTTAAATATCCACGTTAGAACAGGCTATTGCTTAGTTAGGCGACATTGAAATAGGATCCCTGGCGACAGTTTCTGGCATAACATGTTATCAGTTTTTGCCACCGGATTCTAAGCTATGACATTGTATTTTTATATGTCCATTTACTGTAGATAATTGTAGATTACCAAATAAATTTCAAAAACAATGGAAAGACGACAAAAACATTTCAAAAACAATGGACAGACAACATCCAATTATGTTGCCTTGTTAACTCAGTTTGGAGTTGTCAGCTTTGTGCTACGGGCCAACCCGTAGGTATAACGATAAATAACAGAGGCCTGCATATTGAGACCTTTTCAATATTTTTTACACCGTAAAGGATGTTTCCTATAGTCTTCGATGCGCTGAATTCATAAATGCCATCATTTATGCATGGAAAATGGAAACGAAAATTTAAGCAAAACCAGCAAAGTATGTAAGATAATAGACAAAATTTTAACAAAAAGAAAAACTGACTCCATTTTTTTAATAAGTGCAGCAGCCATGTCATGGTGATACTTGAGAACGGGCTATCATAATTCAATGCGTATACAAAATTTTATGTATGCGCTGTTGACCGTTGAGGAGTTCCCTCGTTGGAAGCCATCCCTGGGTGCCGCAGACGGAGATATCCTGCCAAAACTGGTAGTCAGGGGGCGAGGCTGTCCGCCGTGTACCTTTCCCGGTGCCTCGCCGTAAGGCGTTGTCCTCTGACGGGCAGGTGGCGGAGCTTGACGGTGGATTGTTTTGTCCTAAGTCTTCTGCGCTCACCTCACGGGAGACAGAACGATACATTTCGTTAAAATTTCCTGAGGTAACGGGTTCGTCCGTTGTAGTTGACAACTCTAGTTGCCGCAGTCCATGGTGAAATTTAGAACGAGCTGTCGTAATTGAATACATATACAACATTTTGTGTCTGTACTGTTGACCGTTAAGGAGTTCCCTCGTCGGGAGCCAATCCTGGGTGCAGCAGCCATGTCATGATGAAATTTTGAACGGGCTATCATAACTGAATGAGTATACAAAATGTGGGGTCTGTGCTGTTGACCGGTTATGGATTCGAGGTCCACCCTTACCTAGTGGTGAAACGGTGTCAAGCGAATCTATCGCGGACCACGGCATTCTTTGCCAGGCTGTTCACCCGGTATCGGGTAGCCGATTGTTCGTGTCAAGAGCAGCTGCCGTAAGGTCAGCGACCACCTCCGCTCTATAGGAAACATCTTGCGGTGTCGACTACAACGGGCGAGCCCGTCACCACAGGACGTTTTAACGATTAGTCGTTCTGTCGCCCTGCAGTGAACGTAGAAGACTTTGGACAGTACAATTCTACGTCCAGCTACGTCACAACCCGTGAGAGTCCAACGCCTTACCGCGAGTGAGCCAGGAATAAACCCGGCGGGCTCGAGATACTCGCGCCCTCACTTCCAATTGTGACCAGATTTCTCCGGTCTCTCGATTGGTTCCGAGTTCGAGGTCGCTTGCGCGGTCCTCTCCCTTACGAAGCGGTGAAACGGAGTGCACCGAATCTGTCGCGGACCAAGGCGTCCTTTGCCCGACTCTGAACCGGGATCGGATGGCCAATGGTCATTTCAAGAGCAGTCGCCGTAAGGTAGACAACTACCCCCGCTCTATAGGAAACAGTACTTCTTCCAGACTCCCCCGACTGTTAGTTAGAATGCACAATCGATTGGCTTACGCCGCACGGTGCGCAGACCGTCCAGGAGCGCCAGAAGATTGACTCCTAGGGGAAACTAGCCTAAAGCCAGAGTCCTACCCGGGTACTCGCTTTATGCGTGGAGGACGCCGGATGGGTGTTGACCCGTGAGTGTGACCAACCCTGAACACAATGGGTCTTCAGTAACAGTATCAGATGATAGACCCCCATAAAATTCTAGTTAGCAAAGAAAAGGTAATGTTCCTTATCCACGTACACGGTTATGTGTGGTCGTTGAGCTGCGGATAAATTGTGACAAATACAACAGAGCGGTATCCATATTACACAGTCGTAAATGTCCCTCAATAATCTCAGCATAGGGTTCCTTTTGCCATAACGGCATGGAGCTTTATATCTTTCGTAATATGTTTTATGTCTTTATGACCTAAAGGATTTTGGATAAAATAACATAACATGCTAGGTCAATGGAGATAGAATTTATGTACGTATTGTACAATTTGTGAACAAAGACGACTGCCATTTTTGGTAATATTAGTTTGCACATAATATTCGCATACTTATTATTTTTACGAACTAGCTGTACCCGGCCGCACGGTGCTGTCGCTCAGTCTGGTCATGTGGAAAAGAAAAGAAAAGAGCAAGAGCACGTTTTTAAAGCTTGTCAGTTCCGGTTTATATATATCTGTATATATATATTTAAGTATATATGACAATTGCTTAGTCAGTATTTTTTTGGGGGCCCCCAATAAGTGGGGGTCCTAAGCTATAGCTTGTGTAGTTTATACGTAAATCCTGCAGTGATGCTTGTGGATATACAATATTTTTTGTTGTTCCATTTTTGTGGTTTTCCGACTCTAGAACACGCAACATATAGTTGTCCATGAGAGAAGCGATTCGTGTCTATATCTAAACCGCACAATTTGGCAGCGTTCTAAATGTGATTTCGAAATGGAACATTATTACACTCCCGTTTTCTGCCTACCTCAATTTCAACGCAAGTCCAACAGAATTAAAAAGAATGACACAAGGCGGTGATTTTTTATTTTTTTGGTAAATCTTGTATAACTTGAAAACTATAAAATTTTCTTTAGTACATGTTACGTTAATTATGTAGGTCTTGACAAAAGCTATCATCACCTAATGTCTTTTGCTCAAGTTCTGGGACTCCCTGTATACTGGGCGTCGCGAATTTATGGATCGTGTTTTTGCCCCATCTCCCCCTCTTTCATTTTGCTTTCACGTCGCTACTAGATAGATAGATAGATAGATAGATAGATAGATAGATAGATTTTTATTCGAAGTAGACTTACAGTACTTTCCGAACGTCTTATGTTTCTAGACATTTATGCCTTGCTTGTAGGCTTTACCATTGATTAATACACTATATGATCAATAGCTTTACGCAATAGTAATAATAATAACAATAATAACACTTTACAAATCGTTTTCATAGCTATGTTACACAAAAACGACTTGACCAGACCAATGTATCGCTTAAAGAATCTTCAATTTTATAATAGCCTTTAGAGCACAAAGTATCTTTAACAATTTTTCTAAATTTAGTGTCGTGTAAAAGGGTTAGTTCCTCAGGCAAAGTGTTATAAAAGCGAACACCGTCCCCAATGAAAGATTTACTCACTTTTGCTAACCTAGAGCCCGTAAGCCCCATACTATTCAGACGCGCCCCGTCACTGAATTACCATTGCCTTGTTACTAGCCGACAATGTCGCCATGAAATAATCTAGTGCATGCATGTGACAGCGGCGTTTCTTATCTCGCTTTAGCCGCAGCGCGCCAAATATGAAATGTGTATGAAAATTTTCATATGAATATGTTATATTCGTTCGAAAATCGCCCGTTACCCCTGTAAATCGTCACTAGGTCGAGTCTCATTTCAGTTCGCTGGATATCTTACTTTGCATATGTTCAATCACTGCTAACGTACGGCGCGGAGTTATGGGGGCGAGCAGCCGACAGGCAGAGGGCCTTCGTTATGCAGAAGCGTGCAGTCCGCACAATAGCGCGTGTGGCGCTTGATACGTCAGCTAGGCCTCTGTTTGGAGATCTCTGCATTATGACGCTACCGTCCATTTATATGATGGAAGTAGCGCTGTTCGTTAGCAGAAATCTAACCAATTTTGAAGTGAATGGTGTGCATCACCACTATCCAACAAGATCCCGTAGCATGCTACGTTCGGTAAGTCATGCATTATCCAAGTCGGAGAGGCTAGTCTACATCGCCGGCCCAACGGTTTACAACAAACTCAGCGAGCACATTAGGCAGGCGCGATCTCTTGACGCGTTTAAGAGCTGCCTTAAGAGGTACCTCACAGATAAGGCGTTTTACTCACTAGAGGGATATTACTCGAGTGAAGTCTGAAATGCTTTGGTGGCTAAAGTGTTTAATGATCTCTTTGCATTTTGCCTTGTTTTTATGTCTTTCGTTTTTATGTTTATTTTTATTTTTTTATAACGATAGAAAAAATGTTTGTTTGCTGATCTGTATGGATGTTTGCTAATATGTATCTGAATTGTACACCAGTATACTAATAAAATGAATATGAATATGCTGGGCATATTAAAATAATAAAAACGGATTTCGTATGAATGCGATGCGACGTTCGCCAATACGGCAAAAGTGTTTGCCGTTTTTGTGGACGTATCGGCGATAACGTATTTGTAATATATAATATATATATATATATATATATATATATATATATATATATATATATATATATATATATATATATATATATATATATATATATATATATATATATATATATATATATATATATATATATATATATATATATATATATATATATATATATATATATATATATATATATATATATATATATATATATATATATATATATATATATATATATATATATATATATATATATATATATATATATATATATATATATATATATATATATATATATATATATATATATATGTATATATATATATATATATATATATATATATATATATACATATATATATAGTTATATTTCATAAGGTTTTTAAAGAAATCCGTTTATAGGATAATGTTTTTATTTAAAATAAAATTAGTAAAAGCTACTTAAAAAGTAGCGAAGGAAATCCCAGGTTGTATTGGGAAATGCTTATGTTTGAATGAGATATACTTACGGATGTGCACGACTTTCGACAGGTGCAATGTAAGTTTAAAGGTCCTTTTGCAGTCGACTAACGATCACTATTCATCCATATCTCATAAATCTCTCATAAATAGGGCTTATCCTTATGCAACACAAAATGCCTTCAAATGAGACGAATTAAGCGAAAAAATTAAAAATTAAACTATTGATCATTTCGGCAAGGCCGTTTTATAAATGAAAGTGACATTACGAAATAATTCAAATTTCGAATGCTACTAACATTTAAAATATGATACAATTGGCTGAGTTTGTTATCAACGAGCCATTAAATCGAATTAAAAATAAATAAAAAAACTCCATATGCTCAATGAAATGAAAGAAGAAACTTAAATCTTTATTTCTGGCAGAGAAGTTTATAAAAAAGATTGTATAATGTTATCAAAATAGGGTAAACTAGATAATATAAACAAAATAGATTGTATAATGTATAAAAAATAGGTAAATATATATATATATATATATATATATATATATATATATATATATATATATATATATATATATATATATATATATATATATATATATATATATATATATATATATATATATATATATATATATATATATATATATATATATATATATATATATATATATATATATATATATATATATATATATATATATATATATATATATATATATATATATATATATATATATATATATATATATATATACATGTATAATCTGCGGTAAAAATATTTTACATTTGTTTTTTCCTGACACAACGATGGCACCATTAAGAGTCAGGAAGGAAGATCGCCTTATCACAGAGGTGCCTAGCAAGGCGGGTTCATTTGCACTTTATATATACTTGACACATTAGAAAAACAAACATTAACATTTAATTTATGCGCTATTTGACCTGGGCTCAGACAGGTGTATATCTAAATTTAAAAGCATATAAAGGTAACTCCTGGATTGTACATTATTTTTCTTTTGTGCTTTTACATTTGAATGAGTATGTATGTAACAAATAGATGTACTATATTAATGAAATCCCTTTACGCCGGCAAATTAGCGCTTCTCGCTGCTTACCCTTATTTTTATATTTTAATAAAATGCCTAAACAGAATAGAGTCGTACTTAACTTACGTACTAAATATGAATATAATGTGGATATGATTAACAAATCTACTCATATCACATGTAAACCAAGCAAATTACCCCAAAAATGGACAATCAGCCCACATAAACGCGTAGTTTTGAAAATCGGTATAGTTATTATTGAAGATGTCCCAATGAACATGCTGAAATTCCCTGAGGGTGGAGTTGAGTCGATAGTGTTCAGTTTGCCTTTCTTAAATTTATCGTTCATATCTCCAAAACCTTTAGTACTAGACTTGGACAAAAATAGTCCACCGTCAAGCTCCGCCACATGCCCGTAAGAGGCCAACACCTTAACCGCGCGATAACTAGGTGTGTTACCCAGCGGGCTTACACTCACGCCCTTACTTCCAATTGCGACCAGATTACTCCGGTCTCTCGATTGGTTACGAGTTCGAGGTCGCTTGCGCGGTCCTCTCCCTTAAGAAGCGGTGAATCGGTGTATACCGAATCTATCGCGGACCACTGCATCATTTGCCCAGCTGTTCACCCAGGATCGGGTAGCCGATGGTCGTTTCAAGAGCAGTCGCCGTAAGGTCCGAAACCTCCCCCGCTCTATAGGAAACAGTACTGCTTCCAGACTCCCCCGACTGTTAGTCCGAGTGAACAGTCGATTGGCTTACGCCGCACGGTGCGCAGACCGTCCAGGAGCGCCAGAAGGTTGATTCCTAGGGGAAACTAGCCCTAAGGCCAGAGTCCTGCCCGGGCTCGCACTTCATGCGTGGAGGCCGCCGGATGGGTGTTGACTCGTGAGTGTGACCAACCTTGAACAGAATGGGTCTTCGTGGCAACTCAGCAAGGGCAAATTACTACTGCAAATATTACTACCCCGCTACGTGCCAAGCACCTCAACCCCCCCTCCCCCCTCTCCGGAAACTCCCCCCTCCCTGGAAACTCTCCCTCCCTCCACACCACCCGATAGTGATTATGTCAAGTGACTATGATAGCAAAAGTCGCATATTTTGCCAAATATGATGTATTATATTTGTAAATAAGGCGGTATTTTTATTTGCGTCGCTTGTTATACGAGATATACCAAGCAAAATTTCACAACGTGATTTCGGTCCAGCAAGGCTTAACAAGGTCGGAATTTCAAGTCTTTAACAGCAATATTTTGAGATTAATTCATGACTAGCCGATTTTACCTACAATTTTTTTAACTTTTGCCAACTCAGAACCTTATCTCTGGGTGTATATGTATCTCCGCAGCAGAATATGCCGCTCCAGCGTGGAGTGCATCAACACACCAAAAAAATTGTCTCCGGATGCCTCAAACATACTCCCGTCGAAAAGCTTTATCCGATTATCGGCATCGCTCCCCCTGAAATATGTCGTGATGTACTGGATGATTCAGAATGCCTAAAGGTGATAAGATGACCGCGAAAGTCGCGAAAGTCGTTCATGAGCCGAGCACATCCGCTTCATGGCAGTCAATCATCGAATCGCATAACTCAATGGAGGGCTTCACTTGGCGAGGATGTTAAGGAACCGATAGCACCGGGGTTCCATATCCCCTACACCACCTGGTGCAGTCTGAACAGACTGAGGGTGGGTGTGATAAGATGTCGGGCCAATCTCGTTCGCTTGGGCTACACAGAGTTCCTAATATGCAACTGTGGAAAGCTACGGCATGAAGACCACCTTCGATCCTGCCCACAACTGTCAACCTCTATCATACGGCGGGACCTATAAGAGGCAAACGATAAGGCCATCCAGGCTCCATAGTTTTGGAGAGACGTGTCCTAAATTGGCCTGGACACGTTAACGAACGAACGAACTCTTGCCAGGACCAAATGATGCCTGTATGCCATGTTTCAGCTCAATCAACTGAAGCGTTTGGGCGCTATTGTCGAGGAATATACACCGACACACAGACACACACACCCTCACACACACACACACACACACACACACACATTCAGACACACAGACTCACAGACATAATTCAGTCTGGAAATGGTCTTAATCGTCCCGGGAGGGGTCAAAATGTATATATCTTGTATATGTCTATGTATATGTCATATGTCTTTGGTAGGTCTATATGTCTTCGGTAAGTAGAATGCACAACTGCCACGAATAAAAGATCTATTGCGTTTTACTATTGAACCAATACTTTGGCTGTAACTTTGGGGGTTTACTTCGTTAAACCGCGTGGGGTGGAAAACCCGTCGGTACAGATTCAAGTAGAGATGCGGTTGTGGATGCCTAAAAATATGTTTTTTTTCAATGCTGCGATGCTGCGTTGCTCTCTTCCATCAGGCGGTCATTAGCTGGTGACAGATGCTTTTTTATTTATTAGTTGTTGTGATGCACGATAGTGTGGTTGCCATGGTAACACAAATGTGTGCATATGTATGTACCGAGTAAGGTTATAGAATTTTGTTGGTGGGGAGGAGAATAATATGTAAAATAATAGATAAAATTTTATAAAAAAAAAAGACATCAAACTTTTCTATAAGTGCTGCAGCCATGTCATGGTGAAACTTAGAACGGGCTATCATAATTGAATGCGTATACAAAATGTCCCCAGAGTCCCCTCGTCGGGCGCCATACCTGGGTGTAGAATCAGGTCATGCTTACCATAAAAAGGGAGTCATCGAAACTGAACCAACATTAAATTTTAAACTTCATATGATATTATTTGAGAAGTTCTCTCAATTTCTCGAGGATACCATAATCAGAACAGGATTTTGATAAAAATGGGACCAACCTACAAGTATATCCATTCAAATAAAAAAAGAATTCTCAAATGGGTTTATAAATGACGGAGTTCTGACGTAACATAAAAAAATACAACCGAATCGATAACCTCCTCCTTTTTTCGAAGTCGGCTAATAAAGAGAAATTAAAGTTTATGAACTATAGGATAAAAAAATAATTTATAACTGACAGCTGACGAGCGTAAACAGACACCTTATATTATTATTAAACGATGATGCTAAATCAAAAGCTAAATATCATGCTATGCTAATCCCAATAGGAGTCTCAATGAATAATGTATTGTTTACTTTTGTTCGCAGGTGGATATGATGACTCCTGACAAGGAAGTGAACCTGATAATGTCGCACCACGTTTCGACCCATGGAAGTCGAGGA
This sequence comes from Micropterix aruncella, assembly GCA_944548615.1. NCBI lineage: Eukaryota > Metazoa > Arthropoda > Insecta > Lepidoptera > Micropterigidae > Micropterix > Micropterix aruncella. The sequence continues at coordinate 18,963,866 of OX155973.1, forward strand.
TCGGACAGCTAGCGCCAGCTGGCGGCTCGAAGGCCGAGCCAGTCATTAGCAACAAATGGCGACAGGTAAGGTTTGAAATGAATATTAAATTAATCGAAAAACTGCATTGATAATTAATTATTTTTATTAATTGTTTATTTCGGTATTGGGCTCGATTGTGTTTTTTCGTGAACTAAAATAGGAACTTAGTTCAACCGAACGAAACAGAGCAATAAGTTAGAATGGAATATGAAATGACCTGCCGTCGCTTTTGTTGCACCAAAACTACCTGTCGAACTTATAGACGCCTGAATAAGTATGAACACATTTCGTGCGGTGTCAGATTTAGCTGCTTTAAAACTTCGTTGGGTCGTTAATGCGGATAAGTGACACCCTTTCATTTCACATTCCGCTCTGATGTACTGCTCTGTCTCGCTCACATGAACAATTTTTTTGATTTTGATCAAAGGAAACGCAATCTTAATGTTTTGACTTTTTCAACGAGAAATTTCAACAATAATTTTGTTGACAACGAGAAATGACAACGAGAAATTTCAACAATAATTTTGTTTCTTTATAGGAAAACAGATTTGCATCCAAATTGTCGTGATTTTTATTAATTTCATTAAAATTGTAATGGGAGAATTATCTCCACCGCCTAGATCATATTAACCCTCCAACCGCGGGAGACGCTCACATAGCGTTCAGCTCTTTCTATACGATTCTGATCGCGTTGCATATGATTTTTGTATTTCAGCTTGAATCTTTTACTTTGTTGCTCTGTAACATCGAGATTATGACCGAGGCCCTGGAGAATCTTGATGTGGGGGTGAAAATGAACGGAAAACGCATCAATAATTTGCGCTACGCCGATGACACCGTTCTTATTGCCACTACTCAGGAAGAGCTATAAAGGTTGGTTGACAAAGTTAATGAGTGCAGAGAAAAAGCTGTCTTGTCAATCAATATTTCAAAGACCAAAGCCATGGTTATGTGAGGGTGGCCACCCTTAACTTGACTCCAATTTCTCGTGAGTGAAGGGCGGTTCTCATCAAGGTGTTTTCTCCGTATTGAAAGTCGTTGATGCTGAAGTTGAAGTATTTACTCAGAAGGTATGTGTCGGTTGCCAGTTTGTAACGCCTTGATTCGATAAGTCGCCGAGTGTGTGTAGTGTGTACTCGAAGTGTATGTCGCCGAAGTATGAAGCGCGGCGATAGATTTGAAGATGATGATGATCGCGTGTACTATGCGTGGTTGTTGTCGACTCGAAGATAATGAAGAGCGCGAGTACTCGTGGACGATGCGGCTAACTGCCGCCAGAGGATGATGATGATGTGTAATCGCGGTACTGGAGCGGGCGACGGCCGCTTAGAGGATGATGATGATGAGTACGCGCGATGAATATTCAGCGAGTAGGGGAGAATAAGTGTGTTAATTCGTATCGATCAGAAGAAATGACATTAGTCACCGGCTGAGTGTGCAGTAAATGCCGAATTTAGTTGGAATTTAATTGCAGTTGACTCGTGTATATTTGACCGTATTTGCGGTTTGGATTCTAGAGAAATTACTTCTTTTGTTGACTGATATATGGGCGAAGTCCCCACAGTTATTACCAGGGATCCTGATTTACAACCTACCATATCGGTGGCAGGTAAAGTTCTTGAGCGCGTCCGGCAGTACAAATATCTCGGTGCATGGGTGAATGAAATTTGGGACTCCGATCAAGAAATTAAGACCCGGGTAGAAATCGCCCGTGCATCATTCAATAAAATGAGAAAAGTCTTGTGTTGCCGGAAAATAAATCTACGACTTAGAACTCGGATCCTGCATTGCTAAATCTGGTTAGTGATTATGTACGGCAGCGAAGCGTGGACCATAAAAGAAGACACCAGACGGCGGCTAGAATCTTTTGAGATGTGGTGCTACCGTCGAATGCTCCGTATAAGCTGGACCCATAAAGTTAGCAACGAAAAAGTGCTTCAGCGTCCTGGTACGACCCGAATATTGTTGAACACCGTCAAAAAGCGCAAGATTGAATATCTGGGGCACGTGCTGCGGCATGACAGATATCAGCTGCTTCAACTGATATTGATGGGCAAAATTGAGGGTAAACGACGCCGTGGAAGGAGGAAAAAGTCGCGGTTGTGCAATGTCAGAGAGTGGACAGATTCACCAGTACGGAACAGCTTTTCCGGATGGCGCAAGCCGACAAAGGTATTCAGAGCTTACGGCCAACCTCCAGCAATGGAGAGGCACTTCGAGAAGAAGAAGAACATTGAGAGTCGCATTTTTCACGATCTCTAGTAGCAGGGCTAACGGGAACGGACAAGTTACGACCTGTATCGTAGAATATAGACCAAAGCGATCGAGAAATCGCTTGCGGTTGCAGGGTTAATATAAGTTTGATTATAATAATTCAATCTACGTATTATTTATTATAATCAAACTTACATTAAATATGATCAAAGTGAAGCACAGCGCCATGCACATTTATTTAGTTGTATTTATTAAATTAATACTTACTATAATTTGTGTTTTAAAAAAAAAATAGCCTAGAAATAAACATAGCAAAAAAAAACAAACATAGAAATGTTTATTTTATGCTAAAAAGGCAACAATTATACAAAGACTTTCGACTGGAGGCGTTTGTCGGAATGGATTTAAAATGAATAGTGATAATAAATTTGGACATTTAATGACGTTTTCTTTCTTTTCATTCTCTTTCTGTTTTGTTTCCTTTCGTATAACTTTATTTTCTCTTTTAGTTTAAATTCTATTCTATACACAAAATTACATTTTCTTTCTTTCAATTCCTTTCTGTTTTGTTTTCTTTTTTTTACTTTATTTTCTCTTTCTTTTAGTTTTGATTCTATACTCTTCCTCTCCCTCTATTAAAATATATTTTTTTTCAAGGCAATTTAGTTTTAATCGAGCATTGTACTACAACTTTTAAATAATTTATTGTATTGTTAGAGCCATGTGCACCCTAGAACTGGTTAGTACCAGTTAGGTGACAAAATTGAATAAGCATGATTTTAAGGTTTTTCCATTCGGTTCCTATTATTTTTGAAAGAAAAATCAATGTCTAATAGAAAGCGATTCTTAATAAATAAATAAAACAAACTTTATAAACAATCCAAATAGGTTTAATTCAGTTGATAGACTAAAATATCAAGAAAATATTGCCAAAATAAAAATAAAATTAAAAAAATGCCGAATGAACGAGTTAAAATATACATATATCTAGAGAGTTTTTAGAAGCCAGTGATATCCTATGTCCTGTATTATTATATGCTATGTCCACTTTAGAACGGGTTAGGTGACAAAATCGAATAAGCATGAGTTTAAGGTTTCTCCGTTCGGTTCCTATTATTTTCCTAAGCATAATCAACGTTTAAAAGAAAATAAATCATAATGTATAAATAAAATAAACTAAATAAAAACCCAAAAAGTTTAGTTAGTAAAATATTAAGAATAATATTGTCAAAATTATAATATTGTCAATATTAATAAATATTGTCAAAATAAAAAAAGGAATTTAAAAACTGGCGAATGATCGAGTTGAAATATATACCTAGAAAATGTACCAGTGATACAATGTTTTTTTGCATCCTTATGGATGCAAAAAAACAGTTGATAGAGAGCAACTTCGTACTTATGTACGAAGCCCTTCTCACTGTATCAGACAGGAGGGTTGTGATAATTTAATCCATGATAATTTATTATCCTCAGTGAATAATGGATATCCTTAGCGAGAGAGTGATTAAACAGAAACGGGGTGTATCCGGATCATGACGGTGTACAAGGCCTTAAGTATAAATTAACAGCTAATTCTAAATGAAAAATTGTTTCTACAATACATAAAACCAGTTCAGAATATATAACCATTCTTGGGCTATGTTACAAACATAGATTTTTCCCGGAATAGCGCCTGTGCTTATTAGTATTTGAGCTATTTTCCACTTTTCGTTAATTTCGTTTTTAATGTTGTTGCTTTTTTGACAGCTGTTGGCTGACTTTTACTTTCCTGGCAAGGAAAGTATCGTGAACGTACTTCTGTGTGTCTGTCTGTCTGTCTGTCTGTTTGTCTTCCGCTTCGTCCAATTGAACTCAAATTTGCTATGCAAGTATTATTTGGTCATGGCAAGAGTTAAATAGGTTGTGGTTGAAATCGGTCCATCAGGGGGCGTGCTAGTCATACTTCAAACTCGAAATATTGAACTTAGAGACTTGAAGTTCGGTACACAGATGCGTTGTAGGGTCGAAATCACATTATTAAGTTTTGATGTCATTATCTCTTATAAAAGCGACACAAACAGTGGGGCGCCGTAGACATACTTCAATCTCGAAATATTGGATTTAGACAATTCGGTACAAAATTTCGGTACCCAAATGGGTCGTAGGGTCGAAACCACATTGTTAACATTGTTAATTCTGTTGATTTTGGTTGATAATTCTGATAATTCTGTTGGATTTGGATCTCTTATAAAAAGCGACACAAAAAGAAAACCGACATACATTTTAATCAAATAATAACGTCGAGCCGCCCGAGGATAGCCGAAAAACGAACCATATTGGAAACGAACCATATGGGGGGGGGGGTTTGGAGGGGAGTTTGAGGGGGGTGTGGAGGTGGGGCGGGGGGGGGGGGGGGGGGTTGGGGGACTAGGGTCTTTGGCGCGCGAGAGGGTGGTCTGCTTGTCGGGAATGTCTTGGGGTGACACAACCGATATTTTCTATTAAATCTTATTAAAGTTGCAAGAAAAAGAACAATTTCAAAGTTCAATATATTCTTTTATTGTCTAGGGAAATTCAAAATTTTTCGTGCGAGTTGCTAACAAAACAAACAAAATAAATATTCCTTAAAAATGTTAACACTTTTGGGATTTATGCATTATAGCAACCTTTCTCAAAAATCGAAAATAAAAGAAAACACTACTAGATTTGATCACTGAAATGCTAAATATGATAGGAAACCTCGGACGCGCAATATTTCACAGAGGCATCTAATATACATACAAAAATTGCATACAAAAAAATACTGAGTTTTTAATATTGTTTTAAAAAAAACTAACCTGTCGCCATATAGATGTTTATGTATTACTACTAAAAAACTAAACCTACCGAAATGTATGGGGGAAACTCTTATTTGAAAGCCTATACCTTGCGTATTTATTAAGGCCGTAAAAATATTATGGCAGATTCGGAATAAGCGTAGTAAATATAGTCGGGTGATGTTTAAATTCGACAATGTAGAGCAGTTTCCTATAATGCATAGTTACCACATTTTTTGCCACGTTGTAAATTCTTTACCACGTCATAAATATTTGCTTGCTTGCTACTTTTACTACTATTTTTCAGTTTCTCTGCAATATATATTTCAAATAGCAGTTAGTATAATGCAGTTGTCACTTGCTTTTTATTGAGTTTTTTTAATCATGAGGCGTAGAATAAAGTCAAAGAATATAGTTTTAGATCCGTAATGGCGTGACATTATTGTAAAATATGTCGCAATTTTTTGTGCATCGTTTTCCTGACTTGTGTGGAATAGTTCTTTGGGCAATTACAATTTAGCCTTAATTTGGTCTACCCTCAACCATGTAACTCGAACAACGACGTGTGTTTGTAATGATTATGGAATGGACTTATGTACCGTGCGAATTAATTGGAACAAAGAGTATTTTTCTTCGAAAGTGCTTTATTAGACATAAACATATGTTTATCTATACTATCTATACTAATATTATAAAGAGGTAAAGTTTGTGACGATGTAGGAAGTAATCTCTGGATCTACTTAACAGATTTTGAAAATTCTTTTACCAATAGAAAGCCACGTTATTTGTGAGTGTCATAGGTTATATATTAATCCGAAAAATGAAAAGACTCTTTCGTGGTAGTCGGATTTCCAAAGTAAGTCGGAAAAAACGGTCGAACGAAAACGTTTCTAACGAACGCTGCCTTAACGATGAGAGATATATGCTAAGTTCTAGAGAAAAGTTGTAGAACTTGATAATACCTACAAAAAAGTCAGCGGCAGCATATGTCTAACTTTTATATTTAAGTAACAAAAAGTAGTATTTTATATTAAAAAAATAATTTAAATCTTTAGGTCATGTTTATTGGTCATATTATCAACAATTATGAATTATTATCAAAATAAGTAAATTTATCGTCTCAAGTGTTTAAAACAAAACTTTTACTGCATATAATTTCACTTTTACTGCATAAATGGTTAGAGATAAGACACTCACAAGAAGACACTCACAAATAACGGTAATATAGTCAAATTGGCATGCAAATACATACATGCATATGCAGTAAAAATATAACCTTTCTTTTGGTAGTCAGAAAATAAATCATAGTACTCAGTACTCAGGAAATAAATCATAGCCAAACCACACTCATAATTTCATCATAAGTAAAAAGTTTTACCGCCCAACGAAGTGGGCACGGGTCAGCTAATGTCAAATATTTTTTTTTGTATAAAAATAGTACATAGTATTATTAGTTTTAATATAAAATGTGTTCTTCTTTAACTTTATACCACCTTCCACTCTTGTAGGCATATAAATTACCATCTTCCTTTCAGTTCATCATCGTGAAACCAGACTTGAATTACGGCACTGATCATATTGGTTTTCGTTACATCTTGGAGAGCCGCAAATGGCTTAGACGTTTCGATCGGGGCAGTTTCTGGGCCATTCAAGTACCTACAGTAATTTGGTTCTGTATGAAAAACTGACAGTTTTGTCAAAGAATGGCACAGGGCGAGAACCTGTTGAAAATTCGCTCGTTGGAAGGATAGACCTAGTAGAGCTCCCGTATTTGGAAGACGTTGACTGGGTATTTATAATAAAGAACATTTCACACGGCGTTTCCTTTTAAATGTTTAATCGGATTTTGGCAAGGCATAACGAAGTGAATTCACTCCGTGAGAAACCTAAAACAATAACATAACCAACCCTTACCCCACCTCCACCTCAGGTCCCTTTCCTTGACTCTTGTCCTTCCTTCTAGGAGCTGCAACAGTACTGTCTCCTAGAAATTCCGCCTTATCCTAGACCTAGAAGTACTCAGGATGTATTAAGTTCCGGACGAAAATATTACTTTCTTTCGATATTCTTTTTCTTATCTAGAGTGCTTCAATAGATACCCAAGTGCTTAGGATGCAAAATAGGTTTCGGGGGATGGTGTTGGAGGGGGTGGGGGGATAAAGTAGGGGGGAAGGGTGAGAGGAGGCGAGAGGGGGAGGAGGGGAGGGTTGAGGAGGTAGTGGGTGGGGTTTGGGGTAGGTTGGGGAGTGGGGGGTAGAGGGAAGGAGTGTTTGGGGGGGGGAGGGGGCAATGGATGAGAGGCCGGGGCCAGTTGAGGAGGGGGTGAGGGTGGCGGTTGAGGCCGAAATGCGAAGGAAGGAATGATATTGAAGGGGGAGATAAAGGGCTGGGGTCTTTACCCCACCCCTTTATCTCCCCTATAAGGTGAGGGGAGAGTGGGGAAATGGAAAAATTGGGAAAGCGGGGGTGAAGGGAAAAGGGGGAGAAGGTGAGTGTTAGTTAAATGCGGGTTGAGGGATGAGTTAGAGGGGACGGGAGGCTGAAAGGGGGATGATTGGCGGAAGGGGGGTTGAGGCCGGGGGAGTGTGAAGGGGGTGAGTCGAAAGGGGGAGGAAGGAAGGGGTAGGAGGAATATGAGGGGGGAATGGGAAGAAGGAAGGACAAGAGTGTGATAATGGGGGGTGAGGGGAGAGTTAAAGGGGTAGGTGAAGGGGGATCGTTGGGGGGGGGAGACGGAAGGGGAATTTAAAGGGTGGGGAAAGGGGGAAGAGGCGGTGTGGTACACTAGTACACAAAAGCTACAGGTTATCTGACAGATATTTCCGCAAAGCGTAGCATTACTTTTTCTAGAAAATAGTTTATTATTACATATATTTCAAATTTCAATACCTATCTATATGAAACACGGTTAATTTACGTCGTTTATTTTGTCCACAGATCTCCACTTTGGACCGCACTTACGCAAGTTCCAACCTTGGACGACACTGATGACGATAGATAACATTCGGACGACGAGGGTTTGTCGGTGACGGGTCTCAGTGAACAAATGAAGATCTTCCTCGACATTCCCTTGAGATTTTAACATTTTGATAAAGAACGTCTTATTACAACCTTATTAATTTTATTTCGTATTCAAGTCGGCTGACCAAAGCGCAATAGGCAAAAATGTATTGGCGCCAAGCTCACCTCTCCACCTTTGAAGAAATCTATTTATGTAGAATATTTATGACTACAACAACTTACCCCAATTATAGGCCGTTTCGCAGTTTTGGAGCTCGTAATCTTCTTAGATATGGTTAATTTAACGAAAACCACAATGCCAATTATTTATCTAAAATGTATTATTTGCAACGAAGATACATAAAAGATATTATAGTATATTATCATGTACGGTCACCTAGCACACAATGTTGGCCTGTTGAACTTAGCATATTACATACGTCAGTAAACAGAGCGGCAAGGAAATCATGAGACACATTACAGAGTTAAAGCAACATATCCAACTATTGCATATCCATATACCTACTACTGACACACTCATTCTTAGGTTTATATAGTTTTTACTCACACAGCGTATATACTTTATCATTTTATGTATCCTGCAATGGTTTTCATTTAAAAAGTTATTAAAAATACAATGCCTGAATGTTTTCGGTTCGCTAAGTGATATCAGGTAATTAGCCATATTTAATATATTACAACCCAGACATGGACCCCTAATTGAGATCAGTTGTTCTAGTAATATTTTTTTTTACATAAAGACATATCTCCGTTGGTTTATGATTTTTAGCTATTGGAAAAGTGGGTCGAAAATGCCCATTCTTTTTTAGAAATTGCTGTAAATATGGAGAATAGCCCAATTTATTAAAAAAATGTATTCATATCAATGAGCAGTGTTAGTCAGATTTTCGATTATTATATATCAGTTAATAATAAATAGTTTAATTATTGTAAATATTCTAATATCATGTTGCATAATTTTAAAAATAAGGCACCGATTATAAACAAAGCATTTGAAATGGGCACATTATCAATTATAAAATGTAATATTTTTAGTTAGATCTAGGAATTTATAAATAAACGCAATGCAGATTTAATTAAACGTTTTAATTATTTATTTATTTATTTACATATTTACATGTTACATAAAATATGTACACTTTTATTGAGACATAAAAACATAAAAACAAACTTACCTTTAATTTTTTAATATTTTAAAAATTTTTCAAACAATATTGCTTTAATCAATTTCTTAATTAATTAAAGCAATATTGTTTTAATCAATTTATCAATATTGTTTTAATCAATTTCTTAATTGTTTTAATCAATTTTAAAATATTGCTTTAATTTCTTAATTGCCCTAATAATAATATCTAATTATGTATGTATGTATGTAAAAACTTTTAAAACTTTTAAAATATCAACTTACAAAACTTATCAAATATAACAATATTATACTGTTTTCAACAATGTTTCTTTACATATTTTTTAATATTATACAATTTTATACTGGTTTACCGTATTTTGATAACATTATACAGCCTTTATTATAAACTTCTCTGCCAGAAATTAAGATTGAAGTTTCTCCTTTCATTTCATTAAGCATATGGAGTTTTTTTATTTTTATTTCGATTTAATGGCTCGTTGATAACAAACTCAGCCTAATTGTATCATATTTTAAATATTGGTAGCATTCGCAAATTTGAATTATTTCGATATGTCACCTTCATTTATGTCACGGCTTTGCCGAAGTGATCAATTTGTTAAATTTTAGATTTTTTCGCTTTAATTCGTCTCAATTGGAGGCATTTTGTGTTGCAAAAGGATTAGCTTTATTTTTGAGATATATGGATGAATAGTGATCATTAGTCGACTGCAAAAGGACCTTTAAACTTACATTGCACCGTCGAAAGTCGTGCACATCCGTAAGTATAACTCATTCAAATATTAGCATTTCCCGATCCAAGCTGGGATTTCCTTCGCTGCTTTTTAAGTAGCTTTTACTAATTTTATTTTAAATAAAAACATCATCCTATAAACGGATTTCTTTACAAAACTTATCAAATATAACAATATTATACTGTTTTCTACAATATTTCTTTACATATTTTTAAATATTATACAATTTTATACTGGTTTACCGTATTTTGATAACATTATACAGCCTTTATTATAAACTTCTCTGCCAGAAATTAAGATTGAAGTTTCTTCTTTCATTTCATTAAGCATATGGAGTTTTTTTTATTTTTATTTCGATTTAATGGCTCGTTGATAACAAACTCAGCCTAATTGTATCATATTTTAAATGTTGGTAGCATTCGCAAATTTGAATTATTTCGATATGTCACCTTCATTTATGTCACGGCTTTGCCGAAGTGATCAATTTGTTTAATTTTTGATTTTTTCGCTTTAATTCGTCTCAATTGAAGGCATTTTGTGTTGCAAAAGGATTAGCTTGATTTTTGAGATATATGGATGAATAGTGATCGTTAGTCGACTGCAAAAGGACCTTTAAACTTACATTGCACCGTCGAAAGTTGTGCACATCCGAAAGTATATCTCATTCAAATATTAGCATTTCCCGATCCAAGCTGGGATTTCCTTCGCCGCTTTTAAGTAGCTTTTACTAATTTTATTTTATATATATATATATATATATATATATATATATATATATATATATATATATATATATATATATATATATATATATATATATATATATATATATATATATATATATATATATATATATATATATATATATATATATATATATATATATATATATATATATATTGATTGATTTTTTCCTATATATATATATATATATATATATATATATATATATATATATATATATATATATATATATATATATATATATATATATATATATATATATATATATATATATATATATATATATATATATATATATATATAGGAAAAAATCAAAATCAATAAAAATCAAAAAATCTGGCATTAGCGCAAGGCGCGTGATAACACGGCTGCAATAACTAAAAATATCATTAAAGAGGACATTAACTTTCGTTAAAATGTTTCTGGTCCACCAGGACCCCAGATAACTAACTTTTCATGAAACTAATTTTATATATTATTGAAAATAATTTTAAAAATTTACACTCTTAAAACATCAAAATATAAACAATTTTACACTTTTTACTTACTTATTTTGCTCTCACATGTATCACTATGAACGAATGTAATTATTGGTTAAATCAGGTTAATTATCATTCTCGTAAAGCACCACAATTTACAGGACATGTAGAATATCTGTCAAAATGTCTAAATAATCATATAGGTCCCAAAGGGTTAATACCTAAATTTCCTTTCTCAGCTATAAGTCCAGAGATCCAATATAATTTCCACACTTTAAGGATTAATTGATATTCATCAATCAATGAATACAAAGTTTTGGTAGATAAACATTTAAGGTCTCTTACATATTATGTTGATTTGATAGAAATGTATTCTCCAATACATTATATATATGCTAGTGAAATAGTTAGCAGTTCCGTAATAGATTTAAATAATATTAGTAATAACAAAAATTTGGGCCTACAACCATGTGGTCGTTCACGTTGAAAAACATGTCCTTTATTAGATCGAAGCATTTATTTTACTAGTCCTAACACTACCAACAGTTACAGAGTTCCTTTCAATTGTAGTTGCATTTCAAAAAATATTGTATATCAATTACTTTGCAAGACCTGCAATGCATTTTATGTTGAAACAACTATACCTCTTAATATTAGGTTGAATAATCACAGGGCCAGCGTAGGCAATGAAAGTCAACTTCCAATAGCATTGCATGCTAAGGCACACAATTTAACTTTTGATAATTGTTTTAAAGTAAAAATTATTAAGTGCCTTGGCGATAACGCTAAAGAAAGAGACGTTAAATCTTGGGAGTTTATTTTATAAATATTTTAGGAGGCGCTTGCAAGGGTCCCGGTCTGAATAGGCAAAATTAATACAGTAATTATATTTGTTCAGACATATTCATTAAAGCTTATTCATAATTTTCATTTAAAAATCACTTAATAATAATGTTTTTCACTGTCGGTTATAGTGTATTTAATACGACTTTGCAAAATATTAATAACCCATTTCTATATATATATATATATATATATATATATATATATATATATATATATATATATATATATATATATATATATATATATATATATATATATATATATATATATATATATATATATATATATATATATATATATATATATCTATATAATATATATATATATATATATATATATATATATATATATATATATATATATATATATATATATATATATAAAATAATATATATATATATATATATATATATATATATATATATATATATATATATATATATATATATATATATATATATATATATATATATATATATATATATATATATATATATATATATATATATATATATATATATATATATAGTTATATTTGATTGGTTTTTTGTAAAATCTTTTTTTAAAGAATTCGTTTAAAGGATTGACACTTTGATGAAAAAATAAAAATAATAATAATAATAATAATAATAATAATAAAAGCCACTTACATAGCTGGAAGGTTTTCCCGGGAAAACCTTCCAGCTATGTAAGTGGCTTTATTATTTTTATTTTTTCATCAAAGTGTCATCCTTTAAACGAATATATATATATATATATATATATATACTAGCTGACCCGTGCCCACTTCGTTGGGGCGGTAAAACATTTTACCTACTTGTTATGAAATTAAGAGTGTGGTTTGGTTAGTACTGAGTGCTATGATATATAACTGCCAAAAGACGGGTTATATTTTTACTGCATATGTATGTATGTATTTGCATGCCAATTTGACTATATTACCGTTATTTGTGAGTGTCTTCTTGTGAGTGTCTTATTTGTGAGTATCTTATCTCTTTAACCATTTAAGCAGTAAAAGTAAAATTATATGCAGTAAAAGGGAAAAGTCTTTTGTTTTAAATACTTGAGACGTTAAATTTACTTATTTTGATAATAATTCATAATTGTTGATAATATGACCAATAAACATGACCTAACGATTTAATTTTTTTTTTAATGTGAAAAACTACTTTTTGTGACTTAAATATAAAAGTTTGACATATGCTGTCGCTGACTTTTTTGTAGGCATTATTAAGCTCTACAACTTTTTTCTAGAACTTAATCATATATCTCTCATCGTTAAGGCAGCGTTAGTTAGAAACCTTTTCGTTCGACCGTATTTCCGACTTACTTTGGAAATCCGACTACCACGAAAAAGTCTTTACATTTTTGGATTAATATATAGGCTATGACACTCACTATTAACGTGGCTTTCTATTCGTAAAAGAATTTTCAAAATCGGTTCAGTAGATCCAGAGATTTCTTCCTACAACCTCACAATCTTTACCTCTTTATAATATTAGTATAGATAGACGACACGGTCGCGGTTCCATACCTATGTCGTATTATGTCTTTAACTATTTATGCAGTAAAAGGAAAAAGTGTTTTGTTTTAAACACTTAATACGATAAATTTACTTATTTTGATAATAATTCATAATTGTTGATAATATGACCAATAAACATGACCTAACGATTAAATTATTTTTTTTTAATTTGAAAAACTACTTTTTGTGACTTAAATATAAAAGTTACATATATGCTGTTGCTGACTTTTTTTTTAGGCATTATCAAGCTCTACACCTTTTTTCTAGAACTTAATCATATATCTCTCATCGTTAAGGCAGCGTTAGTTAGAAACGTTTTCGTTCGACCGTTTTTTCCGACTTACTTTGGAAATTCCTACTACCACAAAAAAGTCTTTACATTTTTCAGATTAATATATAGCCTATGACACTCACAAATAACGTGGCTTTCTATTGGTAAAAGAATTTTCAAAATCGGTTCAGTAAATCCAGAGATTACTTCCTACAACGTCACAAACTTTACCTCTTTATAATATTAGTATAGATTAAAACTGCTTCCACAGCGGCGCCGACCGCGACCTTAGGTTGCGAGCGCATGTCCCAATGGCGACGTCACATGTCGCTATGGCGCCGTGAGCGACGAAAGCGCTAATTTTACGCGGTGGTCGCGCGCAATCAAGTAGTTATAACCGTGTACTCATAGAGGGTGCTAAAAAATACCCCTACCGTAATCGTACCCCGCTTCATCTCACCCCTCGCCTGTCTCAAAGAAAGTTGAATTTGATTTAGCCAATAGCGTCACCTTAAGAGCATTAATTGTAAAATCTTAAAATGAAATCACGGCAAAAATCTTGGCCCTAGTTATAATGTATTTAATATTTGGTTGTACACACATTCATTTACATATTCATGTAAACATTAGACTGTTTTACAAAAGCGAAAAATTTTATTTTTCATAATCATATCGAAAATATATGGTTAGAAATGGTAAAAAAAAAATGAATACAAAAAAAAGTTTGCCCAATTTTAATAAAAATTAAATTCCACCGAATCTTTTTTGACCGTTTCCAACAACATTTTCGATTTAATTTAAAAAAAATATACTTACAACACAAAAGCCGTTGTTGGTGGAAGCTCGTGCCACGTGTTGAGTACTTTTGAGGTTATGAAAATCACTTGATTAACTAATCGTGCAAAATACACTCTAAATTGATAATTTTATTATTATTAATAAAATAGGAATGATTAATAGCTAATATGAGAGTTACACTGAGATAGCAAAATAATAATTGTCAACGTTACTACTACACTTGATGCATAAACAATAATGATGGCCGACAACTGTGTAGGGAGTGAGAGAAGTCTTATTGTGTGAGAGAAACAGGAGACCGGCTTCGTTCTCATCCTACTCCGTGCTGTTTACTGGGTGAGAAGTGACACCTGTAGACAACTGGCGGGGATAACTAATTAAATGACGATTGATCAGTTATCGACCGGGGATGAAAAATGATTAAATTACTAAAATGGCTATTAAAAAATAAGGGTTGGTGATAAAAGGGTAAAAATTTAGGGTTGTATGTATTTTTTAATGAGACATAATAAAAAAAAATAAAGAAATTAAAAAAATGACTAAAAATTAAAGAAAAATGTTTAGGGTGGACAACCCTTATCACTAAGGGGTATGAAAAATAGATGTTGGCCGATTCTCAGACCTACTCAATATGCTCACAAAATTTCATGAGAATCGGTCAAGCCGTTTCGGAGGAGTACGGGAACGAACATTGTGACACGAGAATTTTATATATAAGATAATATATATATATATATATATATATATATATATATATATATATATATATATATATATATATATATATATATATATATATATATATATATATATATATATATATATATATATATATATATATATATATATATATATATATATATATATATATATATATACGAGTGGTATACCCGGCGTTGCCCGTGTTATATCTGTTCTCAAATACCAATGCATACCAATTTTCATGGCGATCGGGTTGAGCAGTATAGAAGTTGGTGTGCTGCAGCGCCGTCTAGTTGAAAGTTGCAACAAAGCGGATATATATAAAAACCTTAACCATGAAAAAATACATATATATGCCAACTTCATGGTGATCGGTCAAACGGTTTCGGAGTCTATTAAACTCGGACAGACGGGCATACAGATCAGATATACCAACATCCATTTTTTATATTATATTATTTTGGCCTGTTTTTAAAATTTAAACTTTGAATGCCTATATCTCGCTTATTTATAGCGACCGACACAATTTTCTTCCAGATTTAGCATTAAAATGAAAAAAATTGGAGAGAGGTTCCTATACTGCAGTTATTCCACTTTTATAACTATGTGATAATACTTACATGTATATATTTTAATTAAAGAGTTTTGAACAATGAAGCACAAATAATTAAAAAGCAGAATAATTTCACTGTATTACCTTCACAATATTTTGAATTTAGAATAACGCTTGGCCGTCTATGACGTTTGTAGGTTTAACATAGCAGCGCCATCTATGGATTACTCAATAGATAACGCCATCTGTTAAAATCGTTTGGAACTAACAGATAATTGCGAATGTCAAATAATAGACATTGCAATAAAATAATATCGCGACTATAAATTAAGACGTAAGCTATCCTATCTTTCAAGTTGGATCAAACCTGCACATTGTGTGCAAATTTGATTCAAATCGGTTAAGTAGTTTAGGAGTCCATCGCGGACAAACAACGTGACACGTAATTTATATATATTAAGATATATATATATATATAAATATATATATGAATAAGTTTAACCTTGTTGTACGTGCTACTCGTCTCCACAAAATAAGCAATTCTTTTTTGGGACAATGTATACGCTTCTATAACAAACTTCCTCATACTATTAGAGGACTATCTGTAAATAAGTTTAAAGCTACCATCAAAGCAAAATTGTAAAAAAAGCATACTATACAATATCTGATTATGTAAATGACAAAACGGCTTGGGAGTAAGGCTTGGACGCATCATAAGAACATAAATTACAAATAATATTTAATTGTGTCTATATGAATAAAGAACATTTTGATTTTGATTTTTTGATTTTAATCAAAATTAGAATGCATTTTCTAATTAAATCGAGTGAAAAACCAAATTTACAGAAAAAATTGAAAATGGACTTTTTTACGACTTTTTTTACTAAAATATTAAAATTTATAGAAATACAGTTTAAATAAAAAATAGTAAAGGAAATGTTATTAGCTCTTATAATACGGCAACTCACTGTACTTCGACTCCAAATATTCAAAATATAGATTTGCTTGACTATCGACCCGTGTGATATTTGAGGTAGTGTCTCTCTGAAAAATGGTCAGTATCATACCTAGGATTTTGACGATTTCAAACATCTCTCCAAATATGTCTATTCCTGTTTTACACCTACTTCGGTGTATTTGGTGAAATTTACATTTATTAGCTTAATGCCCATGTTTGTATCAGTGGTTTAATTACATTACTTACTTGTTTGTTTGTTTGAAAAGCGTTATTGCACACACAAAGAATACAATGTGGTGGGCCTATTGCCAAGTGGCAATATCTTCCGACCATACTGCCAGGGTTCTTGTGACTAAAGGTTTATGTGGGCAAATTGGTTTACAAGTAACAAATGAATACACTTACGTAATAGTCATCATAGTATAAAATATAAAATAGTGATTAGTAACGTATGCCAACTCGATATTGAAGGGAGGAGTGGAATATAAGGACAAGCAAAGGAGACGGGAGGGGATGGGGGTATTCATGATTTGAGTAAATGTCTCTTTAAAGATTTTTTAACCCCGCTCAGGTTTTAAAGTTGTCTTATCGGTAAAGGCACGGAATTCCAGAAACTTGTGATTTGCTTGAGGAATTTTAAAATAATTTATCAACACTTTCTTTAATACTAAATTTTAAAGTATGTATCCTATATTCGCCAACACCCTTACTTGCCGAATGACAGTACTTGAGTTTTGGTTTTTGTTCTGGTGTTCGTCCATCCATTGTTTGGAAATGGTATTCCCGTCGCAATGAAAATATTCACAAAGAGCTATAATATTATCGCAGAAACGAACATGTAAAAATATATTTTATTTATCGATAGGAAATATAATTATTTCATTTAGTTTTCATATATTTGTTATTTTAAACTTTTACACAAATATTGTACTAATTATTAAACAAAAATTACGGATTATTAATTAGTGACCAAAGATGACTGGAAAAAGGTGTTGTTTTCAGATGAAAGCCATTTCTTTTTTCCAGGGCATGCGTCATCAGTTTGTTCGCCGGACCGATGGTGAATCACTTTCATTAGCTCACATTCAGCAATCAGTCCAACACGCCGTGAATCAAATGTTTTCGGCCTGTTTCTCCTTTAATGGTACAGGACCATTGGTACCCATCATAGGGATGATGAATAGTGAAAAATACATAAAGGAATTGCAAGATAGAATGGTCCTTGAGCTCTCAAAAATAAATTTGGAAACCCCCATTTTCCAACAAGACCTGGCACCTTGCCATGCATCGATGATTGTGAAAGAAATCTGCATTGACACTGGGATAAATGTTTTAATTGGCCTGGCAACTCATTAGACCTCAATCCGACTAAGAATTTGTGGTCCATCTGCAAGATAAGGCTCAGAAAGATGGACTGCACAACGAAAACCAACTTGATCGAGTCAGTGATTTAAGTGTGGCATCGGGATCCAAAAACTCAAAACAACTGCAAATCGCTGGTAGAATCAATGCCGAAATGCATTAATATGGTGCTGCAAGCCAAGGGTGCACATATCAAATATTAATTTTATGACTTTGTATCCGATTGTATTTTTTGTAAGAATAAAACACATTTTTAAAGAAAAATTGTTTTGTCCACATTAATTTGCACAAGGGTGTACTTCGGAGTATTCTGGGAAAATTTCATGTATTAGCATGATGCCTATTATTGTGGCAGTGGTCATTACATTTCTTAATCACCACTTACATTACTTAATTGTAAGTGGTAGAGGATTTTTAAAAATGATTTATTAACACTTTCTTTGGTAAACAAAATGATTGATCCATACAGCCTATATGCTCCAACAGGGGTAAAGCGACCACTCTCTTTGAGTCGCCTATGTGCAGACGCTAGACAAAGCCCAGCCAGCATCATGACCAGAACTCTCTACCATTGTCCATCTCCATAGATCTTTTTAGTCTTCTCAGAGTCCATTGTTCGGGAGCAGTCATGCGCAGGCTATATTATAGTGCACAGGTGAGCGCGCGACCACGGGTGCACTCTCACTTCCTCCCTCTTCTGAACCCGATAGAACGGAGACCGTTACAACCAGAGAAAAGTTTGGATGCAGTGTCTGCCGAAGCCGCTGGAGACCCCTGCTGTCGCCTAAGGCCTTCCACCATGCCTTCGCTATTCCGCCAACTCCGCCAATAACCGTTGCTATAAGCTGTGGTTTGCCTTCGTCACCGGAACAGACTGCATGCACTGCGCGGGAGGTGTCCGGGCTTAGACCCTTCCGCCAAAGCGTCCAAGGCCCCCCTCGACTAGGTTTTGCCCACGAGCCGACGTGGTTTACCGTGGTGTGGCCGCTGCGTGCACAACAGCTACTTCGAGCCACTGGTGAGAGATTTGTGGAGCGCCTCTGGACCAGTGAGGTATACATCCTCCAGGTGGAGGGTCGGCTGTAGGGACCTGAAAGGTACTACCACTAGACGCCCCACTACACCACACCTTTACAACTGCAAAGCGTATCTTTTACTCTGAACTAAAGAACGGCAATCGGAAACAAGGCGGCCAGCTCCTCAGATACAAGGATGCTCAGAAGAGGCATATGAAAAGGTGCAACATTGAGCCCTCTCAGTGGGAAAGTAAAGCGAAAGATCGCCCAGGATGGAGACTGCTAGTGCAGGTCAATGTAGATGATTTTGAAAAGAAGAGACTGCTCGAGTTAGATGCCAAGCGCGACGAGCTAGAGGCCCGACCACCGGCGGCCATAAAGTATAATTACATCGATGATGTCTTGACTTGCGCCAAATGTGCATGCACATTTCAAGCCAAGATCGGCTACATCAGTCACCCGAGGGCGCACCAGCAAAACCTCCAACCATAAAAAAAAATGAAAATGTAGATTACAATAAAGTCACTAGAATCTATAATGCGGTCGCTATGGCCGAACACAGCTAGGAGGATATATATGCTCCAATACACTTATTTACCTAAGTATTATCAACACATTTGTTATCATCAACACACTTATTATTATCAACTCACTTACTTACTTACGTACTTGAGTACTTGTTTTTGTCCTGGCATTTTTTTATTCATTATTTTGAAATGTTGTTCCAATCGCAATAAATATGTTTATAAACAGTTATAATATTATCGCAGAAACGAACATGTATAAACTATTTTATTTTTCGATATTTCAAAATTTTTATTTAAAAATTTTACACAATTATTATACTATTCAGTAAACATAATTTATGACTGTTCTCGGAAAAGGCTTCTGTTTTTCATTAACAATCCAATACTTTTGAAATATCTTTTCTTGCAATGTATTTTTATCTAAATTCTCGATTTTAGTTTCAATGTTATTCCATCCTTGCTAGCAGTTATAATCGAATATGGTTCTAATTCAATGTATTTTTGCGTCTTTTCGCATACGTTCACCGAATACTGAGAGAGGACTGAAATAAGACCTGCCGCCGTTTGTAGTTTGCCGAATCGAGAACCTAAAAACAGAAAAATAACGTTTAATTCAACTGTTTAAATGAGTCGAAGGCGTGTAAGAGACCTTTGTATTTACCTATGCAATTTCGTGGTCCTTCTCCAAATGGTAGGTATGTATAGGGGGTGATGGGCGAATCGGGTGTCGCAGAAAAACGTTCAGGAATGAATTTCTCAGGCTCAGGAAAGTATTTTGGGTCCGTATGTAATGCGTATACTGGAATTATGACTTCTACGCCTTTGTTGATGGTTATTTTTGAGTCGGGTAGATTATAATCGGCGATACACAGCCTTATGAGGGTTCCAACTGGAGTATGTTTCCGAAGGGTCTCGTGTATGGTCATATCTAAGTATTTCATGTCTTGTACCGCCTCGTAGGTGAGCTTTCCGCCGTGTTTTGCAAGAACTTCGTCAATTTCAATTATGAGTTTTTCTTGTTTATCTGGATTGAGCGCGAGTTCGTAAAGAGCGTAGGACAAAGCCGTTGAAGATGTTTCGAACCCAGCAACAAAGAAGACGAACGCCTGCGCGGTTATTAACTCATCAGTCAGATCTAGAGAATCGTTTTCGTTCTTCGATTTCAGTTCTATTAATAGATCCATGAAATCGTGGCGTTTGGATTCCGTCTTTCTGCTTTCAATAATCTGTTTCGTTAGGTTTAGGAAAAAGTCGTCGACATACCCAAACAGAGGTGAACTTACCCCTAACAGGCTAAGTAATTTAGGTACAGCAATTTTAAATATGTCCATTGTGTGTCTCTTCTTACTGGGTGCCAGAAGTTGTCGACCTATATTCCTGAATATAGCAGTTTCGTCCGACATTGAGTTCATTTTTAAGCCGAAGGCACAAGTGCCTATAGTATCAGTCGTGAATTTAGCCATTAGCTCTCGTACTTCCTGTTCATCGTTCTCCAACAAAAGACTTTTAATAAGCATCTGCAGTTGCTCGCCACATTCCGCAATCAATGGAAACATTTGTCTCATCTTCGATGATGTGAACGTCGGTGTTAACTTTTTGCGTAAAGCCACCCATGGCTCTCCTTGCAATCCAAACAAATTATTGAGGAGAGGTGATATATCGTGAGCATCGCGAGGACGATCTTGAAAGTAACTGAAATCTTTGTTCACTATACTTCTGATGATTTCTGGATCCCTCACTACCAGTTCAGGTGTATCGCCTTTAAACATACCGACGTACTTCTCATCAGGATATTTATCATAGATATTCTTGTACCTCAAACCAATGTTAACCATACCATAAACGAAATCCCCGTACGATCCCAGGAGCGGTACAACCGGCATTGTCTTAATTCCTCTCTTATTCCAATAATCGTACTTGCTCTTTAAATACCAGTACGATGCTACTAACAGTACTACTAAACCGATAATTAACTCCATCTTGATACACTGCCAAAACACAATGTCGTGATATGCCAAATTGTCCCTTTAAATATTAAATATAATGCAATATCATCATTACATTAGGTAATATTTATAAATGCTTCTGATAGTAAGAAAAGGTAAGGTCTGTGCCCAGGGCTGCCAACCGTCCGAATTTCGACCGTGGCTCGAAGTCGGTCCACCAGCCTTTGAGCCTGGTTTCCATTGTGAAATGTTGGGTGGAATATCCCATATACAAGCGACATAAATAATGTATAAAATACGCCATATTAAAGAAAATACTACATATTTTTTGTATAAATACCATTTTGATAACACATAATATACTACAAATAAACTACGAATTGGCGCACGGGGAAGATTGGCTTGGCGCGGAGGGGGGGGGGGGGGAGTTTCCTACTTGCCGGGATAGTCTTAGGGTGACACAGCCGTTTTTTTTACCATGCCGAATGATGTATCATTTTAAATGGCTTATTCGGCTGATTTTAAAATACAATTGCTTTTATTTTAGCAACAAATAAAGAACAAATATAGCGATGGTATTTTAGGAATTATATACTATTATAAGATATTGGCAAAATAAGCTCTTTGAACGATACCCGACTCGATTGTTTAAGGGACAAAACAACCTATTTGGGTTTTGTTTAATAAGTTAATAAAAAAACACTTATTTTGGGCGAATTTCATGTGAATATATTTAAAACTGACCAATCTTTCACTGACGTTTCTCAAACTGAAGTTTTTCCAATAGGGTTACATTTGCGCGCTTTGGTATGGAACCCTAAAAATATAAAGCGTTTATTATTAAATTTTAATACGTTTTGAAAGTATGACACCATTTTTTCTTGCTATAAGTTTATCTAGGTTAGGTTTCGATTTAAGTAACTAATTCAACAATCTAAAATATAAAGTATGTACATGAGTTTATAAAACTCACAACTCCATTAAGAAAGTAAATGCATTTAATTTTCCTGGCGTTAACATAATTTTTTCCTATGATCATATTATCAGGAATTATGATGAAAACATAAAATGGAAGACTATCAACGGTTAGAATTACGAATCATTGAAAATAATTCAGTAGGCCTTTTTTATTGTGCTTCTTTGTCGAATATTATCATAGTTTTTCCTTGCTATTTATTGTTAAAAATCATTGCTTCATCCTTATGATCTTTATAATTCATCATCATCATCATCGAGTAATGATAAGTTTATTTTTGCCTTAGAAATTATATATATATATATATATATATATATATATATATATATATATATATATATATATATATATATATATATATATATATATATATATATATATATATATATATATATATATATATATATATATATATATATATATATATATATATATATATATATATATATATATATATATATATATATATATATATATATATATATATATATATATGTTACAGTTAACACCCGTTTTTAGATAGAACGCGTTTTCCCTAGTTAGAACTAGTTTTTACTTAATGCCTTTGTTAAAACTAGAATTAACTAATGCTCAAAATTGAATATCAGGTAAAACTAGTTTTTACTAGACAAAACGCGTTTTTCCAAACCGGGGGAATTCCGGGGGAATCTCTTTCCAAACGCCCGCGCCGTTCGCGCGCTGTGCGCTCGCTCGATTCAGTACCGCTTTGTTTTCATTCTGATAAGCACGTATAGATTGATTCGAGCGCAATTGTCATGGCAACTTAAATGAAGGAACGCGATGGAAAGAGGAGTTTTTAAACCAGTTATTAGCGATTCGCGATCACGAAAAAAAAGAGGACCACTTCTGTATTATGACAAAAGGAACCTACGACAATTTAGTGGACGAAATTCAAGAAGCACAATTAGCTGTTCAGAAATCTCAGAAACAGTACAGGAGACTGAAGCGATTTAAGGTAATCAATATTTGTGGAATACGAAAATTAGTGACTAGACAAGAGCCCATGAAATACTACTTGTATGTAGATGAAATTTTTGATATAATTGAAGCAGCTCATGTGGCCGTTGGTCATGGTGGTCGGGATAGACTTAAAAATGAAACTTCACGAAAATATGCGAACATAACTTTAGAAATGATAAATATTTTTCTCTCTATGTGCGAAACTTGTCAGCGTAAAAAGAGTATGAAGAAAAAAGGACTTGTTTCAAAACCCATACTACATTCTGAAATGAACAGCCGTTGCCAAGTCGATCTTATCGACATGCAAACTCAAGAAGACCGGGGATTTAAGTTTATAATGGTGTATCAGGACCATTTGACAAAATTTGTTTTGTTGCGTGCACTGAAAAGTAAGAGAGCCGTAGAGGTGGCGTATCAGTTGACTGATATATTTTTGACATTTGGTGCTCCTTGCATCTTACACTCGGATAACGGCAGAGAATTTGTAAATTCTGTCATAAATGAGCTCGTTTCATTTTGGCCGGAGTGTAAACTGGTCCATGGAAAGCCAAGACACAGTCAAAGCCAAGGATCTGTTGAAAGAGCTAACCAAGACATAGAGAAAATGTTAGCTTCATGGATGCAAGATAACGATACCACAAATTGGTCAAATGGTATTCGGTTTGTACAGTTTATGAAAAATCGGGCGCTTCATTCCGGTATTAAACAATCACCATACAAAGCAATGTTTGGTATAGAACCACGAGTAGGTCTTATGACTTCGACTTTACCACGAGATGCTATTGAGGATATACGAGAGGAAGATGATCTCGAAAATGCGTTAAATAAAATAAATATGACGGATAGTACAGATAATGCAAAAGCTGAGCCTGTGGCTAGTTGCAGTGGACATCGTCAGATTATAACCGGAGCCAAACAAAAAGACGCAGAAAGTTCATCCAAAACAAGTGGAGAATCGCCAATCGCACCAGAAGCCAGTGAATATGACATTGAAGCTGAAGCATCTACGACCGTAGAGCCTCTTATAATACCACCAAATGACAAAGACCTCGAAGTTGTAACAAATGTGAATCGACAAATAATGGCATCCAGAGAAACAGCACATCGAAACTTAAAAAAACAGGCCAAGAGAATGACATTGGCTTCAGATGCAATTCACGTTCCAGTAGAAATTGGTGATAATGTCATTATACAAATCCCTGATGTCGACAGAGCAAAAGCAGATCTACGTAATATAGTCGGAGTGGTTCTTCAAAAGGATGATCAGGGTTTTCACAAGATTGGAACGAAATATGGAATACTCGAGAAATTATATTGCAGGTATGTACCTATGGGTTGCTTAATTGTTTTATCATATAACTATATCGCTATTAGGTAAATGCCAACTATTTAAATGTGCTTTTCAGGTCAGAATTTGATAAGTGCAAAGAAAAATTTTTGCATGAAGAAGATGTTCCGAATACCAATTTACCTTTGAGAACTGTTGCTAAGGAAGCAGCCATAGGAACAGGCCAAGGATTTATGCGCTGCGTATGCAAGAAAGGATGTATGTCAAAAAGGTGTCTCTGCAAGAAAAATGGTTACCTTTGTAACTCAAAATGCCACGATAGTTTGTCTTGCAATAACAAGTAGATCCTCATCCTTTTCTAATTTTAAGGTTTTGATTATTTTTTATTGTATGGTAACAAATGTTCCTTAACAACTTGTTTGATTATTTTATTTACTTTTAATTAATATTGTTACCTTGGCAACTTCTTTATGTCGATGTTCCCTAAAATGTTCCTTTAGTGTAAGATTATTATTTTGTGTCCTAGATCTTTTTAATAAATATTTTTAAAGTATATCTTGTTTTCAATCCCAAATTAGTTTCTGTAGTGCTGGTTTTAACTAAGGCTCGGAGTGACAACTAGTTTTATCTGAAAATCAAAAATATCAGTGGTAAATTCTAGTTTTGACTAGGTATTTCTAGTTTTAACAAAAGCATTAAGTAAAAACTAGTTCTAACTAGGGAAAACGCGTTCTATCTAAAAACGGGTTTTAACTGTAACATATATATTGTATTTTGCCACATTGTCGGACATGTTATTTATTATAGTTTTATACGTATTTAAATTAAAACAAATAATTGCATCATCTTTTTAATCATCATTATCAATGGAGAATGTTACTGGGTCTGCAAATTCGCTTGAAACTTCGTCATATTAGAGCTTATATGTATACAAATACATTAGTTTTTGTTTCATTCAAAAATACCAAGTAGTTTTTGTTTTGCACACATTTAAAACTCCCGTAAATATCAAATCCGGCGCTCGGGCGCCCGGCTTATGTGTGACGTCATTTTCCAACACTCCGATCGCTCGCGCGGTCTCGTTATTAGAGTACTGCCGGCTGTCAGCGGTTGCAATATGTATTTTGCTCTGGATTAACGAACTCTTCTCGGCATTGGATTTCATTTTGTTTTGTTTCATCCGTGCATTATACTGTTACGTTCATAGAGTGTATTCAATTAATAAATTGCAGTACAATGGACGAAGGATTTGAAAAAGGGCAATCGGATAATATACCTAAAATAGATGGATTTATGGTAGCCCATTATTTTTCGAATAATAGTGATTTTTTTGCCGCCGAAATGCGAGGAGTGATAATGCAAAAGAAAGTTAATTTACCTGTCGGCCGCCTAACATAGCTATCTTGAAAAAATAACCAATTTCGCAAACGCAGCGCAAGTACCAAATCTTTTAAGTTTTGTGTAATATATATAATAAATACTGAAATGTTAATACCTACATACCTAATTATTCTTTTTAATAAAAGTTTACTAAATAATTTAACTTTTTATATTTTTTTTTGTTTCTTACCTATCGGAAAGAGAGATGATGCTATTGGTTACGTGAAAATTAAACGAGCAGGTGATATTTGTACAGTTAAATGTAGAATCGCACCATAACATCGCGTACGTGCAAAACCGTTGCAATTTAGAATGCGATGAAAAGGACGAAGAAATGTTGAATTTAGCCTGCAAAGATTGTGCCGCCAGCAAAGATGGCTGTAAACATGGCGTAACATTTTTAATGTGGTTAAATCATCGAAGCGAGAAGCCTTCGACAACTTCTATTAAGTGTTATTTGAAAAAATCTAAGATCTCAGGTATCGGTACTACACTGAACGTGATTAAGGCTAAACGTTTTGGTACAACACGTTAAGCCGAGCAGAATGAAAATGATTTTTTCAACAAAGTAGTATTAAAACTTTGCGAGCTTCAAATACAGTGCTCGCTCGCACAGTATGTATGTGAAAAAAAGAAGCGGAATAGGTGTCTATCAATTACCTAAATAATAATTTACAAGAAACGGTGTGGATTTTGATGTCGAGAGTTTTATAACATTTTGTAAAATAGAAATGACGGAATCACGATATCTTCAAGTAAAAGAGGCTACAATATCCCAATCACATTCTAATTTGTGGTTTAAGCTGCGCTTCGGACAAATAACAGCCTCCAAAAGGTATGTACGAAGTATCTCAGTGCAAAACAAACGATGGCTCTCTAGTTAAAGAAGTATTTGGTGCCGTAACATTTAAAGAAACTGCTGCTATTAAAAGAAGAAAAGTATTAGAAAAAAATGACATAAATCAAGTTTCGCTAGTCAAAAACCTGAAGATAATGGGATCTGGTCTTATTTTAAACAATAAGTGTCCTATGATTGGTGGATCGCCTTATGGGCTTACCAATGACTGTTGTAGAAATAAAATGTTCGTACAAGGACAACACTATTAGTATGTACTATAATAATGGAAAATGCACACGTGGACTTTAAAACCTCGAAGAATGTAGACGTGCATGAAGTACTATACGATAAAGACTATTGTGACACTCTTGTTGAAAAACGTCTATTGTTTCGAAAGGATCACATAGATTCAACCTCTTCTTAGCTTTTATTCATTTTTTTCGCATTTTGACATCCATTGGAACAAGAAAAAACATCTTTTTGAATTCATTGGTGACTGTGGTTTTACATTTTGGCATAAAAAACGATTTTCTACTATTTGGAATAGACATTTCAAAAGAAAAAGACGTAATTTTCTATTGAAATCATGACGGTGGCGCGCGACGGACCGAGCGAGTGTTGAACTATGACGTCACACGCAGCGAGCGCCGGCGGAAGAAACTAGCGTTGCGCATCTATATTTAAAATTCCATATCTCGAAAACTAATTGACGTATCGAAATAATTTTTTCACACGATTTTTTTATATTTAAAAGACAATACGGAGAGCTAAAAATAAAAATTAGTGAACATTCTCCATTATCGCCATCACTAATAATCAGTTTATTTTTGCCTTACAAGTCATTGTATACTTTTTTTTAATTTTGCTATATTGTCGAATATTATTATGTAGAATATTTCCTTTGTATATATAGTTAAAAATCATGACAACGTCTTTATTAATCTATCATCTATAATGGTAATCAACAAAATTCACTGTAATTCAGTAAAATTATAATTAAAACATCGTTATTCTGCATAAAACCGTAATAACAAAAAGGTAATTAAAGAAGATGTCCAAAATGTTTGGCTGAGATGTGTGTGAGTGTGTGTGTATGTGTGTGTGTGTGTGTGTGACGGTATGTGTGTGCGTGTGTTAGTATTCACCGTATCTCAGAAAATACACGACTAATTAAAACTAAACTGCATCCAAAATCAGTTGATCGTAATGCCGAGATTTAAAAAGCAGATGATAGATAATCACGGTTTTGTTTCAAAATGGCGGCATTTTATTAAAATAAAAAAAAACATAAATCCATGTAATCAATATTAGCGGACTGCCATAGCTCCTATCCAATTAATGGATGAAAAAAAAACGTAGGAAATATCCCTTTCTTAGTAAGGCATGGAACCCTCGGCGGGCGAGTGAAACTCGGACTTGATCTGTTATATTTTTGCTGCTTCTGTTTCTTTTTTATAAACCTTTCAATTTTAGAGACGAACTTTATGGCCACCGAACAGATGAATATGTAAAAACAATAGGTAAATCGATTCGATTAATATATTTTTTGTGAAATTACGAAGTGACCTTGTCCATAGCTAAAATTTATGACGCACAAACGAACAACGAAATGTTATCATAACATTGAATTAAATATCATAACAGATTTTTCGCAATTCATGCCAGGCAGGGTGGTCAACTTTTAAAGCGGCCATAACCGGACACCAACATTCTGGTCACCTCGCCATACTAAAATCTAGCAAGTGCAGGTAAGATTGACTTGTTAACATGTTTTATTAATCGACTTCAAAAAAAGGAGAACTCTGCCATTTATGAATCGATTTGCAAAATATTTTTTTTATTTGAAAGGATATAATTACATATTGGTCCCATTTTTATCAAAATCCTGTTCTGATGATGGGATCCATGAGGAATTGAGGGAACTCCTCAAATATTATCATTTGAAGTTGAAAATTTACATGTTGGTTCAATTTTGATGACAAATATATGTCTAAAATTACATATACAACTCGGACTACGTATACAAGTCGGACTGTGCTCGTATACAACTGATTACGTATACAACTCGGACTGTGCTCCATACGTATGAATTGCCATAACGCGTAAGGGCGTTGACGTGACGGTAGCTACAGTGCCGTAAAGCGTCTTACATTACGCGTAATATATTACATTACATCGCGACCTTGCGATCTCCCTTCTAACATGACAGTATGTAGTAGGATACGTACGGATATAGTCGGACTATACGGATACACTGATATTTCCGTATAGAAAATATTGATACACATATTTATTTATTTATTTATTTTATTTTATTAATTTACAATAACTTCATATAATATGTCATATAAACACCATTTACATAATATGGTTGAGTTGGGAGAGATTGAGCACATCCTATGGTGAAAATGTTTATCCGCATTCCTAACTAGATCAGAGACCCGTATCTAGGGATGCTGATTTTTGTTTAATTGTATCGACGAGCTTTTGATAATATCAAAATATTAAGTTCATAATATCAAAAGATTATGAACTTAAGTTGCATTGCATAATACATAAGAATATATACATACGCATACATACACACATACATAAATATATATATATATATACATACCTACACATATATATACATAGCAAATAATACACGAGATTTGATATTAGTTAGTAATATATAATTTAATAAAACAACTTAAATTATTAGCGAGAGCAATTGAGACTCCGCATACATTGGATCCCTTTCAAGAGGTACTTCTTTATAAGTATTTTGAATGAATTTAAGTTGTTTGCATTCTTATAACTCTCATTTAAATTATTATAAAATCTCGGGGCAAGAAAGTAAAAATGCCTTTGGGCAAATGATCGAGTAACGGAGTTTCAACAAAATCCCTTGTAATTCAAGTCGTTATTCTGTATAAAATCGTAATAACAAATTGGTAATGTAAGAATCAATCCAATATTTTTCTCATTGCAGTAGTGATTCCTCGCAAACCCTTTGCCAGTTTTAATCGTTAGTATTTTTTTTTTGTTCCCATTTACAAAGCAAACAAAAACATCTCATGAACAAAGTTATTGAGTATCTTCGATGCCCTCAAAGGTTTGCTCGTTGGCATGTACGAAGTCTCACATATAGAGTTATGATATGTTTTTAAATAACTACACGATTTAAGCCTCTAAAGTTAGTTTTTATATATTTCATATGAATTTTTTGCAATTGGAGGTTTTTCAAAACAGCAAAAAATGATTAATTGTACGAGCCATGTCGAGTGTTTTGTGACCGAAAATGTAATAAAAAGGTCTCATCTTTCATTATTTCTACACAATGTTTGTTTGTAATTTATGGCTCACGTATGTACACATTCATGACGGTGTTTCGCATCTCCGGCTTAAACACTGGGGATTCATAGTAATTTCACGTACATGACAGGATTACCCGCATTTTTCATACGCGATGCTCTTGAATTCTCGTTGGATACAGTGTAGAAAATAATAAGCGAAATATAATATTTCATAAAAGGCTATTGATAAATCATTAGCACTGTTAGTGCTACCTATTTAATCCGGTCTGTGACGATTATGTCAAGTTATATATTTTTTTTATGTTATTTCAGGTTTAATTTTTATGTTTTTTTCTCAATGTTATTTTTTGTGTTATGTTTTTAGTTTTTATGGTATTTTTTATGGTTTTTATTTTAATGTTATTTTTTATGTTTATTTTTATGTTATTTATACATTACGAATTTTTAATATCGAAAGATTGTTAGTATTTTGTTTTTTTTTTGTATAATTCAATTTTATTGTAAAAAATGTCATTGGCTAGATGACATTAATTACGAGAATGTGTATAAATAATGAAATGAAATGAAATATATTTATTGTTCGAATTATGGTGTTTATGCAGCAGATTATGACTCATAATTCCCTGTTATCGCAATAGATTGTCAATTGACAATCTATTGATAAAATTGACAGTCTATTGCGATAACAAGGAATTACGAGCGTAATCTGTTGCATGAATGTAACACCATAATTAGGACAAATTTAGGTTTCACTGAGTTTATTTATTAAAAAAATATATTTTTATTCAATTACTCAAAGATTACAATTTTTCAGTAAGTGCTACTTTAATATTAAGCTCCTCGAGACGACACGTATCGTCCGATGCAAATGAATGTCTGCCCTCTTGGAGTCGGTGACCTCCTTTTATAGGGACGCTACTTATTCTCCTATTTAAATTACACAATGCTACGAAGTGCCTACGCGGGCGTCGTTCAAGATTCGATCTGGAAGGGAAGGATATTTGATCAGGTGGTCGGCTGAGGCGAGCGTCTACGCTAGCCCAAATAAATATGGTAACAATCGAATAGAAAAGAATAGACTTTGAAAGAATGAATTCTAATACAATTGTCTGAAAAGGAAGTGATATTGTTTATCGTACTGATTGCGTGGTCTGAGGAGTATTGTTATAATAATTCCTATTTCATATGCTTCTACATTATAATCATAATAATATTCATATTAATAATAACTATCTTTAAGGACCGATTGTGCGAAAGGATAATACATCATTTGTAACATATTACTATCGGTAAAGCAACAATCGAACTGATATTATGATTCACCTTAAATCTACTTAACTACTTATGATAGAGACGATGTTCGTTGGTAGATCGAGGCGAGCGTTGATCTGCAAATCGGGTGCAAATATCTTAGAGGGTCGGTCGTAGCTAGTGACGTCGTAACAACAATAAATATATTTCATTTCATTTCATTATTTATACACAACTGCCCAACAAAGAAGGAGTGTAATTTGTTCAGGGTTCATAAATGTATGTTTACCGTTTTTAATTTCACTATAAATTTTAATCGCTTGAACCGATTTAGAAGTGGGTGGTAATGTTAGAATTCTTATGTCATCGTTATACTATGTTAGTCATAGATGTATTATACTACCGTATATACGGTATTATACGGTAGTATAATACATCTATGATGTTAGTACTGTTTATTTAAAAAAAAATAATAACCAACGCAAGAAATATATTACTATATTCATAATAGAGTTTAGATAAACTATATTTTGGATTACGGAATATGCATATGAGTACTTTTAAGGGTTTCAAGGGAAAAAAATAAACAGTTGGCGAAAGTTCTCGTTAACGCGGACGGAGCCGCAGGCAGAAGTTAGTTATGGTATACATTCAAGTAAGCTACTAAAATATGTATCTTACAAATTTCTTTAAACGTCCATTATATATAACATACAATATAATATCATTATTCACAACTTGAGTTGTCGACTACAACGGGCGAGCTCGTCACCACAGGAAGTTTTAACGATTAGTCGTTCTATCGACCTGCAGTGCAGTGATCATTATTCACAGGTTTTTGCTTATTTGGAGTAAATGGGTATTTTCATGGATGCATCTGTCTCTTTTGCAGGATTTTCGGCGACATCGACCTTAAAGTACTATAACTACGAAACTACTACACCAATCATAAAAAGAACAACTGCACAATGATTGCATTGAAATTTCGAATATATAATATTGAAATATCATTTTGTAAAACAATTAGATAATTATGAATAAATATGAGAACGTCAAAGAAGTGAAAAAAACGCGGAACCAGATCTGGCCGTATCATACTCAACGGATAATTGTTTCAGAACCAGATTTGGTCATATCATACTCAAGGGGTTAATGCCAAGTATGGCTTTCTTCACCTCGATCACCGACATAACACAGAAATCAAAGGGGGGGTAATTAGGTAGCGTACTATTGCGTATATCTGCGAGAGTGTTACACTTGGTGGCACCATCTAATAAGAAAGGAGGAGACGAGAAGTGATGATTCAGAGAATCGATATCCTAATTAGAAGGAAGACAGGTTGCTGTTTTACCAATGCCTAGAGAGCGAAAGAGCCTCCACATTTGATTAGGAGACGCAGTTTGGAGAAGTTCTTTAATATATGTTTTTTTTTGCATTTCGACAGCACTGGTTACATTTATTACGCAGAGTTCTATATAGCTCCCAAGTATCCGAATTACGATCATGCTTAAACTTTGTTTTGGCTCTGTCGCGTTTCCTCATTAGGGAGCGTATTTCCTCGGTATATCAGTTGATAATAAAAAGTTTAATTATTGTAAATATTCTAATATCATGTTCATACTTTTAAAAATAGGGCACTGATTAAAAAGAAGCATTTGAAATGGTCGCATTATCAATTATAAAATGTAATATTTTTAGTTACATTTAGTAATTTATAAATAAACGCAATGCAGATTCATATAAATGTTTTATTTATTAATTAATTTATTTACATGTTAAAATATGTACACTTTTATTTAGGATAGATATAATATTAAATTAAAACATAAAACCAACCTTACTTTTATATTTTGAATATTTTAAAACATTTTTTAAACAATATTGCTCCTAAATTAAGTTTTAATCCATTTCTTAATTGCCTTAATAATAATATCTAAATGAACTATTACATAATATGTTAAAATTTTACAAAAATATTTGAGCAAAAATACGGTAACCAATAAAATTCTGGCCATTATCACATTATTCTCTTAAATCAAAATTATTCTATCAGGTCATAGACGACAAATGTGGTGCAATGAGTATGTTTTTTAACTAAGAGAAATTGAGCATTTGGGACAATGACGATCTTGTAAAATCTTTATTAAATAATTTTAATATAAAAAAAATAAAATGTATGAATCTTAAAGCTATCAGAAGAGCATTCATTATTCGAGGTAACATTTCTATAAATGATCTAGTTTCATGCGCACGAAATACAATATGTCACAACTTTTTCGAGTTTTGTATTTTTGTAATGTGATGAAGACTAGGCTTTTGGCAGCGAAACTCGCTTACTCATCGTCGTGGCTTGCATGGGTTTTGGGTCTGGGTTTTCGTCCCATGATGACTTTCATTAGCCTTACGATTGGAGCTTCAAAGCAGATGGACAGCGTGAATGAGACTATGAAACTCATTACTGTGTTGCCAGCGTATATCACCAACTGAAAACAGAAATAGAAATATAGGTTATTATTCATATATCGATTTAAAAATCCACTTTGATTACTTATTATTGATTATTTAACATATTGTTAAATATTATTTTTTTTAGTTTATTATTATTGAATATTATCATTAACCGGATACATTACAAAGTTAGGTTGTTTTTTTTTAACATTGTTGACCTTTGTTGACCTTGTCCTCAACAGACCTTTTTAACCTCAAGACAATATAGTAAATGACTGGACGACGCGGGTACAGACATGCTACACTAATTATAGCCGCCGGTAGAATGCGACGCACGAGCGAGACGCCGCCATTTTAAACAAAAGGGACGGCTATAGGTGTACCTAAACAAAATCCAAAAAACAATGATTGCGGGCGGTATGGTAATAAAAATACGCGGAAGAAAATACAAGCGGAATTCCAGGCGTCGGGAGTGACTAAAACACCGGCGGACGAGAGACGTGGACGCCACACAGAGAACGGGTCAGGACTGGTAGCCCCCAACCATTCCTACAATATATATGTAGGCGGCGCCGGCGCGCTAGAAAGAGAGGACGTTTGAGCAAGACGGAGCGACAGGCGACGCGGCGCCCCAGGCCGTCTGCCGATTTCGGCGGGATATAACCTTATGCCAGAATGGCTAAGGAAGTGGCGGATTATCGTTAATGCTGCTAAGTCTGAGGCGATCATCGCCGGCTCACTAAAAATCTACCCGGAGCCGGTGAAACTCGGTGGCACCCCGGTACTGTGGAAAAACACAGTCAAGTACCTAGGGGGGCACATCGACCGTCGCCTTAACTTCGCACACCACGCATAAGCGACGGTCGCCGCTTCGAAATCCGCCTTCTGCGCGCTGCTGCCAATTCTCAGTTCGGCCGCTATCCCGGCGAAGACATGACTGCTGATGCTGAAGCTGTACGTGAGGACGAAACTCACGTAAACGGCACCGGCCTGGTACCACCTCATTTCTGCACAGCAGCGGACAAACATCCAGCGAGTGCTGAACGTGGGGCTAAGAAAAGTGTCGGGAGCCCCTTGGTACGTCTGAAACGCGTCTCTGGAACGCGAATTTAGCGAAACAGAGTCCGTGGAGGAATAAGTAAAGCGCCTCGCGAGCGCTATGTACCGTAGGGCCTACACATCGCCTCACGAGCACATCCGTCAGCTCGCTCCGCTGCACACCAGGCCGCCAGATGTCCGGAATTTCTGCTTGATTCAGTCTGCTTGATTAAGTTCTGCTTGATTCAGTTCAGTCTGCTTGATTAGCGGATTACCAGCGCGGGTATCTCAGCACTGCAGTCTTGCCACAGAAGATGCCATGTACCAAGTCCCGTCTCAATCCTTCACGATAAAGCGCCTAAGCGCCTAACATTGAATCTTACCGCAGGGTGCTAAGCCTTGGGACGCCACATTCCGAAAGCCGGGCCAATGGGCCCGGCTCACGTGAGACCTCTCTAAAAGGCAGAATGCCTGGTGAAAGACGTCGACCGATATTCGATTCTTAAATTATGATTCATTTCTTGTAACTCACTCGACGCGTTCACAACGGCACATATTTGTGCAAAAATATAAGCAATAAAGAACGCAGTCACGTCAAATAATCGCGGATTTTATTTCAACGAAACGTAAGCACACACACTGGACTCCACGTAGGAAACAGTAAGCGAAAATGTTAAATAAAATCGAAAAATATAGTTAAAAATGTAAGTTTAATGTAAAACATGAAAGATATTAAAATTAGACAAAACGAAGTATTCGTATCTCAAAATGATGAATAATAATGTCCTCCTAGCTGGTTTCGGCTACACCTTTCGCAGCTTTCACGCTACTTTGCCCATCTTCTTGTGCGCCTGCAAATGATTGACGTAACCAATCTAGCCGTGAAGAATTCGAGTACACTTGGAGCATGTTAGGAGACCGCCTCAGTAATTATACGTTATAGCTTGTCTGGCTGTCAGCTAGGCTTTTTTAGGGTCCAGCTCCACCTTTTTTCTGTCCTCAAAAACGGGTTCCTAATGTTTCCGTGAAGCTTCGGTGGTGTTGGCGTCATTCGTCATCTGGCCTGCCCAACTCAAGGTTCTGCTCTCATCTGGTAGCCTAATCGTAGAACCCCGATGTGCGTGTAACATGTGTTGAAGTGTGCCTGTCTTGTTGTCGCATTCGATCGAGAGAATTAAAAATGCAATTCCGTAATTTTAACCCCAACGGAAAATGGTGTCCCTTCTGGGAATCGAACTCGGAACCCAACAACGTAAGATCAGGCGGCTTAACAAATATGCTACCGTGGCGTCGTACAGTGATTTTCGACTGGGGTGGTACGATGGGATGGTACGATGGGAGCTAACGGGCCCGGTGCAGTTGGGCCATTATAAGCCTTATTAAGGTCGGCACTACTCACAGGTCAGCAACCATCCGGTGGCCTCCATGCAGAAGTGCGAGCCCGGGTAGGACTCTGTGCTTGCGGGCCAGTTCGAAAATCAGACGCGCGGTGTCAGCCAATCGCCTGTCCATTACGACTGATAACCAGGGAAGTCTGGAAACCGCTTTGTTTCCTAGAGCGGGGGTGATACTACATCCTACATCTCCTAAAACCTAAGAAAGGGAGCTAATGGGCCCTTGCTGAGTTGGCCACGAAGACCCATTCTGTTTAGGGTAGGTCACACTCACGGGTCAACACCTATCCGACGGCCTCCACGCATGAAGTGCGAGCCTGGGTAAGACTCTGGCCTTATGGTTAGTTTCCCCTGTGAATAAACCTTCGGGCGCACCTGGACGGTCTGCGCACCGTGCGGCGTGAGCCAATCGACTGTGCACTCTGACTAACAGTCGAGGGAGTCTGAAAGCAGTACTGTTTCCTATAGAGCGGGCGTGGTTGCGGACCTTACGGCGACTGCTCTTGAAACGACCTTCGGCTATCCGATCCTGGGTAAACAGCCGGGCAAAGGACGCTGTGGTCCGCGATAGATTCGGTAAACACCGTTTCACCGCTTCGTAAGGGAGAGGACCGCGCAAGCGACCTCGAACTCGTAACCAATCGAGAGACTGGAGTAATCTGGTCACAATTGGAAGTAGGGGCGCGAGTGTAAGCCCGCCGGGTAACACTCCTGGCTATCTCGCGGTTAAGGCGTTGGTCTCTTACGGGTTTGTGGCGGAGCTAGACGGTGGACTGTTTTGTCCAAGTCTTCTGCGCTCACTCCAGGGAGGTAGAACAACTAATCGTTAAAACTTCCTGAGGTGACGGGCTCGCCCGCTGTAGTCGACAGCCCCTATTAGGTCAGCAACCATCCGGTAGCCTCCATGCAGAAGTGCGAGCCTGGCTAGGACTCTGGGCCAGTTCGACCTTCAGGCGGACGCGCGGCGTCAGCCAATCACCTGTGCATTACGACTGATAAACAGTGGAGTCTGGAAACCGCTTTGTTTCCTAGAGCGGGAGTGATACTACATCTTACTTCTCCTAAAACTAATAGAGACCGCTACTCCAAGAATATACGTTTCAATCGGAGACGATCTTATTATAGATATAAAGGAGTAGACGGCACTAATATCTTTCAAATTGTTCAATCTATTATAACTTCGTTTCGTTGCATCAGTTGATAGCAGTTTGGACTGAGACGCTGAAAGTTGAGTCGAAGTCGTAAAGTGGAGAATGAACCTATACGACTGACTGCGCTGAAAACTAATTCGCGGAGCTATGAAAGTTATATGGACGACAGTTCGGAGTAATACGGAGAGCACGCCGACTAAACGAGAGCTCAATTTCAATATCTATCTATCTTTAACTTCAGATGTACCTACCTAGGTACCTAACTCAAGTCACTGGTAAGCGCGTTTCTTTAGCAACATCGATGTATGTATGCTATCGGAATCTTTGTCATCAATTATTTAATATTTTTTATATTATATCATAAAATATAAACAGCAATGATAAAATATAAACAACAGATAGCAAAGCCAATAATGTTATAAATTATCAAAAATATTTTATATTAATAAGGAATACAAAATATTCTACATATTTAATACAGGGACAACACAAACAATATTTTAATTTAAAAAGAATTTCGCTATGTATGTGAGTTTTTTTAGTTTATGAATTTCGGTGTGTATTTATATAATGGAGAGCGTATATGTGTATGTGTGTGTGTGTGTGTGTGTGTGTGTGTGGGTGTGAGGATGTGTATCTGTAGAGTGTGCATATGAGTGCATTTGGGAATACGAGATACTAATTCAATCATATCGTTTCATTTATTACACGACTCCCTAACAAATAAATTAAAAAGTAAAAAAAAAACACTAAAAACACGCTTTTATAAATGCACGTAAAAAAAAGCCGGTCCAAACACGGATATGATACGATATTCCATCATGGAATGCCAGTGCCTATCTTTCGGCTTCATCATCAGACCTTGAAACCTAATCGTGGTCAAAGTTCATTCCAAGACTTTTCTAACAAGTCCAAACACAGCTATGGTACGATGTTCCATCATGAAGTTCCAGTTCATATCTTTCGACTCCATCATCAGATCAGTTCGACAGTACCTTATTATTGTATTGTCATCAGAACTACACACAGCTGCCAATTTTCATGACGCTACGAACCTTGGAAGATGGTTAAATTAGTTACCCTAGATTCCATTACATAGTTACATACAGGTCGACCTAATAAAAGCGTCTTAAAAAGGAGTGTAATGTGTTCAGGGCTCATCTATGTATATTTTCCTTTTTTTATTCCACCATAACCTCTAAAAACATAAACCGATTTAGAAGTATATGGTATTGTCAGAATTTTTTGGTCATTCTGAGTGTCATAAGGTACGTTAACTGGCCAAGTATTAAAAAAAATGGCAATGAAAATAATTATAAATACAATAGTTTACTTTCTGTAACGGCAATCATGTTTTTTGACGTTTTTAATATAATTACTTGTTAATAAAGCAGACAAGATAGTAAATATTGCATTAAATTTCTTTATTTTGGTAAAACTTTTAAAATGATTAGTAATCAAGGTCAGAGGAAATTTGTAGACATTAGTTTAGGGATCTAAATGTTCTCACTTTGTATTGTATATCTTTGTAAAAAAACCCTATGCAAATAATAAAAAAAAGCAATTACAGCATTCAAGCCGACATACTACTCAGTTAAATAAATACCATAAATTGTTCAATGAAACAGAAAATATAAGTAGAACTATCAAAAATTTTTTTTCACTTTAGATCCAAATTGAATACAATACACTTGCGCTCACTAATATTCCAGTCGTCACAACACTTCTCATATAAGCTTTAAGACTGCGTATCACTACTGAATTCCCTGGGCGCAAAGAACAGGGCAATTCTAAGATGGGTTCCCGGCCATGCAGAAATCGAGGGAAATGAAAAAGCCGACGAACTTGCTAAGACTGGAGCAAAGGGAACGTTATACGCCTCTGAACCTTGCTGTGGCGTACTAAAAAGCCTTGCAAACCTAATGCCCAAACAAATATGTTTAGAACAATCCTTCAACCACTGGAACAACACGCCACGGTTGAATCAATCCAAAGCGCTAATTAAGGCCTACGACCCTAAGACTTACCTTACCGCTAAATAGGAACAATCTACTCATACTGGTGAGGGCGCTCACAGGGCATTGTGGCCTGAACAAACACATGTTCTACCTCAAGCTCAGAGACACAAAAATGTGCAGGTTCTGCCAAGGAGCAGAGGAAACTCCCCAGCACCTCATGTGCGAGTGTGGCCCGCTGATGCGTAAAAGATACACCCACTTGGGTGGTCATTACCTCCAACCTGAGGAGGTAAAACAATCTGGTGCCAAAAGCCTGTTGCGGTTCTTAAATGACACGAGGCTTAGCGCAGAACTATAGTAGGTTGCGAACACAATAGATCAGCAATGGTCGCAGTGTTACAAGGCTCATAAAGACCTTAGAAAAGCCCCACACAACAAATAATAAGCTTTGAGACCAATGAACAGAAAACGTTTTCCATGAATGATAATTTGAATTTAGGGAACAGAAAGTAATACATATTAAAGTAACACACATTTACCATATCTGGTAAATACCGCACTTGGTCAAAGACACTTGTTGAGTTTTTGGTTCGAAACTCGTGTACAAGTAGGTACCTACTAAAGTGTCGGATTACGCTTTGCCGTACTGCAATATTCAAGAATTGATGATCCATAAATTAGGATTTGATTTCAGTAGTTAAAAAAATATATTTCGTATAGAAATTGGAAGACGCCAGATACAAATCGGCTAATTAATGACAACAAATAGACATTATAATGAATGCAATGTATAACACGTACTATTGCTTTAATGAAACGGCAGGTGCTGCGAGAATAAGCTCATTGAATTCTGCTCCACTATTGTTAGAGGCATGTCATATTCAACAATAATAATTAGATTTCATTCAATGGCCTTGTATGAAAAGGGGCATGTGTGTGGAGCTAACACCTGAAAGGGGCTTTTGTGTTAAGAGTATATCTGGATATGTCACTCATACAATAGAGCATAGTTACTGAAAGTTTCCAGTTTCAAAATTAATTAGGTTCAATTTTATAACAACAAAATATTCATAAGTTACTTGGTATGTAACTGGTAAAAATACATACTAAGCGTTTTAAAAAGCTGTTAAGAGTTTCTTGGGCTTCTCCTCTTGCGAGTTAATCGGAGGCCCGAACCCTTTATGAGATAAAATAAGAGATAATCCGAGAGAGATATAACAGTACGAACATGACGACAATTAAGGGAGGGAGGAAGAGAATAGATTGAAAGCTGGACCCGGTGTGAACGAGAGACTGGCGCCGAGGTTGCAAAAAAACACAGTAGAGGATTAAAAATGGTGGCGTGGATCTAGTTTACAGTTCGATATGGGCATTAGTATTCTTCTACTCTTGTCTCGCCCCATAATTTGCTCGCGAACTTAACTGTTTACCCCGAACTATGTTTTATCGACGTACGCCCTTGATGCCATAAATAATTAGGGCGTAACTGGGTTATTGATTTATTGATGTGATAATAAAAAAAAAATAACTTAATGTGTCGCGCTCGCAGCGCGCGGGGCTTTGTGACCGCGCAGGGTTGCGGATGGGAGATGTTCGGTGCCGGCGCGTAGTCGTTAATAAGTGTGGTAGATCTGAGGTTGGCGAAATATTGTCGTCACGCAGGCAGTAGTGATGTGCAATGTCTATTTCATGTATGCTAGACCCTGTACAGATGAAAAATTTTTCGAAGCTAATGAACTATTTTGGAAAATCAACCAGTCTGAAAAATACCGGGGTCGCGACTGGACGACCCCTAAGCGGCGGGATAATAGCAGTAAATTCGTTAGCTCGTTGGCCGGACACGTACTCGCGCGCATAAATTAAGTGTATTGCTGTAACTCTCGTTCTAAGTTGAGGGACAATAAATGTTCTTTTAAAATAAACTCTTTCACTGTGTGACCATCAAATCGAGTGTGAACCAGATACGGAGAAGACTCATCGGCAGCCGGGAAAGACGAGAAAACGTGAAGGTAATATAACAATTACAGTCCACAAGAAACCAACCCCTTCAGCAGTAGGAAAAAACCCATAAGATAATAACTAATGGGTTTGATAACCAGATAGTATTGCGATTGTCACGACTTCAGACGGTAAATTCCATGCAGCTCCGATCGTATTTATTTATTGTTATCCTTAGTATGTGAGATACATTGTAAAACTATTGTTTTTCCTTCAAATAAAGAGACAAAAATGTTATGGTAAAGATACTGACCACCATGCCATTCTGCAGATGCAACGGTCCATCCATCTGGTACGTGGACATCATCAGGATAAGGGGGTGAACCAGATAGGCGCAGTACGTCAACCTACTGAGAGGAAGAGCACCTCTGTATGAGAGGATGGAGTTGACGATCCCTCCGTGACCTGTGCAGCAGGCTATGGTCAACCAAGCGAGTGCCACGCCCCAAGCTGAAAAAATACATAAAACGTTTATAAAAATTATAGTAGTAAAGCGACTGAATGTATTAGTTCTGTATATATAATAAATTCAGATGTTCATCTATACTAATATTATAAAGAGGTAAAGTTTGTGAGGTTGTAGAAAGTAATCTCTGGATCTACTGAACCGATTTTGAAAATTATTTTACCAATAGAAAGCCACGTTATTTGTGAGTGTTATAGGCTATATAATAATCCGAAAAATAAAAAGACTTTTTCGTGGTAGTCGGATTTGCAAAGTCGGAGAAAAAACGGTCGAACGAAAACGTTTCTAACTAACGCTGGATTAAGTTCTAGAGAAAAAATGTAGAGCTTGGTAATGCCTACAAAAGAGTCAGCGACAGCATATGTATACATTTTATATTAAAGTCACAAAAAGTACTTTTTTATATTAAAAAATAATTTAAATGGTTAGGTCATGTTTATTGGTCATATTATCAACTATTATGAATTCTTATCAAAATAAATAAATTTATCGTCTCAAGTGTTTATAAAGTGCGCTTATAAGGTGCGCTTATAAAGCTCTATAAAACTCCCTTATAAAGTGCGCTTTATATTCGCTTATAAGTTTCCTTAGAAAGTGCGACTAAGTAGGTTAGAAATAATTTCCTATATAAGTGCAACCATTTTTAAAATAGGATTCCATTGTGCATCAGGTGCCTTGGAGAGGTCTAATTTTAGGAAAAGTTTCAAGATATCCCTGTGGGGAATGGGGGGACGCTCCCCCCTCCACTCCACTTTGTATACGCCACTGCACTTAAACAAGTCTAGATTAGAATTTTAATATACATACCTGTATGTCCTACACTAACATAGAATGCAGTCCACCAGATCTCCAAGTATCCATCGACCATTCCATAGATCAAAGAGCCCATAATGAGGATGGAAGTCGGCCAGCAAATGATTTGCACCCACACCGGAATTTGCACTTTGCATTTTGTCGTATGCAAATACCATCCGGTGATCATACCTGAAAAATAATTACTAAATTATAATATATTAGCTGAAACCCGTCAGTTTATTGACAAAGACTTTTCCGGCAAGCAGACAATCCCCGTCCCGCGTCAACCCCCCTTTCTTCACCCCCGTCGCTCCACCCCCCGCCCGAAATTCCTTTCCAACCCTCCCTCTTGCTCACTCTCTCCCCTTCTCTCCCAACTTCCACAATCCCTACTTCCCCTCTTCAACTCCCCCAACTCGCTCTCTTTCTCTACCTCCCCTCCACCCCCCCCCCAATCCCCTTCATCCTACCCCTACCCTAACTCACACCATCTCACTACCCCCTACTAACGCCCCTTTTACCCCCTCTGCCCTCTATCCTCCCCCCACGTGGAAATCTAGCAGATGACACTATCATTTTTTATTTTTCTCTTTTGATGACTCCTTTTATTTTTCTCTTTTGATTGCATCTCTACAGACCGAGGGCTTCTTAGACACCGAAACCAAATTTTTACACTTATCCGTTCTCTTAATATGGCATTTACAGGATAAAAACACGTTTCAAATTTATATTATATAGATGTTGGATAGAAGGAAGCAGGAAAAGGCAATTAATAGATTATAATAGAATAATCGTTAATAGATAACTTTAGGATATTTTTAGTTTTCTTATTTATAACCAATTATGTAATGACAATGTAAATATGATTTATTAACTGTGATTACATATTTCAATTTTGTTTTTTATTTCTTTGGTAATACAGAATATCTCTTTTTGTCAATCTAACATATTTTACAAAATAAATTTCCATTATGTATCAGAGGCTTTGGGAGGTTCACTTTA
The DNA here is from genome assembly GCA_944548615.1 of Micropterix aruncella. Classification (NCBI taxonomy): domain Eukaryota; kingdom Metazoa; phylum Arthropoda; class Insecta; order Lepidoptera; family Micropterigidae; genus Micropterix; species Micropterix aruncella. The sequence continues at coordinate 19,007,788 of OX155973.1, forward strand.
AGAAAATGGTATAGCGTGATTTAATAAAAAAAACCAAATTTAAGGGATTAAGGATTTTGCAAGTATCGAATTTTCTCAGTCCTCTTGACTTTCTTTATTCTTGTTTCTGACTATTACATAATTATAAAAAATATTCTGACTATTGGCGATTAATTACTAATATATATTACAAATTTGTCAGTCATTGCAAGCTTTTACTAAGCTTGCAATGTTTGTCAGTTATTTTAGGTCAAAACTTGCAAACTGAATTAGAACCACTTCCTCTTATCCTATGAAGTTGAAATTTTACATATTGCTTCAGTTCAGATAACATTGCATTTTCATTTATTTATTTATTAATTTCAAATAGTATTCAAGGGCATTACAGATTAATCCGATTCGCCCTTAAATTCATGGTAAGCATGACCTGATTCTACACCCAGGATTAACCCCTGAATAGGCTAATCTTCCACGGAGAACAGCACAGACACGAAATTTTGTATACAAATTAAATTATGGTTCTAAATTTTGCCCGTTCTAAGATCTACCATATTATGTCTACTGCACCCAGGGTTGACCCCAAACGAGGGCACTCCTCAACGGTCAATAGCAAATACACAAAATTTTGTGTATTTGCTAAATGAAAAATAATTTAAAATAAGATTGATAGTAAAAAGCATTTTTAGAAACAAACTTTTATTAAAATGCTGTGAAAGAAATACACATGCGGTCAATAGCAAATACACAAAATTTTGTGTATTTGCTATTGACCGCACGTGTGTTTCTTTCATAGCATTTTAATTAAAGATTGTTTCTAAAAATGCTTTTTACTATCAATCTTATTTTAAATTATTTTTATTACTGACTATATAATAATTTGAGAAATTATCAAATAATTCCTATTGATTTATTAGTACGATATGTACAATAGTATGGATAATACATAGATAACTTGTGAAATTATGGATGAATTTCGAATGAAAATATCGGTCTTTTTTTATAACTAGAATGTTGTTATAACCAAGAAAATATGCGTTTGAATAATCAATATTCTTGTATGTGTATCTTAAGCCGGGTCTCCTGCGAGTGTTTTCTCGAAACAATACACAAAAACATGGAAACAAAGGGGCGTAGCCATACACATTTGTCTATACAAAGACAATGCTTTTGTCTTCAGAGGCATTTGGAAAACATTCTGCGCGCGGGTGAGCGGGGAGCGTTTGTTTCATTTCCGACCGCCGCCCGCATGGTGCAGAGCTGTCGGGTTTTTGAGGTTATATTTTTTGGTGGAAGCGTTGTGACAATGGATTGTAATAAAGATTCAGTTTTATACTTTTTAAACTTAATAAGAGAGAGTCCCGTTATCTGGGACACACAGTGCCGGCAATACAGGGATAAAATAAAGAAAAACGACGCCTATTCTATCTATTTCTCCTCTTCGATATTACGTCTATAATTGATAAAACTGAAAGCACGTCTTCCTCGTCGGACCTCATTTTGATATCTACACAAAATTTTTGTTTATACGTGAAACATTTTTATACGCAGCTTGTGTATAAAAACAATTGTTTTTGTGTATTGTTTCGAAAAAACATGCGCAGGAGACCCCGCTTTATTAAGTTTAAATAGTATAAAACTCTATCTTTATTCCAATCCATTGTCACAACGTTTCCACAATAAATATAACCTCAAAAACCTGACAGCTCTGCTCCGTGCGGGCGGCGGTCGGAAATGAAACAAACGCTCCCCGCTCACCCGCGGGGAGAATGTTTTCCAAATGGCTCGGAAGACAAAAACATTGTCTTTGCATAGACAAATGTGTGGGAGCTAACGGGCCCATGATGAGTTGGCCACGATGACCCATGTGTTCAGGGTCGGTCACACTCAACCCATCCGACGGTCTCCACGCACGGGGTGCGAACCTGGGTAGGACACTGGGTCAACCAGTCTCCCCTGGGAATCAAACCTCTGGCGCTCCTGGACGGTCTGCGCACTGTGCTGCGCAAGCCAATCGATTGTGCTCTCCGACTAACAGTCGGGGGAGTCTGGGAACTGTATTGTTTCCTATAGAGTGGGGGTGGTTGCGTACCTTACGGCGACTGCTCTTGAATTGACCATTGGCCATCCGATCCCGGTTCAGAGCCGGGCAAAAGACGCCTTGGTCCGCGATAGATTCGGTGTACTCCGTTTCACCGCTTCGTAAGGGAGAGGACCGGGAAAGCGACCTCGAACTCGGAACCAATCGAGAGACCGGAGAAATCTGGTCACAATTGGAAGTGAGGGCGCGAGTATCTCGAGCCCGCCGGGTTTATTCCTGGCTAACTCGCGGTAAGGCGTTGGACTCTCACGGGTTGTGGCGTAGCTAGACGTTGGATTGTTATTGTCCAAAGTCTTCTACGCTCACTGCAGGTCGATAGAACGACTAATCGTTAAAACGTCCTGTGGTGACGGGCTCGCCCGTTGTAGTCGACACCGCAAGATAGACAAATGTGTATGGCCACGCCCCTTTGTTCCGATGTTTTTAAGGCTTTAGATACTTACTATACATATTCGAATAGTCATTTTGGTTAATATTGAAATTTTGGTTTATATACATATTCAAATAGTCATTTTAGTTAATTTTGACTCAATCAAGTGTAGAAATTTATATCAACTTGTTTATTAATAAAATAAATAAATATTATTTTGTAGTGCCATAGTTATAATATGTTTATGTATATATTATTGTATACATATGTATACGATAAATAAATATATATTTAATTATACAAAATATTGTACACCTTAAAAGAAATCTTTAAAGCTCATGATTTAATACCAAAGTCGTACAATTATATTCTACGACCTTGTTACAGTTATCAATAAAAAAAATATTTTTATATATTATTAATTATTAAAAAACGTATTCTCCATAGTTATCTGTAAATGTATTGGATATCAAAAAAATGCGATAAAACTCATGTTTCTTGACCACCAAAGCAACTAAAAGTGAACGGAAATTATATCTCGATTATACAGAAATTTTGAAAATAACAGGAATTTACAAATTACAATAAAGTACCCAAAAATTGAAAAAAAAATTATATTATCACACTAATATGAAAACTGAAAAAAATTAATGCATAATTAAACAGCCAAAGAAAATATTGTATAAAAAAATTAAATATAACTAAAACCTACATACCTATGCTAGATTTTAATGTTTTGTCAAACTGCCTTTATAAATGCTAAATTTGATACGAGCTGCTTCGATAAATGATTTTTATAATAGTTTTAAGTTATTTTTAGAGCAAAGGTTAGCTGTAAGATATTGCTTCAGGGCAATAAGCTCGCCGATATGTTTAGTCAAATACATCATTTCATTATTATAATGTCATTTTGCAGAAATATTCAAACAAAGCAGAAATATACTCACACGCACATTCGCACTACAGATACACACACCCACGCACACATACATACACGAACACATACATATAAACACATCTACACGCTCTCCATCACACAAGCTCACACCAACACCCATACACCCGCAGATAGCGATTTTAACTGTTAGTTTTAAATTCTTTTTGGTTTTCTTTGTATTGTATTGTTTAGCATATTTTTTAATCCTTATATAGCAAATAATTTAACACATCATTGGCTTTACTACTGTTATATATTATGCTTATATGTTATTTTTTTATGCTGTATGTTTTTAACAAAAATAAATTTAAAAAAATAAGTACGAGATAAATTAAGTAAATAAAATTCTTTTCGCACAGAATTGGACGAAATAAATACGAATAGCAATATAATATATACTTACCGACTATGTAAGCGCCAATTCTGGACCATGGTTTATCGTAAAGTGCGTCGAACATTTCGAAGGGTTCTTGAATTCTGGCCTTGTACTGATATGATAGTGATATGGACATGCTCGTCAACCAGGATAACACCATTATCACTCCCATTGATATAGCCGAGAACTTGAAGTACCTGGTTCAATAGTAGATAATATTAGTATGCTAGGTACCCTGGGTTTTTCACCATACAGGCGCACTTTAGAGTTGTTAACTACTAAGGGCGAACACGCCACCCCAGGAAGGTATAACAATATTAGATCATCCTTTCAACCATGGAGTGAACACAGACTTAGGGAGGACACAATCCACCGACAAACTAGCCAACCGCCAAAGTCCTTTCGCGAGGCATTGGGAATTGAACCCATCGGGCAGCCTCACGTCCTCACTAAAGATTTGGTCGGATTTCTCTGTACTCCATCCTGCTCGCAGGTTCGAAGTCGATTCCGCGACCTCTACCTGTTGTTAGCTGTGTAATTAAGTTCAAATTTATCGCAGACTGTGGCGCCATTTGCCGTCTTTCACACGAAATCGGTTGGCCAACGGGTTATTTTAGGAGTAGCTGTCATAGGTTAATAACCACCCCGTTTCTTATGAAACGTTAATGGTCTTGTGAGGGACCACCCCTCACAAGACTTTAAATTATTCGATATGAGGTGGTGGTGTCAACTTACGAGTTATCTCCGTATTTAAAGGCGGTTTTGATAAAGCAGAAGATATTTATTGATTGAATCGATTGAATATTGCCGGTTATAACGCTTGCCGAATTAACGAGTGCCCGGATTACTTTATCGAGACGCGAGGGTTGCGCGACGGCGGTTATGTAGGAAAGTGGATGAGGATTGTATTTGTGCTCCTAGTATATTGTACTGGGCACGGCTCGTGTCTGTGGGATTACAGACTGATGCTTCGAGACCTCTACCTGTTGTTAGCTTTGGGAGCTGACGGGCCCATGATGAGGTGGCCACGATGACCCATGTGTTCAGGGTCGGTCACACTCACGGGTCAACACCCATCCGATGGCCTCCACGCATGGGGTGCGAACCTGGGTAGGACACTGGGTCAACCAGTCTCCCCTGGGAATCAAACCTCTGGCGCTCCTGGACGGTCTGCGCACGAGCTCGAACTCGGAACCAATCGAGAGACCGGAGAAATCTGGTCACAATTGGAAGCAAGGGCGCGAGTGTCGGCCCGCCAGGTAACATTACTGGCTATCTCGCGGTAAAGGCGTTGGTCTTTTGCGGGTTGTGACGTAGCTAGACGTTCTATCGCCCTCACTGCAGGGCGATAGAACGAATAATCGTTAAAACGTCCTGTGGTGACGGGTTCGCCCGTTGTAGTCGACACCGCAAGATGATGCTTCGAGACTCAGGGAAAATGAGGAAAGGAAACCAAGGAGCCGGATCCGTTGAGCGACCTCGTACCTAACCTAACGTAACCTAACCTAACCTAACCTCGTAGAGGTGTACCGGATATACCATCGCAACCTTGGGGGAAGGTGATCAATCGGGGACTGATAATTTGGTTGCTTTTTGGACGGTTTATATAGGACGTGCAATGATGCAATTTGCAATATTCTGAGTAAAAGTATTGTTTCATAGTGCTGATTCATAGCTGCACGAGTCAAAATAATAGCTGAATTGTGTCAGTGGATTTCACTGGAAATCGATGCATTTGTTGATCGTATGTAGTGGACTTAAGGTCCATTACAGTCTTAATCGTCTCAGGGCAATGTCAACATTGATATTTCAGTCTTCATCTCGATTTTTTTAACGCGTTCACAATTATAAAAGTAAATGTAATATATCATACTTGGCAGATATCAGCAGGAAGAAAATTCCAATTAGGTAGAACTGCGTGTCGACTGCCATGTACCAACTCCAGATCATGCACATATCGCCCATTGGAAACCAGTTGTTTATATACAGGACATTTCTCCACCAGTAGTTTCCGCAGTTGATGCTGTCGTTGACTCCTGGCTCAAAGACAGACTCGTTGTAGTGGAGGCGCACATTCAGCTCATTGAGGCCAATCACGAAAGCGTACACTGGGGTCAGCCGGAGATATCTGCAATTGAAATCGTCATGAAAATTCACCTGTACTTTCATATACCAAATCCATTTCGTCTGCGCGCCGTTATTCAAAATACCTAAGGCATAGTAAAATAAGAACAACTAGAGTTGTCAACTACAGCGGGCGAGCCCGTCCTCAGGAAGTTTTAACGATTAGTCGTTCTGTTTCCCTGAAGTGAGCGCAGAAGACTTGGACAAAAACAGTCCACCATCAAGCTCCGCCACAAGCCCGTAAGAGGCCAACGCCTTAACCGCGAGATAGCCAGGAGTGCTACCCAGCGGGCTTACACTCACGCCCTTACTTCCAATTGCGACCAGATTACTCCAGTCTCTCGATTGGTTACGAGTTCGAGGTCGCTTGCTCGGTCCTCTCCCTCACGAAGCGGTGAAACGGTGTATAACAAAACTATCGCGGACCACGGCATCCTTTGCCCGGCTGTTCACCCAGGATCGGGTAGCCGATAATCGTTTCAAGAGCAGTCGCCGTAAGGTCCGCAACCACCCCCGCTCTATAGGAAATAGTACTGCTTCCAGACTCCGCCGACTGTCAGAGTGCACAATCGATTGGCTTACGCCGCACGGTGGGCAGACCGTCCAGGAGCGCCAGAAGATTGATTTCTAGGGGAAACTAGCCCTAAGGCCAGAGTCCTGCCCGGGCTCGCACTTTATGAGTGGAGGCCGTCGGATGGGTGTTGACCCGTGAGTGTGACCAACTTTTAACAGAATGGGTCTTCATGGCTAACTCAGCAAGGGCCCATGAGCTCCCAAAATGGTATAAACAGGTATTTGAGCGGGATATATTGCGGGCATGCCGGGCCCCTAGCATAATATAATATACTAGGGGCAGAAAGTTGCACGGCTACCCAATACTAACAACTATCAACAACAACAAGATAAGGGGATCCGGTCCGGGCAGTCTGGCTATCTACTGCATGTCACCTACGAATACTATCCTACTTCGGGGCTCCAATTTCTTTTGATTGTCGAAAATGGTGATGGCAAAGGAGGAAGAGGTGGAATCCTAACAAGTTGGTCATACTAGGGAAAGAAAGAGTCTGTTGCATATCAATGTGAGTTCGTTCAATAAACATATGATGGGGTTCATCAAATTTTTAGGATTAATACATACCTGTAGAATACCAGAACGCCAAACTCCCTTAAGTTGTCCATGAATTCTTTCTTGGTTACGAGTGGTTCCTTGATCTCTCCCAAACCAAGCGTCCTGGCGACGTCGCGTTGGGAACTGACTATGGACATATCTGAGCTGGACATGGCGTTGTTTGTGTAGCCGTTCTTGGAGGATTTATCCTCTGTTATTTGGGCCTTTTTCTCCTCTTCTCTGGCTTGTTTGGCGTCGCATGACCGAAAGTAGAGGATGGTGACCAGGAGCCCACTAAAACAGAAGAAGATACATTAATACAGTTTTCATCCCATCTATTCGAAAAGGACGACTTGGTTCGCCTTTAAGTGCGCCCAAAAGTGGCGTTTTCTATAAGAAACTTTATAAGTGCGCCGCAATTATCTTTGCGGCTCACTTTTTGAATAAGTGCGCAGCAATTTATCTTTGCGGCGCACTTTTTGAATTTGGAACATCTTAGTCTTCAGCACCGAAGAAATCGAACGCAAATAATGTTTGAATAAAGACTGGCCGGTACGACGGCCCCTAGTCGGGCCGCCGGCTGAATAAAAAAAAACAATGAAATTAAAAACGCGCGAACGTCAATTGTTTTTGTCGCCCGCGTTTTCAACAATTTTCAGGGATTGTAAGAAATTCATCGTTTTGTTTTGAAAAATGAGTTCTTTAAGTGACAGTGAAAGTATAGATTTAACTCCTGAAAGCATTAGAACAGGCAAGAAATGTGATTGATTATAAAATATTATTACAATTACATATGATATTACAAAAAAATATGAGGCGCCTTTTATTTTCTCATAGAGGGTGTTGAAAAGTAGAGTGTATCACTCGGGCGCAAAATATTTTTGGCTCGGGCACTTTTTTGAATCCCTCGATACGTTCAGAATTCTACTAAAGAATCCCGAGCGTAGCGAGGGATTCCTACTCCATACTCTAGAATCCCTCACTTCTCTCTGGATTCAAAAAAGCGTCCTCCCGTAAAAATATTATTTTGCTCCCTTGTGATACAATCTACTATATTTCAACTCTGTCAGGCATTCAGCAGAAAAAAACGAGGCTGTAATATTGGATATAATAAAGAAACCGTTGTCATTAAAGAATTTTCCGGCCAGTAGCCAAGTATATACGGAAAGATTTTGAGCGTGACGTCGCGTCGCTTCGGGAAGGAGGTTAACCTGATTTAACTGGATAGTCGGCGATGGGCGACGGTAGAGAGAATGCAAGGCATTATGCACGGTGGTGGAACAGTGGCTAAGTCGCCGGTAAGTTTCCGGGTCCGATTCCTGGCTGGGTGACCATTTTTCTTTGGGATACAATTAACGAAATTGTATTTCAATTAAGTCGATCAAATACAATAACATGACACACACTTACATATATGTTACACGCATACATATAAACACTTCATTGTAGGGTTGGTTGAAAGAGATTGTCGTATGATAATAAATCCGCCTATTGTGAAATATTCACAATATAGAGTAGGCAAACAGTAAGTAACAGTAACGAAACAACAAACCTTTGATTCAATCGTATACCCAAATATACTGGCGGTCGAAAATTCAATGTGATTTCGACCCAACAAGTTTTCTGTGTACCAAACTTCAAGTCAATCAGTTAAATATTTCAAGACTGAAATATGACAAGTGCGCCTCCTAGCGAATCAATTTCAACCACAACCTTTTCAACTCTTGCCATGACCAAATGATGCATTCATGCTATATTTCAGCTCAATCCCATTAAGCGTTTGGATGCTATCGTAGAGGATACACAGGCATACAGACAAACAGGCAGACAGACACACAGACAGAGTTCCATCTGGAAATAGTCTCAATCATCTCAGGGGGCTCAAAATGGATATCTACGTCGTGATCTCGAAAAAAATGCGCGTTTGCAATATATGAAAACGGAAAGGGAAAGTCCAAAGAATGGGAATGTAATTGATCATTTATTACTTACCTAATGAAAAAGAAGGAATCCACTGTGTAAGAAGCATTTCCAACTGTTTGATAGCCAAAGTTGCGCTCAGTTACCACACGTAAAGTTTTGTTATCAGCTACGTAAAAGACGGCCAGATATGTATGAACCATAATCACCCAAAACACTGACAGAAATCTGAGAAATAATAAGACAAATAGAATTATAAACAAGTACGTTTAAGTTTTAGGATAGCAAAAAAATATGGAAACAATAAGAAGAAAAGCGTGCCTAAAGTAATGAAAAAATCGGTTGTGTCACCCCAAGACTTTCCTGTCAAGTAGACAGGAACTTAATTCATCTGAATATTAATATCATAAATCCTACCACAACCCCCTTACCCCCAACCTAGCGCCACCTTTTAACCCTCGAAAATCGAAATCGACTTCGACTTTTTCGACTTTTTTTATTTTTCCGACTTTTCCGACTTATTCCACTTTTTTGACTTTTTCGACTTTTCGAATTTTGTGTCTGCTGTTGACCGTTGAGGAGTCTTCTCATCGGGAGTCAACCCAGCGTACATCAGCCATGTCATAGTGAAACTTGGAAGAGGCTATCATAATTGAATGCGTATACAACATTTTCAGTCTCTGCTGTTGACCGTTGAGGAGTTCCCTCGTCGTGAGCCAACCCAGGGTGGACGGATTTCCACGACAATCTTTTAAGCTCATCCCATGACCAAATGATGCCTGCATGCCAAATTTCAGCCAGATCGGATGAAGCGTTTCGGCGCTATCGTCGGAGAATACACACAACATTTTATCGGAGCTATTTTTCTTCATAGAACCACTACTATATAATAAAATAGGTATACAATTTACCACACAAAAAAATACGCTAATCTATACTAATATTATAAAGAGGTAAAGTTTATGACGTTGTAGGAAGTAATCTCTGGATCTTCTGAACCGATTTAAAAAATTCTTTTACCAATAGAAAGCCAAGTTATTTGTGAGTGTCATAGGCTATATATTAATCCGAAAAATGAAAAGACATTTTCATGGTAGTCGAATTTCCAAAGTAAGTTGGAAAAAACGGTCGAACGAAAACGTTTCTAACTAACGCTGCCTTAACGATGAGAGATATATGATTAAGTTCTAGAGAAAAGTTGTAAAGCTTGATAATGCCTACAAAAAAGTCAGCGGCAGCATATTTCTAACTTCTATATTTAAGTCACAAAGAGTAGTTTTTCAGATTAAAAAAATAATTGAAATCGTTTGGTCATGTTTATTGGTCATATTATCAACAATTATGAATTCATATCAAAATAAGTAAATTTATCGTCTCAAGTGTTTAAAACAAAAGACTTTTCCCTTTTACTGCATAAAATTTCACTTTTACTGCATACATGGTTAAAGAGATAAGACACTCACAAATAAGACACTCACAAGAAAACACTCACAAATAACGGTAATATAGTCAAATTGGCATGCAAATTCATACATACATTATGTAGTAAAAATATAACCCTTCTTTTAGCAGTCAGGAAATAATTCATAGCACTCAGTACTAACCAAACCACTCATAATTTCATCACAAGTAAAAAGTTTTACCGCCCAACGAAGTGGGCACGGGTCAACTAGTATAGAAATAAAAATGAACTTACAAAATAAAAAAAAAATATAATAAAATAAATGCATTCAATTAAATTTATAGTTTATTGTTAAATATTTATTTAGTTTATTTAGTAACATTACTTATTTTTTATTACTATATTTATTATTAATAAATATTATCAGTCTTGCCTTTCTTGGTACGGGCACAGTATACCAGACAGTAGCTTCTCTTAGAAAAAAATTGAAATCGAAGCAAGTGACGTCAGGAATCTTAAGGGCTACCACAAATCGTAATATGATTACTCGTCTTCTTCTTGAAGCATCGTCCCGGCCACATTTACGGTGCCCCGGCAACGCAGATGCTATTATGCTACCGATTTATTCTGAGAATACCATATGGCGTCGACTCCACAAAAAAAGTAATAGTAAGAGTGGACACAAACTACGCCCACAGCGCGTAACAGCCCACAGCGCCGTAACTATGGGCCTAAGGACGCGACATGACTTCCCTCTGGCCCCACTTTCGTCGCACCCTCTTCCCGCATTGCCTTATAGCTCTTGGGTGAACTTACTGGGTGTTATTATACTGTGGTACGGGATTGGCCTAACAAGGCAGGTGGAACCTAACTAGGTTCGTTTACAAATTAGAAATTGGCACATAAATTTTAATTAAAGAAATAAATAAAATAAAAAATAAAAGATCGACGAGCCTATTACAGGATTAAAAATAATTTCACCGCACATACCTTATTCCATGTAAACAAGTAAGAGTGTCTCCTGAAGTTTCATCGACGGATAGAATTTTCCTTCCGTTTGACAAAGCCGAGAAGCACAGCAGTATTTGTGTAGCCATACCTTTTGGTAAGAAGGAAAACATGAATGAGTTAGTTAACAGAATGATAGAATAGCGACTTTTTAAAATTGTATATTACAAGGAGGAGGGAAGGGGGGGGGGGATGACTATAAAGCTAACAATTAACTTTTATATTATTTAGCTCTGGGTGAATCGCATTTAATGAAATCGTACACCATTTTTTCCATATTTCTTTTTTAATGGAGTCTTGGATATTTGTTACTTTGTTTAAAAATTATTTTATTACAAACAATAAGATTCACAGAAGGATTTTATTACAAACAAATGAAATTTATTTGTAATAAAATCAAATAAACAAACAAAATTTATTTTATTACAAACAATACGTTATAATAAATCCATAGCCATTGGCTCATTGCACACGTAATTGAGCAAAAACGCCCGTATCTAGGGACGCTGATATTTTCACTTAGGATATTGCTTTTCCGCGAGCTGATAGATATTGCTTTCGGTTATAATAATATTGAAATAAAGTTCAAAACCACCACACTTGCATAAAACTTACACACAGACACGCACACACACCCTTATTCTATCATTCACACACATTGGGAGAAAAAAAATATGATTATACCCAATTCAATAATTGCTAACTTCAATATATAAATACAATTAGTATATATAAAATAAAATGCAATGCTAATCAATATAAATATAATAATTACATCAAATACATGAAATACCCTTACATATTATTACAACCTCCTGGGTACATTTCTGTTATACAAAGTAGGTAAGAAAAAATTATTCTGAGGTATGCGTTAAAAATGGCAACATCGAAATATGAAAAACCAAATTCTCCAGTGCATGTTTTTTTTTAGTATTTTTCTCATAATAAGTTATTATTATTGAGTGTAATGAAAGTTAAAAAAAAACAAAAAAGGGCGACTGGAACTTAACTGGAGGGTAACTGGATAACTGGAGGCGACTGGAGGATAAATCAATACTATCTAAGGTTTTTCTCTCATACTATTTGCTGTTCTTCTGCCTGTCGAATGGACAATAGCCAGCAGGCCACTTTAGCTGACCTACATACACAGCAACTATTATTATAGTATGGAATTAAGATACTGAGGATGGGTAGGTGCGTGCGATGCCCGAAGTCGTGTTTGTTTGTTTGGTTATACTCTTTATTGCGAAATTTCACAATGGGAGGGTGTCTTGTTATTGTCATTCGATCGACAAAGCTAAAATGCATTTCCGTTAATTTTATCCCACGGGAAAATGGTGACCCAGCCGGGAATCGAACCTGGAAGAACCTTATTATGTAAGATCAGGCGATCTAACCACTATGCTATTGGAGCGTACTATCGAAAACCACTGTGTCGGGGGAATATGAGCTAAGGAGCCCTTGCTGAGTTGACCACGAATACCCATTCTGTTCAGGGTTGGTCACACTCACGGGTCAACACTTATCCGGCGGCCTCCACGCATGAAGTGCGAGCCTGGGTAGGACTCTGGCCTTAGGGCTAGTTTCCCCTAGGAATCAACCTTCTGGCGGGCCTGGACGGTCTGCGCACCGTGCGGTGTAAGCCAATCGATCGTACACTCTGACTAACAGTCGGGCGAGTCTGGAAGCAGTACTGTTTCCAATAGAGCGGGGGTGGTTGCGGACCTTACGGCGACTGCTCTTGATACGACCATCGGCTACTCGATCCTGGGTGAACAGCCGGGCAAAGGATGCCGTGGTCCGCGATAGATTCGGTATACACCGTTTCACCGCTTCGTAAGGGAGAGGACCGCGCAAGACACCCCGAACTCGTAACCAATCGAGAGACTGGAGTCATCTGGTCGCAATTGGAAGTAAGGGCGTGAGTGTAAGCCCGCTGGGTAACACTCCTGGCTATCTCGCGGTTAAGGCGTTGCCCTCTTACGGGCATCTCGCGGAGCTTGACGGTAAACTGTTTTGTCCAAGTCTTCTACGCTCACGTGACGGGTGCGCCAGTTGTATACTCTAGTTGTGTTGGGGGAATAACATGGGAGCCGGTAAAGATAGCTAAAGAAACATATTTCTTATATATTATAAAATGAAAACTCTGTCTCTCTGTGCGGTAATAACCCGAGAACCGAGAACCACTGAACTGATTTATATCGGGTTTTACCTATATAAATCTTACCTCTGCCCTTTGGCTATAGGCTATAAGAAATCAAAATCATAATAATTCAATATTGACCCCTCCTCTCGCGAAGTAAAAATTCAGCTATCACTTTTGCGCGCGACATTTTCGCGCGTAAAATCGGCGCTAGTCGACGACCTTGATACAAACGACCATAACTTCTAAACCACTATACGGTTCATAAAAAAAATACTGTAAAATGATCGCATTGAAATTTGACATATAAAAAATTATAACCTGGAAATTGGGGGAGTCGGCCGTTGGTCCCGCAAGGGACGTTACGGAGTCACCGGGTTGAAGAACAGATTAGCAAGAGAGTTTGGTATGCTTTCGTTCGTCTCAAGGCTTTATAGTAGGTGCCTAAGCGTCTGTCAGAATCCTTATTGTAAATGCCTCAATTTTACCTATTATGCACTATGACGAATATGCTTACAGACAGCCCCTGTATAGTAAGACTGGGCGGCGGCTGCAAGAATTCAGTTCTGCTTAAATATTCCTCCTCATCTTATTCATGTGTCTTTATTACTATCCAGAGCTTCCATGCTAAACGAGTCTGCGGCTGCCACTTCACCTTGCAAACTACGTACAAAAAGTAGTCCGGTCTGAGCAAGTTACCTACTGTTCTCGAAACCGCCAGACTTGCTCCACTCAAGCACAATGGTATCTCGCCATTATCCCAAAATATAAATCGATGATTTAAAAAGAGTTTTCCCTACTTTTCGACAGCTGTATGGAATCGGTTAGGGGCGACATTGCGGTCAAACTCATTAGGTTGTTTAAAGGACAATATAAGGAAATGAGTATGCTTGATCGCACAGTATTCCAGACAGTAGCTTTAAATTGAAATCAAAGCGAAAAATTGAAATCAAAGCGAATACGTCACGAGTCGTAGGGGCTCGGATGGTCGCTAGATGTTCGCTACTCGGCCTACACAGATATCCGAACGCTTGTATCCGAACGCTAGAAACATTGCCAGAGAGACCATAGCGCTTCTTCGTGATCTTTTCCCTGACATATTATTAACCCCTCAAATGAATGGCGATTAGCTCGGGTTTGCCTACGGTAAAATGTATATAAATTTATATTTACATTTACATTTACATTTACATAGAGCGGGGTTTACTATAGAGCTATAGCATTACTATAGAGCGGATTACTATAGAGCGGCGCACATTTACATTTATATTTACATTTATATAAATTTATATACATTTTGTATACATTTTGGTGATATCCTCAGGCCAACCGGGTCATCGGATCTCATCCCCATGGAGTTTTTTTCTCTGTGGGGGTACCTCAAAATATCGTTCGCGAAGCCAGTGGCATCTCGACATCAGTTCTCCAGGGAGTGGCACGGAATACTGAGGCCAGATTCCAAGACGTCCGATGTCCGACGTGACGGTCAACATTTAAACGAAATAACTTTTAGGAAATCTTATCTTCTTACAATATCTTACCTTATCCCGCACTTGTCTTCTTTGTAATAGTAAATAAATGTATACCCCTTGCAGTTTTTTAATTTTTTAAACCTGGTTTCTTAATTCTGTCACCGGGCACCTATTACATTAAGGTTAGCTGTACGATATTGCTTTTAGGCAATAAGCTCGCCTTTTTGTTTAAGCAAATAAAGCGTTTAATTATTATTATTATAACATTACCCAACTGAAGGCAAATACACATAATACTCGGATACACTGAGTCGGCTCGATGATGTAGTATGCACTATCCCTTACTTGTATTGTAATCATTGTTTTATAAAATATATCTTATCACATTCGCGCACTTGACAAATTCCACTTTCGATGGCTACGCGTCTTAATGAACATCAAGTGGTCGAACCGTGTGAGGAACACGGAAGTTCTTCGACGTGCTAGTCAGTGGAATAGAAGCATACATGATGCGACGTCAGCTGAGATTGTGCGGACATGTCTCCCGTATGCCTGATGAGAGAGTGGCAAAGCGTATCTTTTACTCTGAACTAAAGAACGGCAAGCGGAAACAAGGCGGCCAGCTCCTCAGATACAAGGATGCTCAGAAGAGGCATATGAAAAGGCATATGAATCATTGAGCCCTCTCAGTGGGAGAGTAAAGCGAAAGATCGCCCAGGATGGAGACTGCTGGTGCAGGGCAATGTATATGATTTTGAAAAGAAGAGGCTACTTGACTTAGATGCCAAGCGCGACGAGCCAAAGGCCCGACCACCGGCGGCCATAAAGTGTAATTACGTCGATGGTGTCTTGATTTGCGCCAAATGTGCAGGCACATTCAAAGCCAAGATTGGCTACATCAGTCACATGAGGGCACACCAGCAAAACCCCCAACGAAAAAAAAAAAACACAATGAAGTCACTAGAATCTACAATGCAGTCGCTATGGCCGGACACGGTTAGAAGGATATAAAATATATATTTATAAAATTAATAAATTCTGGCGAATAATTTAAGGCCATAGAAGTGTTCAGGTACTAAAGAGATAAATAACCTTAAACGTATCACTACAAGATAAGAAAAAATCTACTCACTCATGTTAATCTCTTGTTCTTTATTAACAGCGACAACAGCTTCTGTCTTCACATTATTATTATTGAAATGCTTCCCATTAAGTGAGGCAGCAACGTTGACGCTCTCAACTATGTGATCATCCGAATTGTTGTTAAGAGTCAATTCCACAGCCTTTTCTATGTTCTGATTGTCGGCTTTGACCTCCTTGGATTTCTTATTTTCGATGACAGCTTCGTATGTGGATGCCACTATTACAAGTATAATGGTGAGTATTCCGGATAATCTGAAAAATTACAATATGAGTATAACTGTCTGAAATTCCCATTTAAGAATATTTGTGTTATATTTAAGAGAAACATGTTGTTAAACCAGAATACCGCAGTCACAGTCAAAAATATATTAGCTTTGATTTTTACCAAAAAATAACTGAATATGCCGAAATATTCCCGACATAACTTTAACCATAATTGAATCAAAAAGTATTATTCTAATATTTAAGGTAATTGGATCAAAATAACTTGTTACGTTTTTAGGTAAAATGCATCCCTTTCATCGCCGACTGAAGCTGGCGAACCCGTCACCCCAGGCTGGTATAACAATATGTGATCGTTCTTTCAGCTGTGGGATGAACTTAGAAGACTTAGAGACAACACAATATACTGTCTAGCTCCGCCGAGTCCCGTCAGAGGCAAACGCCATACGGCGATCCACCGGGAAAGGTAACCAGTGGGCAGCCTCGCCCCCTGACTACCAGTTTGAAAGCATATCACCGTCTGGAATTAACATTCAGGATACCTCCTACCTCCTACTGGTTACTGGATCGAGGTCGCTTGCGCGGTCCTACACTTTATGAAGCGGCGATTCGGTGTCAACCGAATCTATCGCGGACCACATCATCTTTGCCCAGCTTATTCATCTGGTGGCCGAATGGTCGTTTCAAGAGCAGTTGCCATAAGGTTAACAACCGCCCCCGCTCTATAGGAAACATTACTGTTCCCAGACATTCCCCGACTATTAATCGGAGTGCAGAATCGATTGGCTGACGCCGCAAGATGCGCAAACCATCCAGGAGCGCCCGTAGGCTGACTCCTAATGAAGACTGGCCCACTACCTCTCTCTCTCTGGCTCTACCTTCTGCGTGGAGGCCGCCGGATGGGTGTTGACCCGTGAGTATGTCCGACCCTAAACGAATGGGTCTTCGGGGCCAATCGGTAGGTAATTTGGGTCGCTGTCTTTATCATCACTGCTAGAATCACCGTCTGATGCATCTTATTCGACAGAGTCCTTGAGTTATTGTATTTGGTCTTCTGTCATTATCGATATATTCAAGTTTTTCTTTCGCCAATTGTTATTGTCTGCCATTTTTATAAGTAAAATAGACACAAAAGTGATGAAACGTTGTGAAACAATACCGTAGCACATGCAATACGAATCTTTACATAACAATGTAAAGGGTTCCTGAGGTACCCTTTCTATTTTTAACACGCTTTTATTAGGTCGACCTGTATGTAACTATGTAATGGAATCTAAGGTAACTAATTTAACCATCTTCCAATGATCGTAGCGTCATGAAAATTGGCAGCTGTATGTAGTTCTGATGACAATACAATCATATGGTACTGTCGAACTGATCTGATGATGAAGTCGGAAGATATGAACTGGAACTTCATGATGGAACATCGTATCATAGCTGTATTTGGACTTGTTAGAAAAGTCTTGGAATGAACTTTGACCACGATTAGGTTTCAAGGTCTGATGATGTGGTTTTTACGTGCATTTATAAAAGCGTGTTTTTAGTGTTTTTTTTAAAACTATTAATTTATTGTTTCTTATACACACTTTTAGCAATTTTTTTTTGTAATTAGTCCAATTTATATTGAAAGTAGAAGTTATTATCTACACATCAAAAATATTTCACAAAAATCGGCTTATTGTAAGTATCGAAAATTGTCTTTGGTGAAATATGTTCAGAGGAACAATAATTATTCTGCTTTCGCTTCGAGCTGTCGCACAAAAGTAATGGCAAATATTGGGCTCAATTGCGATTCTTCGTGTAAAATCGGAAATAAATCCGCTTGAACGAGACAGGGTAATACGCTAGAGCGAATTGTGAAATGAACGGTTGTCACTTTTTCGCATCAAAACTACCCACTAAAGATAAAACATATGATTCTAACACCGCACGAAATGTGTTCAAATTTAATCGGACTAGTATACTTTCGACAGGTAGTTTTTTATCGACAAACGTTCGTTTCATATTCCGCTCTAACGTACTGCCCTATCTCGTTCGCTTGAACTAATTTCAGTTTTGGTTCCCAAAGAAACGCAATCGGGCCCAGTGTAGTGCCTTCAGACTACGTTTGAAACGTCACTAGAAACAACAGTGGGGAATCCCAAGAAGTTTGTCGCTACAAAAAATTGATCAATGGCGCAGATGAGAAAAATATGATGGGACCCTCAGGGACCTCTTACCAGATAGAGATTTAAATATTTGTCGATAGTCATGTAGAATTGGACGCCTTCTACTCTCTACTACTAACTAATAATAAATAAAATTACTTACCCAACGAAATAAAACTTGGGATCGCCCCAGAAGGAGTAATTTCCTGGTACTTCTCTGACTTGGATGACTTTAAACGTGGCTGATACTCTTTCGGCTTTGGGCTCATGTCCTATAGCTCTCTTGAATGTGGTTTCTATGATCGCGCCCACCTCTTTGGGTCGGCAAGCTCCGGGAAGGCACATACCCAAGAACATCAGGCGAGGCTGTAAAAAAAGATATACGTATTTATTATTAGGCTCAGTTTGGACCGAGCATATTTTTGACCCATGTGTAAGGTCGGCCAAACTCACAGGTCAACACTCATCCGATAGTCTCCAACCAGAAGTGCGAGCCCGCTGGACCATTTGTGCACCATTCGGCGTCAGCCAATCGACTGTGCATTCCGACAGATAATTAAGGGAGTCTGAAAACAGCTCTTTATTTCCTATACCGCGGGGGTGATTGTTAACCTTACGGCGTGCCTTACGGCAACTGCTCTTGAAACGACCATCGGCTACCCGATACCGGGTGAACAGCCGGGCAAGGATTCCGTGGTCAACGATAGATTCGGTAGGCACCGAATTACCGCTACTTAAGGGATGTTTCAACCCCGTAAATAGTCAAGAGGCCGGAGAAATCTGGATATATCTGGAAGTAAGGGCGCGAGTGTCGGCCCGCTGGTTGCACATCCGGTTTCTCGCGGTAAGGCGTTGGTCGCTTACGGGCGAGTGGCGTAACTAGACCGTGGAATGTTTCGTCTCAAGTCGAAGAGATAGAACGATCAAATATCGTTAAAACTTCCTGAGGTGACGGGTTCGCCTGTTGTAGGCGTGTCAGCCTCGCGCCCATACTACCAATTTTAGCCAGATCTCTCCAGCATTCCGACTACCTTATGTAGCGGTGATTCGGTGTCTACAGAATCTATCGCGGACCACAGCGTCCTTTGCCCGGCTGTTCACCCGGTATCGGGTAGCTGATTGGTCGTTTCAAGAGCGGTGGCCGTAAGGAGGTTAACAACCACCCCTGCTCTATAGAAAATAAGGCCGTTTCCAGACTCCCCCCGTTATCGGAACGCACAGTTGACTGGAAGACGCCGCACGGTGCGCAAACCGTCCAGAAGCGCCCGATGGACGATTCCAATTGGGCCATTATGACCCAACACATGGGTCATAATGGCCCAACTGCACTAGGCTTATTAACTCCCCATCCGTCACTCTAGGGTGGGGAGCTAATGTGCCCAGTGCAGTTGGGCCATTATGACCCGTCACTCCAGGAATGTATATCGATATACATATAATCATGGTTTCAACCGTGGGGTGAGCCCAGAGATTCAGGAAAGATACAGTACACCGCCTAGATTCGTCAATATGCTCGTGAGAGTCCAATGCCTTACTGCCAGGCAATGGAAAGTGAACACAGCGAGCCGACCTCACACCCTCACTATCAGAACTGCCTCGATTTCTCCGTTTTTCAGTCTAGTCGCAGTTTCGAAGTCGCTTTCGCAGCCATCTACACGATGATAGCGGTGATCAGTTCGAATTTATCACGGATCGTGAAGCCTTATGCCCGTCATTACTGGGCAAACCGCGCAGTACCGCCCGAGGTGTTCCCCAGATTGAAACCTTCGATCTCACCTGTCCACCTCTAGGCTTACAGTCACAGGCAGAGTTCACAGAGTAATTTCCAGGTAAGTCCCTCTTCGAGGCGGCTACCGGACGGGAGCTGAACCGTAAGCCGACCTAAGATAACAGATCTTAAGACCCAAGTTGCACGGAACAGTTAGGTACCTATTGATATGGCGACTACCAGATTTATACAGTATACTCTTCGTTTACAAATTAAGAATCTGTGTGGCAGGAGCAATAGATCCTAAAAAAACATATTTTTGGATACTAGGAGATTTTTGATTTAGGTTTGTTTGTTTTGTTTGAAAAGCTTTATTGCACACATAAGAGTACAATGTGGTGGGCCTGTTGCCAAGTGGCAATATCTTAAGGCCATACCGCCAGGGTTATTGCGACTAAAGGTTTATGTGGGCAAATTGATTCACAAGTAATAAATGAAAACACTTACATAATAGTCATCATAGGATAAAATATAAAACAGTGATTAGTAACGTATGCCAACTCGATATTGAAGGGAGGAGTGGAATATAAGGACAAGCAAAGGAGACGGAAGGGAAAGGGGGTATTCATGAGTTGAGTAAATGTCTCTTTAACGATTTTTTAAACCTGCTCAGGTTTTCAAGTTGTTTTATCGGTAAAGGCACGGAATTCCAGAGTCGGGCCGCCTGCACTGCGAAAGACCTAGACATGAAAGTTGATGAATGCTGAGGTATAGCCAGTAATAGATTTTCCTGAGAGCGCAATGGAAGGCCATGGGATAAAAGCGGAGAGAAGAGATTATACAAATAAGTAGGACAGTTTGACTGTAGTACGCGGAAGAGTAGGGCGAGTATGTGAAAATCCCGACATCGTCTAATGGGAAGCCACTCTATTTGCCTGCGAAAGTTTGATATGTGATCAAACTTCTTCAGGGAATAAACAAAGCGAATACACGCGTTTTGAATCCTATCTAGCTTATCGAGTAGTTCTTCATTCGCATCTAGGTAGGCCACATCAGCGTAGTTAATTAGCGGTAGAAGACAAGATTGTGTAATTTGGCGTTTAATACAAAGAGGTAGGTCTTTGTTATAGAAAAAATAACAAGTGCATATATCCAGAAATTAAGCATTAAAATTTCGTCTCCTCGTTTACTAATGCTAAAATACAGTAAAAGGTATAAAAAACACCACTGCTATTACAAAAAGTGAATTACTGTACTTATACCCATTTTTTAAAAGGTATTTTTAAAAATAATATTTGTTGTTTATGTATTTATCCATTAAGATACATATATATTTTCGGAATGTACGCAATCAGACCTTTCATTTGACCCTCAACACGAAATATATATATGTATTTTTGTTGACATTTAGAGTTTTCGACATTTAGACAACTATTTACATAACATTTTGACAGTTAAAGTACCCTATGACACTCGAGATGACATTGTGGTTCCAACAATACCATATACATTTAAATTGGTTTGAGAATTTAGAAGTTATAGTGGAATAAAGAAACGGAAAACATACATAGATGAAATCTGAACACATTACACTCCTTTTTGGTTCGAAAAACGAAACGTGTAATAACGAAAACAATTGTAGATGACTTTCTACTCCGTTTTTCATGTAAAAAAAACCACCTGTAGAATAAAAATCCCTACGAATGCGATACTCGTTTATTCAGTCACCCTGTAGAACAAACTTTTATAGGTTGGGTATAACTAATAGATTAGGTATTACATGTAATATATATGGATATAATAACGTTAGAAGCCTGGTAGCAACAGAGTTTCAATATAGTGCCAGTACTTAGTATCAGTTACTCGGTATGACGCTTGGGAGCAGCTGTTCGGGCTAATTGAATTTACCGTGTGAACTGCCGTGCATTCAGACAGCGACGCCCCTGGGTATAATGCCTGATTTTAGAAAAATCTCATACATAAATACTCCACAACACAAGCTGCAGTTTCGAAATTATGATTTTCATTTCAAAGGGAGCTAAGGGGCCCTTGCTGAGTTGGCCACAAAGACCCATTCTGTTCAGGGTTGGTCACACTCACGGGTCAACACCTATCCGACGGCCTCCACGGATGCGAGCCCGGGTAGGACTCTGGCCTTAGGGTTAGTTTCCCCTAGGAATCAACCTTCTGGCGCTCCTGGACGGTCTGCGCACCGTGCTGCATTAGCCAATCGATTGCGCACTATGACTAACAGTCGGGGGAGTCTGGAAGCAGTACTGTTTCCTATAGAGAGAAGGTGGTTGCGGACCTTACGGCGACTGCTCTTGAAACGACCATCGGCTACCCGATCCTGGGTGAACAGCCGGGCAAAGGATGCCGCGGTCCGCGATAGAATCGGTATACGCCGTTTCACCGCTTCGTAAGGGAGAGGACCGCGCAAGCGACCTCGAACTCGTATCCAATCGAGAGACTGGAGTAATCTGGTCGCAATCGGAAGTAAGGGCGTGAGTGTAAGCCCGATGGGTAACACTCCTGGCTATCTCGCGGTTAAGGCGTTGGCCTCTTACGGGTTTGTGGCGGAGCTTGACGGTGGACTGTTTTATCCAAGTCTTCTGCGCTCACTCCAGGGAGATAGAACGACTAATCGTTAAAACTTCCTGAGGTGACGGGCTCGCCCGTTGTATTTGACAACTCTAGTTGACATTTACATTTAATGGGTACAGAATGGTTTCGTGCAGCTTGGGCCATAAGATCTACTGTGTTCTCGGATAGGCCCAACTCACGATTCAACTCCTATTCAAAAGCCTCCTCGTGTGAAAGGCTACCTTGGTTAAGAATCTCGCCTCTCAGGCCTCGTGGCTGGTAGATCGGTCGAGCCTGGGTAAGACTGACTGGTGGGCCAGTATCCTCTGGGAGTCGTTCTTTGGGCGCGCTTGGACGGTTTGCGCAACGTCAGTCAATCGATTATGCATTCCGATTAATGGCTGGGGGAGTTTGGAATAGACTTTGTTTCCTATAGAGCGGGGGTGTCCGTTGACTCGATTTCTCAGGCTGGTGGCATGGTCTATTATAGAATATCTGTGGGTCTAGCCGGCTTGATCGATTTATAACATTTTTACAGTAAAACGTACATTCTATTTCCACAGAATCTTGCACCTAAACTGCACTCTACATAAATTATTTAGAAGGATAGGCTATATTACGCGTTGCAAGACGATAGGTAAATAAATATAAGAATAGGATATAAAACGAATTTACCCTTGAAGTTTGTAACACCCGACGTTTCGGCGAGGTTGCAATCGCCGTTGTCCATGGTAGTATAACCTGGACAATGGCGGTTGCAACATCGCCGAAACGTCAAGTGCTGCAAACATCACGCGGTAAATTCGCTTTCATCCTATTTATAATGTCAAAAAAATGCGATAGCTTTCGATAATTAATTATAACTGTAAACCTTCTTTTTTGAAGTTGTTAAAAAACTTCCGCATTTCCTATTTAAATGCAATAAGAGTCTGTGTTACCGCATTGTAGGTACCAAGTTCGTCTAAAAATAGAAAATGGAATAGGTCGACCATAATAACGCGGGGTGGAAACACTGCTCGAGAAATAACAAAGATGAGCTTTCCTCCGTAGTTTATATTTTAAATTCGGGAAGTATGTGGCAACATAGTTTTCATCCATGTTCGTTGCAGCTATATAAGCCGTCAGCGTCAACTTTGGTAATGGTTTATATATAGCACGGCAGAACATTACACTCTTGATGTTTTATGTCCACACGTCTTATGTTATTAAGTTTGACACTGAATTGAACTATGAGAGTCATTGTTGGCACGCTTAGATTGAGATAATTAGGGGTCAGACACACTGGCCCTACGTACGCAACGTACGCAACGCATGATGACATCTAGCCCTTGAATTTAGATGGAAGCAGAAACACTAATTCCACGCAACGTTGCGTAGGATAAGTGTGTGTGCTTTCATTTTAATACAAGGGTGTCATAATGCATTGCGTACATTGCGTACGTCGGACCAGTGTGCCGAACCTCTTACTCGTTTCATTCAGATTTGCTTGTTTCAAGTTACTGGCTCGCTCTATCATTTACTTACTTACTTCACATCGGTCGCTACAGTCACAATAGCGTCAGGGACAAATAATACAGGTAAAGTTCAGATTCAATACAAGCAAATAAGCAACTTCTACCACTAATATGAAAGGACCTGTAGGGACTTCAGTACCTACATACAGTCAACAAAAGCATGACTAACCAATGAATTCTGTAGAAATTCATAAATGCAAATACAATCGATTCTGCACGTTAACTGCTATTAAATTCCATCGAATTTCGGTAATTAATGCAGTCACAGGCGATGAGTCATGCCAATTTCTCCAAATCAATCGGATTGACAAACTTATTTCATCACTCCTTTCAGGATTGCGTCATGTCTCAGGGTATATAAACCAGTACATTTGACCAATCAATTATCATTCCTCGAGTGATCATCTCCTAGTGAGTGCTTCTGTAGCTACGACTCTTCGTGAGCCGGTCAATGCATTAGCCAGTGCTACCACCTCATCCTTCCCTCCTTATCGAGTTAAGTAAGCTGAGGTCTGTCACTCCTGCAGACCCGAGCAAGTATCGAGGAGACACAGAATCTCTGATACAAAAGGTAACCTTTCCTTCCTCGCCGCGCGCCGCGATAAATATTCGGGAACGTTATACTGGCAATATAGTACGATACGGCATAACATTCAAATCACCGTAAATAAATTGTTAAATCGATATACCAATAATAAATAATACCTTCTGAGTTAATAAATTGTATCTTATTACGGAGTAAAAGGACTTGTTGACACCCGGCTCTCACAACGAATATCTTTGAGTCAGCGAGAGTCGGCCTTCCGTCACAGACCCATCCTAAAATATTTTTGCGACGATGGATAGCAGCACACCGGAGGCAGCAATACTCCTCCCCCTCCCCATCCACTAGTAGTCTGGAGTACTCGACCGAGGCGGGTCAAGGAGAGCGAGGGAATGGAAGTGGTGTCAGGGCGAGGGTAATTGCTATCGCAGCCGTGTATTAAGAGTTGTTTAAAATAGGCTTGACACATATTTTTAATTCGGACGAATAAATCCAGGCGATCGAGTGTGAACAATATTTATGTAACGATGATCCATTTTATATTTATTTATATTTATTTATTTTTAATATATACGTATAATACGAAAACAAACAAATGACGGTATAGGCATAGTCATCGTCATAGTAATAGTTTATTAATTCCAACGAGTTAATGACTGTGGAATTCGTCATTTTACATTGTTGCAAAGTTATTCATATCTTCATTACATGTACATATACTTTTATATAAAGGTACTTTTAGTTAAATAATAGATAATTATCAGACTCAAATTACAAAAAACATCAACAGTCAATATATATTTTTTAATAGATGATGTTTTTTAAAGAATTATCAGCATCTGAAGTAATACTAAGATAACTAAATACACGAACAAAATTAATGTACATAAAAATGCTCTAAATAATAAAAAGATGCTCTAAAGGAGAAATATAATACCGCTGACCAAAGAAGACCTCATTCTAGATCGAAATCTTACCCCAATGATATTTTCCCTGTTAATTTACTTTTTTAGGGCAAGATGATAAACCTAGAATTAATGAACTAGAACCTAGAACTTATCAATTTCACGTATATATTATCAATGTTATATTCAATTTTCCAGCTTGTAAGAATTAATAATAACACCTAGTGTACACATTTTTACAAATTTTCGATATTCTACATTACTTAGTTTTAATATTGGTTCATAATACATTTAAAACAATTTAAATGTCCGCCATAGAACAGGCTATTGCCTAGTTGGGCGACATTAAAATAGAATCACTGGCAACAGTTTCTGGCATAACATGTTATCAGTTTTTTTGCTACTGGATTCTGATATTGTAATTATATTTGTCCATTTATTGTAGATAATTGTAAATTACCAAGTAAATACATTTATTGTAGATAATTTTAAATCTATCTATCTATATATATATAAAACAAAGTCGGGTTTGTTCTAACACTTATAACTGGAGAACAGCTGAACCGATTTTCATGATTTTTTATTTGTTGTATTTGTCTCCGTCCCGATTAGCAGAATAACTATTGAACACATTGGATAATTGATGAGAAAATAAAATAAAAGAAAAAACATTTTCCCATACAAAATGTCCATGAGTTTCGTAACTGTCAAACATTTAATGTTCATCCCGTCGATACGGTAAACTGTCCCCTCAAATTAAAGAACGTATTTAAATAAAGGTTTATATATATATATATATATATATATATATATATATATATATATATATATATATATATATATATATATATATATATATATATATATATATATATATATATATATATATATATATATATAATATATATATATATATATATATATATATATATATATATATATATATATATATATATATATATATATATATATATATATATATATATATATATATATATATATATATATATATATATATATATATATATATATATATATATATATATATATATATATATATATATATCCACAATATTCGGATAATGGCGTATTTTAGATTTAAAAAATGTAGAATAATGTCAGTAATGAAAAAGATTGACATATATATTGGTTGTCAAATATTTATGCGTGCGTTCAGAAATTTATTTTTTATAAACTAAGGAAAATATATCAAGCTACTTAAAATCATAAATTAAGTTCAGTTAATCTGTAACACGACATTCATTGACTGTTAGGCGGTACGAAGTTCGCCGGGTCAGCTAGTTACCAAATAAATAAATAAAAATAAAATACTGATCTTTAGCTAAAAATAACAATAGCATTGCCGACTTACTAACAGTTACATAATGACAAATACATTCATTTCTTCAAAAAGATTATCACTAGATAAGGCTACGTTTTTATAAAAATTTTAGATAGACATTCTTTATTGCACATAAAAAAATACAACATGCAGAATTATTGCTTAAATTACAATCTCCTACAGCCAACCTTCGTAAACAAAATAATGTATATGTCAGTACAGTAAAATAAACGAAAAAAAAACATAATACCTTAAACAAAAATAAATCAAATTATAAAAATGCCTGTTTTTAATGAATTCATTAGGATTTATAGGATATACGCAAGGGACGGAGACCAGGAAAGGATGCAATGGTATAAAAAGTGGTATAAGATGGCTTTTTGAACATCCACTTCAGTCAATTATACCGTAGTAGATAAGCAAAATAAACAGAGAAGAGCGTATTGGGAATTGGGATCTATAGCATATTCCTCAGCTCCTTGAACGAATATCCATGTTTTTGGAGAGAGTATACTTGATATGATTTGATTGAATAAATGGGAAGCGTAGTGCTCCGGAATTAGGTACATTTTCAGGGCCTTTCGATATTTTTTATCCTGACAGATAATGATGTGTCAATCTATCCTCTCTCCCCTTCCGCCCCCCCCCCCTCCCCCGCCTCTCAAAGCATGTAAGACGTACGAATCTCTCGAAATGATCCCAACTCGACGATTTATCAAGTGGATCCACGACTTCAATCAGGATCTTTGAGGCGAGAATCTTAATCTTTTCATTCGACGTAGCGATGAGAGTCGGAGAAATTCCTCATACAGCGAATATCACTCTCAAACGGCGAGTGAATATCGAACGTTATATACAGAGTGAATTTCTTATTAGTAACATAGTTGTAAAGTTTGCATCAGTACGAGCATATCGGGAGCTAATGGGCCCTTGCTGAGTTGGCCACGAAGACCCATTCTGTTCAGGGTTAGTCACACTCACGGGTCAACACCCATCAGGCGGTCTCCACGCATGAAGTGCGAGCCCGGGCAGGACTCTGGCCTTAGGGCTAGTTTCCCCTAGGAGTCAATCTTCTGGCACTCCTGGACGGTCTGCGCACCGTACAGCGTAAGCCAATTGATTGTGCACTATGACTAACAGTCGGGGGAGTCTGGAAGCAGTACTGTTTAATATAGAGCGGGGGTGTTTGCAGACCTTACGGCGACTGCCCTTGAAACGACCATCGGCTACCCGATCCTTGGTGAACAGCCGGGCATAGGATGCCGTGGTCCGCGATAGATTCGGTTTACACCGTTTCACCGCTTCGTAAGGGAGAGGACCGCGCAAGAGACCTCGAACTCGTAACCAATCGTGGAGTAATCTGGTCGCAATCGGAAGTAAGGGCGTGAGTGTAAGCCCTCTGGGTAACACACCTGGTTATCTCGCGGATAAGGCGTTAGCCTCTTACGGGCATGTGACGGAGCTTGACGGTGGACTGTTTTGTCCAAGTCTTCTGCGCTCACTTCACGGGAGATAGAACGAACAATCGTTAAAACTTCCTGAGGTGACGGGTTCGCCCGTTGTAGTTGACAACTCTATTCAGAACGAGCATATGAACGACTTTTGATTATAAAAATAAAATATTAATAAAAAATATGTTAGTCTTTTGTTTTTTTTTTTAATTCTGAAAAAATGTTTTTAAAGAAAGTATTTAAAGCGCTGTGCGAGCTGCGCCTTCTAGCGGTAGGTAAAATATCGCAAATAAACAATATTCGCGATATTTAACCTACGGATAGATAGCGCAGCGCGCTGAATGCTTGTTTGCTTACTTGACCATACTGATTCATTCACTAGAAGGATCACTCATAAAAGAGTCACATGTAAAAATGTGACTTTCTGCATTAAAATTCGTTTTGCAGTATTTGTAAAACAAATTCGAGAGTGGTGTAAGTTTTTATATCGACAAGCATGATAAGTGCAGAGAAGGTTCCTGTCCGAAGATCGTATTGCTCATGTTATTGTTTCTATAAAATTGGTAGAAAACGTCGCGACAGCTATAAAGCTCTACGTATTACGCCCGATTGTGTTTCTTCGTGAACTTACATCAAAATTAATACGTTAGAGCGGAATATAAAACGAATGATGGTCACTTTTCTAGCATAAAACTACCAATCGAACATAAAGCGGTATAATCTAAGACCGGATGACATGTTTTTAATCTAATTCAGATAGTTTCATGTTTGGCAAGTAGTTTTGTGCGGCAAAAGATAGAATCTTTCATTCCTCTACAAAGCACTGCTCTGTCTCGTTCGCTTGAGTTATTTTCCGACATTAGTTCACGTATTCGTTTCTTTCTCGTGATTTTATAGCACACTATTGGAATGTTACCCGGCGATGATTGCGTATTCGCTTCCTTTGTGGCCTTAACAAACACATGTACAACCTCAAGCTTCGAGACACAAAAATGTGCAGGTTCTGCCAAGGGGCAGAGGAAACTCCCCTACACCTCATGTGCGAGTGTGGCCCGCTGATGCGTAAAAGATACACCCAGTTGAGTGGGCATTACCTCCAACCTGAGGAGGTAAAACAATCTGCCGCCAAAATCCTGTTGCAGTTCTTAAATGACACGAGGCTTAGCGCAGAACTATAGTAGGTAGCGAACACAATAGATCAGCAATGGTCGCAGTGTTACAAGGCTCATAAAGACCCTAGAAAAGCCCCACACAGATAATAATTAAAAAAACGCTTCCTTCCCTCTTCCATCCCTCCTTTCCTCCCCCCCCCCCCTTCCTTCCTTCTCTTCCCCTATTAGGCCTATGTTACTCACCGTTCATTCCGTACCTATATTCAAAAAATCACACCGGTTCAATGGTCCTTTTCAACTCCCACGTCTAGTGGCGAGTTACAACAAATTGGATAGCGCAAAATATTATTCGGGCTCAAATACCTATGTAGAAAACATAAATCTCCACCATGGCAATTGGGGAACTAGTAAAGCTCATATTCAAAGCCTTGGACTTTTTTAATCTTTTAGAAAACATAAATCAACCACCATGGCAATTGGGGAACTAGTAAAGCTCATATTAAAAGCCTTGGACAACTCTCTAAATCCGCTCGCGGTATTCTGTGATTTGTACAAGGCTTTCGATTCTGTCAATCATGATATCCTTCTACATAAACTTGAGCTGTACGGATTTAGAGGCAGAACTCTCGATTTAATAAAGTCATATCTTAAAGATAGGTCTCAAATTATGGAGATAAAGAAAATTAAATCACTCCCAAAACCTATAACATGTGGAGTACCTCAAGGTTCTATTCTGGGTCCGCTATTATTTATTATTTTTATAAATGATGTGGGTGATTCAATGCCCTTAAATTGTAATACATTACTATACGCAGATGACACTAGTTTTGTATTCCAAGGTACAACTAGCGATGAAGTAGGACATAATGCCAACAAATGTCTCTCTGTAGCTAGTAACTAGTTTAAAACGAACCAATTATTATTAAATCCCACCAAAACCGTAGCCATGAATTTTGCCTTTAAAAAAGTTAACAATATCAATATCATCATGGACTCTAATAAAGTTCAGGTCGTTAACGCGGCCAAATTTCTAGGTATTACAATAGACCAGAAATTAAACTGGAGTCCACATATCGAGAGGCTATCGAAGGAACTGTGTTCTGCTATTTATGCCATACGAAAAATCAAATTTCTAGCCGGTGAACAAGCCGCAATGAGCACATACTATGCGTGCTTTCATTCGAAGATGGCTTATGGTATCCTAACATGGGGTAATGCACCAGATAGCCATCGTATTTTTATACTGCAAAAGCAAGCTCTCAGGACGATATTTGGGTTAAAAAGAGACGACCACTGTGGTCCGATCTTTAAAAATAAAAAATATTAACATTTCAATCTGAATTTATATATCAGTGCATAATTTATGCGAAAGCAAATTTGAAAAACGAGGAAAAGCATTCGAGTCTGCATGAACATAACACTCGCAATAAAAATAATGTAGTAATCCCCAAAGTGCGGCTTTCTTTATACCAGAGATCATATTTATATTTGGGGTTTAAATTTTTCAACTCATTGCCAGCAGAAATTAAAATACTTCAATAAGTTGCATTTAAGAAATGCATAAAAAGAAACTTAGCCATGCATGCTCTCTATAATTTTGATGAATTTGACAAGGCCGTCTTAGTTTTTAAAAAATAAATTAGCTTTTATCAAATTTGTTCTGTATTTTGTCACCGTAGTTTTAATTTTATTGTAAAACTTGTTGTTTATTAACTGATTATTTTAAAATGTCTTGATTGACTATTTTTAAAACTTATTGATAGATTATTTAAAAATGTCGTTTACATTTTTTTTTGTTATTTGAGTCTGTAAGATTGAATTTTTATAATTGATCCGATGGTGTCTTGCTTTTACATATAAAAAGTATATGTACACGTAATGAAGTTGTAATACCTTCTAGAAAATGTAACATGACGTATTCCACAGTATGTACTTTTTGGAATTAATAAAATATGACTATGACTATGACTATGACTATACTAATTTTCATGGAGATCGGTTGAACGGCGTAGAAGTTGATGCGCTACAGCGCTATTTAGTGGCGAGGTACAACAAAGCGGATAGCATAAAAATTTCATGAATGAAAAATACACATGAACGTCCAACTTTCATGGTGAAGGTTCAAGCGGTGTCGAATTCTATTAGGCTCGGACAGACAGACAGATAGTATACCAACTTCCATTATACAGATGAGTTTTAATTAATCGGCATCCTTGAAAGGGGTGAATCAGTACGAAGTAAGCAACTTTTGATTAATAATTGTAATAAAAACGATGTTTTTTTTCTAATATTTAGGAAAAATTGTATAAAAAGCGCTGATTACATGTGCTATCTAGCGGTAGGCAAAATATCGCTAATATTGCTTATTATCAATATTTTACCTACCGATAGATGGCGCAGCGCGCTCAAACACTTGCCAAACTTGTTTTTTATTTAAGAGTCAAGTTTTACAAATTATTAAATAAAAAAACAAACAAAAAATATTTTAAAAAAAATTTTCTTCATCTTTTTTAATCAAAAGTTGCTTAGTAGCTCCTACCGAATCACTTCCTTGAAGGATGCCGGATAATTAAAACTCACCCCGTATAAATTTATTCTTTTCTTTAAGATTTTGTCTTTCCCGTAATAAAATGAATACATATATGAATGAATACGTATATGGTTGAATACGTATAATGGACCTATACCCCTCCCTGAGAATTCCATAACCTGCTGAGGGCAATTTATTTCGCATTAGGCTGCTCGCTTTACATTATATTTCTCTTTGATTTTCCGGAACGTTAGGCCCCGCGGAAAATGAATGCAACACGCAGCCACTGGAGATTGAAATCAATGCCACATACTTTTTCACATCTGCTACTTTACAGGGAAAATCACACGCAA
This sequence comes from Micropterix aruncella, assembly GCA_944548615.1. Taxonomy (NCBI): domain Eukaryota; kingdom Metazoa; phylum Arthropoda; class Insecta; order Lepidoptera; family Micropterigidae; genus Micropterix; species Micropterix aruncella. The sequence goes on from OX155973.1 coordinate 19,040,279, forward strand.
TATTTTATTATTGGCATTTCTTAGAAATAATGTAATTAGGTAAATAATAGGTAATAATTAGGTAAATAAAATACGCAGCATAAAAGTCGTTAAAAAGTAGTACCTAGTATAATAAGAAAGGTAGGATAATCATTGGATATATGTATGTATAATCGTTTCATATTCCGCTCTAACGTTATTGCTCTGTCTTGTTTGTTATAGTCTAGAATAATAAACGATACGATATATATCTATCAACAGGGGCGGATCTATATAAGGGCTTTTTGGGCTGCAGCCCAGGGCCCCGTGGATATAAAGGGCCCCAGCCTTCATTGAAAACAATGGACAATATTGTGAAATGAGTTCCTACCGATGTCAATAGGTAACTAGTAATGAATTTTTAAATTTTACTTATATTAACTAGCTTTACAATTAATATCAATACTTGCTTAATTAAGCTACTAATTCAGATATTATTACAATTAGTATTAATGTTGTTTAGTTTAATGTTGTTTAGTAGCAATAGCATTAGTGTTAATGTTGTTTAGTAGCAACGTTTTCTTACGCTAATCAATTTGTCTATTTTTTAGTGAAAAGTAAAATGTCTTACAGTTGTGTTTGTAAACAAATAAAATATTATATTGTCCTGTTTATTTTCTGGCTGTATATATAAAAAAGGCTGTATAATGTTATCAAAATACGGTAAACCAGTATAAAATTATATAATATTACAAAATATGTAAAGAAGCATTGTAGACATACACAACACATTGTAACAGTATAATATTTTTATATTTGATAAGTTTTGTAAAGAAATCCGTTTATAGGATGATGTTTTCATTTAAAATAAAATTAGTAAAAGCTACTTAAAAAGCAGTGAAGGAAATCCCAGATTGGATCGGGAAATGCTAATATTTGAATGAGATATACTTACGGATGTGCACGACTTTCGACGGTGCAATGTAAGTTTAAAGGTCCTTTTGCAGTCGACTAACGATCACTATTCATACATATATCTCAAAAATCAAGCTAATCCTTTTGCAACACAAAATGCCTCCAATTGAGACGAATTAAAGTGAAAAAATCAAAAATTAAACAATTTGATCACTTCGGCAAAGCCATATCGTGTATATGATGGTGACATATCGAAATATTTTAAATTTCGAATGCTACCAACATTTAAAATATGATACAATTAGGCTGAGTTTGTTATTAACGAGCCATTAAATCGAAATAAAAATAAAAAACTCCATATTATGCTTAATGAAATGAAAGAAGAAACTTCAATCTTAATTTCTGGCAGAGAAGTTTATAAAAAAGGCTGTATAATGTTATCAAAATGCGGTAAACCAGTATAACATTGTATAATATTAAAAAATATGTAAAGAAGCATTGTAGAAAACAGTATAATATTTTTATATTTGATAAGTTTTGTAAAGAAATCCGTTTATAGGATAATGTTTTTATTTAAAGTAAAATTAGTAAAAGCTACTTAAAAAGCAGCGAAGGAAATCCCAGATTGGATCGGGAAATGCTAATATTTGAATGAGATATACTTACGGATGTCGTGCCGTCGGATGGGTGTTGACCCGTGAGTGTGACCGACCCTGAACACATGGGTCATCGTGGCCAACTCATTATGGGCCCGTTAGCTCCCGTTAGCTCCCTCGTTAGCACTCTGACTAACAGTCGGGGGAGTCTGGAAGCAGTACTGTTTCCTATAGAGCGGGGATGGTTGCGGACCTTACGGCGACTGCTCTTGAAACGACCATCGGCTACCCGATACTGGGTGAACAACCTGGCAAAGGATGCCGTGGTCCGCGATAGATTCGGTATACACAGTTTCACCGCTTCGTAAGGGAGAGGACCGCACAAGCGACGTCAAACTCGTAACCAAGCGAGAGACCAGAGTAATCTGGTCGCAATTGGAAGTAAGGGCGTGAAGGTAAGCCCGCTGCGTAACACACCTGGTTATCTCGCGGTTAAGGCGTTCGCCTCTTACGGGCATGTGGCTGAGTCTGACGGTGGACTGTTTTGTCCAAGTCTTCTGCGCTCACTTCAGGTGGATAGAACGACTAATCGTTGAAACTTCCCGAGGTCACGGGTTCGCCCGTTGTAGTTGACATCTCTAGTTATATCGTTAAATATATTCGACATGAGGGAATCATTTTATTTTAATACGAGAACACTGCTTTCATTTTTGGAACAACAGCTGTAAACGACAACATTCAAATAAAACCAAAAAGGATGATGTGATGAAACTTACAGAAAAACAATTTGGAAAAGAATGACACCGTTTCACCGCTACGTAAGGGAGAGGACCGCGAAGGGACCTCGAACTCGTAACCAGTCGGGCGACCGCAGTAATCTGGTCGCAACTGGATGTAAGGGAGTGAGTGTCGGCCCGCTGGATAACATACCTAGCGATCTCGCGGATGAGGCGTTGGTCTCTTACAGGCATGTGGCGGAGCTTGACGGTGAACTGTTTGCGCTCAGTTCACGGGAGACAGAACGATCAAATTTCGGTAATACTTCCTGAGGTGACGGGTTCGCCCGTTGCAGTTGACAGCTCTACTTGTACCTCTTACTTTTATTATGATAAATAGGATGGTACCTACCCTTCTTTAAGTAAGAAAGTCATGTCGGCACATCTTGTCCTGTCTTGTACGAGTATATATATATGTGGCCATTCTATGCGTTTCCTAGAGAAATGATTTAATCGCGCTTGATGTTAAACAGGTCAGGCGCGTTGCCAGGAAAATGAAGGAAAAGGCGTCAGTGCGATGCAGCACCTTCCTGCTGCAGCGGATAAAGTGACACTTAGGGGAACCATTAGCAAGCACTTATAAAAAATGCTGCGCTGAAATCTCCGAATTAAAATTCAGACAGAAACGCGGCTGTAGTACGGATACGGAGAGAACGGTATGCTTTTAGCGCAGGCCAAGAATTTCTGTGGTTATACGAATTAATATAAAATACATCTTCCTCTAAGGGAATATATATCTTAAGGAAAGTTATATAGTACATATCTTTCTAACGGTTAGCTGTAAGAAATCGTAAAGCGATATGCCCGCCGTTTGCACTAATTAAAAGGTTATTAAAGTTTTATTTTATTGATTTTATTTTCATTTTTATTTTCATTTCTTAGGAAAACTTACAGATAGTTAAACATATATAAATACACATTGAGAGATATGTGCTGAAGGCCAATTAAAAGTTTTCACACAATGACATATTAAAAAGATACAACAAGTGAATAAACAAACAACTATAACTAGATAGACGCTAACATTTCTAAGAAGAAAAGAACATATTGTTAAGTATAAGTTTCAAATTTCGAGAAGAGGTGTTGAATAGGTCAATATCAACTTCTCGCGCCAATACATTAAAACATCTACTCGCTCGTATGACATAAGAATTATTCTTATAATTCGTTTTTTCAGTGGGCACGTAAAGCAGGTTGGGATGCCTGAGACGCGCACCAGGGGTACGTAAGCCCAAACGTCCAAGCAACTCGGGACAGTCAACCTTTCCATTTGCAATGTTTAGAAGATAGGACAGGTCCGCTATGCTCCTTTCTTACAACGCGTTGAATTTCTTACAACGCGTTGAATAGCTAGGAATGTATGATTTAATTCTGAATTGCAAGTACCTGAGGAACCGTTTTTTGAATGCCCTCTATGCGAGTTATATAAGTATCATAAGATGGGTTCCAAACCTGAGACGCATATTCGAGATGACTTCGAACAAATGCACAGTATAGTATTTTGAAGGTTTTACCTTTTTCAAATTCTGCTGACATTCTAATTACAAAACCTAGTGCTTTGGACGCTCTCTTGACAATGTTGTCAATATGTTCATTAAAAAGCAGCTTAGAATCAAAAGTCACACCTAAATCTTTAATGGAGGAAACTCTAGCCAAGGTGCTATTTTGAAGTTTGTAATTATATAGAGACGGTAGAGGCTTACGTGTGAAGGAGCAAATATAACACTTAGATACATTAAGGTCTAATTTGTTTAAGAGACAATAAGTTTGGAATCTATCCAGATCTTCTTGCAGTTTAACAGAATCATCCGGCGTCTTGATAGGGCATATGATCTTCATATCATCTGCATAAAGTAAGATTTTGGAGTGGTGAAAACTGGTAGAAACATTATCCATTTATATCCATGTCATCCGTCACTGGCGGCTTATCAGTCCTTTGTCCCCCCTATTTCATCTAATGACTATTAATCCCTTAAACGGTTTACATGAATAGTTTATTGCAATATTTAAAAAATATATATTTTTGGTACAAAATAATTAATAATGGTTATAGTCTTAACGTAAAATTTAATTTTCATTTGTTTTTTGTTCTTTTTCTTTTGTCTATCAATAAATCACTGCTTAAGAAATGTAAGTATAAATAAGGTATAATAACGGAGATATGTACTGTACACATCGTATTAACGGTAAATAGTTTTAACATATAATTAGTCATAGTTTTATTGTTATATTTTGTATTTGTTATATATATATATATATAAACGCTGTTTGTTAACCGAATAAAATAAAATAAAAATAAAATAAAAATTAAATCACTGTTATTGTTTTTGGTACAATAAAGTTATTTTTCTTCTTTCTTCTTTCATCTTTCTTTTAGGGAAAAATTACCGATTGCAGTTTCATTTCGTTTTCTTCATAATTTCCCATATGTAAGTAACTTTTTTACTTGTAATTTAGGAGCCAATAAACTTAGATAATTTATATGGGTACATATTTGGTCCTCGATTTCTAGATATCTGGAATGATAGCTTTAGATCTCTAGATATTCAATTTTTGATATTTTGGAATTTGTACTTTTTCTTCTACTTGTCTGATATTTTGTATAATATATCGTAAATGATTTAACTGATGTTTATTTAGTATGTCCTAAAATCGATGGGAATAGCAGTCAAGCTAAATATAGAAACCCCTGATATAAATAATTCTAGTGGTTCTCGAGTTACTAATAGATACACAATCTATCACAATAATCGAGTTACTAGTACATACACAGACATACATTTTATAATATGTGGAGATATTGGTACATAGATATTTATTTTATATAGTAACAAAACAAACGGCAAGTAGCCAAGGACTAATTTCATCTGAATATTAATTTGATGAATAAAATCCATGACCGCCCTCTTCAGAGCCATCCAGGTCATTGCTTTTATTTACGGAACCTAAGAACCCAAAGGGGTTCATTTCACGCAAAGAGATGTACATTCAAGGGCTATGAGGAATAAAAACCTCATAATTTGTCCCTCAGTGAAGACAGAAATGAGTGAAAAGGGATCTCAGTTCTGTTGTGTTAAATAATTTAACTCTATTTCACACAACATCGAATCAATGCAACAACCAGGATTCAAACAGGCATTAAAGCACTGTCTCAAAAATAAATGTTATTACAGCTTGACTGAATTTTAAAAATACATAATGACAAATATATATATATATATATATATATATATATATATATATATATATATATATATATATATATATATATATATATATATATATATATATATATATATATATATATATATATATATATATATATATATATATATATATATATATATATATATATATATATATATATATATATATATATTTATTACGTAACATATTGGTATTGTAATCCTCAGACATTTTAAACCTTTTTGTTTTTCATTCTAGAGCTAAATTTGACAACCGGCAGGTAACTTAGTGATTTCACGTTGACATTTTAATTTAAATTCAAATTGACAATAGTAATGTAAATTTACTAAAATAATTTCTAGAAAATAGTTCTGATAAATTTTTTTTTTAACATTTCTAAACCCTAATAATTTTTGGATTTGTTTTCCTTCAACTTGTGAAGTGAAAATATATTTAATTAAAGTAAATATTGTATTTCTTATAGGTAAACTGTATAGCACATAAAATAGTAGCTATCGATTTTGTACGACCAACTTACAGGTAAATTTAAATTCAAATTATTTATTTTACAAAAAATCATAATATTAGTTACAATTGAATTAAACCTAACCTAACTGGATCACACCAGACGTCCGCACTAAGGTAGGCTCAGATTGGTATAATTAAGTACTGCCTAATTCTAAATAAAAAAATAATACGCTGAAGAATGCCGTGAAAAATAAAATCAAGTAAACTAAAATTTTAGTAAAAAATAAAATTTCAAATAATCTTAAAAGGTATGTGATAATAATAATAATATAAAGAACAAAAAGCTTGCCAATCATAATTATATGGTAGGTGAATAATAATGTGTTAGGAATGGTAAGTTAACTAGGAATAAAGCAAATTAGTTTTTCAGTTTCTTTCTTTCCCTGGGTGATCAACCAGTGGGTTAGTCTTTTTTTGTTTATATTTATTTTTATATTTATACCTTGAGTATAAATGCCGGGTATGTATTTAGTTTTATAGAACAACGACGGTGCCAAGTATAGAAAATGTCTCTGTGCATGGGTATTATTCAGTTTGGGCACTATGTGGTTACTATTAGTTAGCAATAATAAAAAAAAAATATTAGAATCCCTCCTGGTGGCCCACCAGGCCCGGGAAAGGAAATTATTAATCGGTTAGATAAAATGCTCTCAGCCAAATATAGCGCCAAAACGCCCGTTTTTCTGATGATCAAGTATATCCGTAGGAAAGTACGTAATACATAGATGCGTCTACCGCATCTCTGTAAGAAGGCTTTAGTAATGAGAGCTGGGCAGAAGATCTGGGTTGGCGGAAGCCCGTTTGAAGTGAATTACCGGAGCGGAGAATAGGAAAGATGAGGCTCGGTATGCCTCTTCCGCTTCCGTCGTTTGCTTCCATTGCTACGATTGTACTCCCGCTATGGCTGCCAGTACGTATCTTTGAATATTTTAGCGCTTCATCTCAACCCCGCCGAATTATGCAATGTTCGTAAAGCATTTGTTCCCTCTCTCTCTCTCTCTCTCTCACTCTCCCTATATCTCGAATGGTATCTGTCATATTCCATTTCTCTTACCACAGGGCTAATATGATTGCACAAGATGTAGCCACGGCTTCAATCAATGACGTCACAGTCTCGAATCTGTGAAGGACAGAGCCGAATTTATGGGAGGACCTAGCTGCCGCTAGCACGGCGACACAATCGTTGTAAATAAGTTGACCGACCAACACGACATCATCACAGTATAATAACAACAACTAGAGCTGTCAACTACAACGGGCGAACCCGTCACCTCAGGAAGTTTTATCGAAATATGATGGTTCTAGCTCCCTTGAAGTGAGCACAGAAGACTTGTTACCCAGCGGGTTTACACTCACGCCCTTACTTCCAGTTGCGACCAGATTACTCCGGTCTCTCGACTGGTTACAAGTTCGAGGTCGCTTGCGCGGTCCTCTCCCTTTTACTATTACGACATAAATAGCATATTACTAATAAATAGGACATCACTTACAATGTTTTTTTTTATGGATAAATGAAATTTATATTGTCATAGCTCTAGAGCTGTCAACTACAAAGGGCGAATCCGTCACCTCAGGAAGTTTTAACTGTATTGGATCGTTCTGACTCCCGTGAGGTGAGCGCAGAAGACTTGGGACGAAAAACAATCTACAGTCTAGCTACGCCACCTGTCAGAGGTCAACGTCTTACGGCGAGGCACCGGGAAAGGTGAGCAGCGAGCAGCCTCGCTCCCTGTCTACTAGTTTGGAAGGATATCTCCATCTGGAATTAACCTTCAGGATACCTCCTACCTCCTGATTGGTTACAGGATCAAGGTAGCTGCGCGGTCCTCCATTATGAAGCGGTGATACGGTGTCAACCGAATCTATCGCGGATCACGGCGTCCGTTGCCCGAATTATTCACCCGGGATCGGGTGGCCGAACGGTCGTTTCAAGAGCGGTTGCCATAAGGTTAACAACTACCCCCGCTCTATAGGAAACATTGCTGTTTCCAGACTCCTCCGGCTGTTAGTCGGAGTGCACAATCGATTGGCTGACGCCGCACGGTGTGCAAACCGTCTAGGAGCGCCCGAAGTTTGATTCCTAGGGGAAACTGGCCCGCAGGCCAGCATCCTACCCTGGGTCTCACTTCTGAGCGGAGGCCGCCGGATGGGTGTTGACCCGTGCGTTTGACCGACCCTATGCAACTGGGTCTTAGTGGCCAATTTGCAACAGGGCCCCAACATTTGCTCCCAAAGGGGAGACAGAACGATCCAATATCGTTAAAACTTCATGAGATGACGGGTTCGCCCGTTGTAATTGACAGCTCTATTTGTCAAAGCTTTATTCGTGTACATTATAAATTACAAAGATATCCAGTCTTTTCCTGGCCCAATGCTCTATCATTTGTTACATAATATTTTTCCGAATTGAATTTTTTGATGGTTAATCGATATTTAACTAAATATTAATACTTATAAAGATTACTAAACAATTTACAATCCGTCTTGCACACAACACTCACTGTATCCTCTTTTACGTCTTTGCGTTTGGCGTTCGGCGGCGGGAATATTTTAAGAAGAGGGTTCCACGTAGAAGAGCGTTTGTAGCCGTCGTCTCTATTGAAGTTCGGAGTTCTTCTTATTTCAATGGCTTCCCGGATCATGCGAGGAAAGACCGGATTTTCAAAATTCCCGCGCTCCGAGCCCGGCCCCCCACCACCGTTATAACCTACGCAGTGGCGGCAGCGGTATGCGGCCTACCCGCAAAACAACGGACTGACAGCTCTTCAGTCTACCCTAGACATCGGCGGCTGCAACGTCACCGAAACGTCGGGTCCTACAAATTTCACGCGAAAAATTCGTTTTCTATCCTATTTATAATGTCAAACAACCGCAATAGTCTTCGATTTTACAATGATTGATTGATAATTTAATCAATAATTACTCATCAATCAATCATCAATAAATCATCAATCAATCATGAATCAATCATCAATCAATCAAGCCTAGGCAGCATATTTTCCGAGGATGATTTATTGCGAAAAATATTGTGTACCTATTTTCGGCCTCTCTCTATATGTCCCATTAAAGGAGCTGTTCGGCTGGAAATTGACGATATGGCGTGTGGCAGACATATCCCCACTGAAGAAAGTGAAATATACGACAAATATGGCAGCGGTTGTCTCCTTTTCTTTTATAGAGGAAATATTCCATCGCCGATATTCAGCATTGATGAAATAACAGAAACTCAAATTGGTTACAATTTATTGAAATGACAAATAGGGCGTTTCAAAAAAACTGAACAAATAGGTAATCAGTCAGAAATAAGTAAATACGTATATTAAAAACAATAAAAAACAAAACTGCCGTTACAGAAAGTGAACTATTGTATTTATAATTATTTTTATTACGGCCTTTTATAAAATACTTGTGGTTTATGTATTAATCCATATACATAAATATTTTTCCGAAATAAACTTAATCAGACATTTCATTTGAAATTAAACACGATATATTTATGGTAATTTATTGACAATTGGACGTTTAGACAACTACTTACCTAATATTTTGAGAGTTAAGGTACCCTATGTATGACACTCGGAATGACATAGCGATTCTAACTATACTACATACTTTTAAATCGGTAAAGCGTTTACAAGTCATGGTGGAATAAAGACACGGAAAACATACATATATGAACCCTGGACACATTATACTGTTTTTTGTTTGGCAGTCGTGTAAAAAAGGATATTTTAAACTAAAAGGATACCAGGGTCAACATTGGGAACACCATTGTTTTTAATGTATAACCTATTTTGATTCATTTCATTTCTTTATTTCACAAATAAACTTAACAGATAAAATAAGACTGACATGGAATTAAATATTAACACAGAAAAATGGAGGGAGAAAACACGATCATTTTATTGACTATTATATTATTATTTGTTTCTACTCTTTATTGTGACATTTCACAATGGGCGGGTTTATTCCACCTACCTCTACATGTGCCGAATATTGGTTGTACCGAATACCAGATATCTAGTTAATATTAAACTAAATATTTAACCGAATATCCGGTTTAACTGAATATCTAGCGTATTTGAAATAATCACTATCCAAATCGCAGAAAGAGACCAGACGGAAAAAAACTATTTGAGGGAATATGAAATATACGTTATGGACATGTCGTTATCTAGTTAATATTGAACTAAACATCCGACCAAATACCCGGTTAAACGAAATATTTGTATATTCAAATAATTCGGTAAAATTCAAATTCAAATTCCTTTATTAAATGTATAAAAGTACATTAATTGTTCTTTTATACATGACATGGCTGCTGCACCCAGGGTTGGATCGGGACAGAGCGTTTTAATAAAAGCTTGTTTTTAAACATGTGTTTTTACTATTAACTTATTATAATTCCAAATAACGTCGATAGTCTTCGATCTCTTGTCCACGTTTTGCTGCATAACTGAGCATCTTCAATTTTGGCAGTTGACTAAACATGGAATCATTCCTGTAATTATTTATTTATTTATTTATTTGCAGCTGTTATAAAAAACATATACAAAAAAAAAAAAACAAGAACACACAGATTAAAAATTAAAACTATAAATAGACAAAGACTATGAAATAAAGCTACAAACGCTGCAAATTAGGGGTATCTTCAGGATATCTCTTATCCTGGTTTTCAGGACAAACCTATTAATTATTGATACATAGGTATATGATCTTTAAAATAAAATAACCAAATCAAATAAATCTTAAAACAAAAAATCCAAATAATCATAATCAAATAAATACACAAATCGAAATAATCAAAATCAAGATATTTAACATCAAATGATATTAAAAGAAAATAACGTAATTACATAAATTTAATAATCTACATACATATAATAAATCAAAAATAATCAAAATCAAAATATTTAACATTAAATAATAAGGTTACAAATTAATAAATAAACGAAGACAATAGTAATAATCCAGTTAGCAATAGTTGTTTTAAAATAAAATCAAATTATGACATCTAAATATCTTCCTTTAATAATAAACTTTTAAAGTGGTCCTTAAATACTGCAATTGATTTCGATCGCAAAGCCATACCCAACCGATTCCATACAACCGCAGAATAATACGAAAAGCTGCACTGGAAATGTAAGTTTATTATGGTAAGTTTATTTATTATAGTTTATATATTATAGTTTATATATTATGGTAAGTTTATTGTCAACAGCGAATGATTGTTTTTTTTATTAGCAGAATAAATGAATTTTATTTTTTAATATCGTTTTTAGGCTCTACGCTCAGAATCGGTCCGAATGCGTATATTGAAGGAATAAGTCACCATCGACATTGGTTCAAGCTGAATAGAAAATCATCACCTGTGGTAAATGTCCATCGCCTATGCTCATAGTGAACTTGCTGACGTAGAAGTGTGCTGGAAATGGTGGCACTATAGCATTGTACTCTGCCAGGCCCAGTTCAATGCAGGAGTTGATGGAACCCAACAAGTAGTCGTTGCCGTACAGTAGATTTCCGTTGTATCTACCAGAGGCGTCCGACACTGTGGAAGAAGATAAAAAATATAAATTAGCATAGTGACTTAATTCTTTTACATACAAGTGAATACGGCTTTAAAGGGTATAGAAGAGTATCGCGGTTATTTAACTTTATAAATAAGACAACAAGTAAATTCTTTACCTTTTTTTAATCAAATACAAATTCTGCATTTTCAATTTCAAATTCAGTGTTACAATAATATTATGATATGATTCACCGACCGGCCCCGATCGGTGAATTCCATGGCAGTTCATTTTACACGACTGTCCACAAAAAGGTGTCTGTGTCTGTATGTAGTCTGTTGTTATTCCACCATAACTTCTAAGTTCTTAAACTGATTTAGATTTGTATGGTATTCTTAGAATCGCTATGTCGTCCCAGATTCCATAAGGTCCGTAAACTGTCCAAATCTCAAATAATTGTCTAAATATCCGAATGTCAACAAATTAGGATAAACACATCGTGTTTAGTATCAAATGAAAGGTCTAATTGAGTAGAACCCGAAATTATGTATATGGCCAATGGGCCCTACTCACGTGAAGCCCAGATCAATTGTCACGGGCCTTGGAGAAGGCCAGTCGACTGACTTACAGAATGCGCAATCGTCTTTAAGCACCGGATGTTTATATAGATAACACGTGTCAACGGGACCGTAACGGAGCTTCCGTAAATTGATTTTTGTTTCAGCGAATATTGCGTCAATGAAGAACCTTATTGTCTAATTAAATTAATAGTAAAAAACATTTTTAAATACAAGCTTTTATTGAGAATCTCTGTAAATAAGAAAAGAAATTTAGAACGGAATATCATAATTGAATACTATACAGAATTTCGTGTCTGCGCTGTTGACCGTTGAGAATTCCCCTCATCCAATGTCATGGTGGAACTTCGTGAAAAATATTCCGCTATGTAAATAGTGTAAATAAATATTCCACTAAGTAAATAAAGTATATTGTCTATATCAGTAATTAGTAATGATAAGTTTTTTATTCAAAATACTACGATATCGTAACTTTTTGACGTCAATAATTCATACAAACATACATAAATGATTTAAAAATTTAATTATTGTGACATTATAACAAATTATTGTGACATTTTTTTTTTTTTTTTTTTTTTTTTTTATTGTGACATATAACGTGATATAAATCATCGAGGTAACCATTTTATTTCCAAGGGTCTTTGTCGTCTAGATAATCATGTATTTTATAGTAGCCCTTTGAGTACAGATTTTTCTTAATAAATGACTAAAATTGTATCACAGATAAATTTTGCATGTTTTCTGGGACTTTATTGTAGAAGCGTATACATTGCCCTTTGAATGATTTTGTGGTTTTGGAGAATCGACTTTTATGGTCAGCAAGTTTATTTTTATTTCTAGTATTGACACCATGGCTATCAGAGTTTTTTAAAAACAGTTCTTTATTTTTATGCACATACATTAAGTTTTCATAGATGTTATGAGATGCAAGTGTCAAAATATTGTTTTCTTTAAATTTTCCGCGTAACGACTGTCTAGCACCTAATTTATACATAGTACGCATGGCTCGTTTCTGTAGTATAAATATTTTATCAGCATCAGCAGCATGACCCCACAGCAAGATGCCATACGACATCAAGCTGTGAAAATAGCTGAAGTAAACCAGCCTATAGAGTATAATCTATTATAGATTATTACTAATATAAACTACTACTATAATAGACTGGTAACACTACCCTGCAATAAGTCGTGATGTCCAGGCTGATTTAGAACTCCTGAAGGTGATAAAATACCCAAGACACCCACTGATCCGAACGACAAGAGCCACACCAAAATCGCCTCAAATCTCGAAAGTCTTTCATGAGCCGAACATAACCGCTCCATGGCAGTCAATCCTCGAACCGCATCGCTAAATAGAGGGCTTCACTTGCCGTACATGTAAAGGACGAGATATCCCCTATATAACCTGGCGTAGTCTGAAAAGACTAAGGGTGGATAAAGCAAGATGCCGAATTAATCTCGTTCGATGGGGCTATATAGAGAACTCAATACGCAACTGTGGAACTAGGGTTGTCGACTACAGCGGGCGAGCCCGTCACCTCAGGAAGTTTTAACGATTAGTCGTTCTATCTCCCTGGAGTGAGCGCAGAAGACTTAGACAAAACAGTCCACCATCTACCTCTGCCACAAACCCGTAAGAGGCCAACGCCTTAACCGCGAGATAGCCATGAGTGTTACCCGGCGGACTTACGCTCACGCCCTTACTTCCAATCGTGACCAGATTACTCCAGTCTCTCGATTGGTTACGAGTTCGAGGTCGCCTGCGTGGTCCTCTCCCTTACGAAACGGTGAAACGGTGTTTACCGAATCTATCGCGGACTACAGCGTCTTATACCCGGCTGTTCACCCAGGATCGGATAGCCGATGGTCGTTTCAATAGCAGTCGCCGTAAGGCCCGCAACCAACCCCGCTCTAAAGGAAACAGTACTGACTCCCCCGACTGTTAGTCAGAGTGCACAGTCGATTGGCTTACGCCGCACGGTGCGCAGACCGTCCAGGAGCGCCAGGAGGTTGATTCCCAGGGGAAACTAACCGAAAGGCCAGAGTCCTACCCAGGCTCGCACTTCATGCGTGGAGGCCGTCGGATAGGTGTTGACCCGTGAGTGTGACCAACCCTGAACAGAATGGGTCTTCGTGGCCAACTCAGCAAGGGCCCATTAACTCCCAAATCGGTATAAACAGGCAACTGTGGAACTATGCAGGATGAAGACCACCTCCGATCCTGTCCGCAGCTGTCAACCCTCATCACACACCAGGACCTACAAGAGGCAAACGATCCAGGCCGCATATTTTTGGAGTAACCTGTCCTAACCTGTCCCGGACACGTTAACGAACGAACGAACTATTATAAAACTTTCTAACTAGCACATCTTTTACATATTCAATGTCAACCACACCCAGAAAATACTCACCCCTGTTATTTATTAAAAGTTATTAATGTTAACGATGTAATTTGGTAATGTTCTTGTATTAAGTAAGCGCATACTCTGGGGGGATAATCCGCATGAATTTACGACGAACATCAGATTCTACTCTATAGCGTTTCCGCGCGGGGAGGCGAAAATTTAGGACAGAATTAACGCACGTATTAATTTTCCCATTTCGGGATGGCGGGATAGCGCGAAAATGAGTTGGTCGGGGTTCAGGGCTGCATTGGAAACCTGCGATCCCGGAATAATCCTATTGCTCATTACCATTCGGCTACGTAACGACCGAATTTGGTTGCACATCAGAACACCGTTGAATATGTAACGACCAAATATCCGTTTCTAATATCCGTAAGTTCACCGTCCAAATATCCAATTCTGGCTCAGCCGAACATAGTGCAGGGTGCGAAGCGTCCGTAATGTGAAGCAGTTTTGAACTATGGTACTTCTAGCTCGCGGTAACGCGAAAAATACATGAGTCTTATGGCCTTTCTTCACAATGGCCGATGATGGCCAATCATGCTAAGGTGGAAGCGAGTCGGCACCACTATGAGGTCAGAAAAATGTATGGGAAAGAGCGAGAGAAACATAGGTGATGCGGCTAGGACGGTCGGATTATCGACGAACCCCTTAAGCAGTTTATATATGTGGTAGATTGCCAGCCAATCTCTTCGTTTTAACCTCGCGACTCGAGGGGTTTCCCTCGAGTCGCGAGGTTGAAACTGCTCCGTACCGTTTCAAATTACGAAATTGCGGGTGAAATCGACGGCCTTCAGAAAAACGACCATAAGTCATAAACCACTATATGGATCATAAAAAGATGAACTGTAAAATGATCGCATGGAAATTTCCAATATAGAACATTGAAACCTTATCTCGTAAAACAATTAAATATACCAAAAATTCTAACCTCGTGTTCTCAGTGAATTTTTTGACAAACACTTTAGATAGTCAAAAAAACGTGAAAAAATACACATATGCTACACCAAATCAATGTCGAAAAATGATAGACGTAAAATGGCGTTTGTAGGCATTATTATATTGAAATTTGGAGAACGCGCTCTGTAATCGATTATCATGTATCTTCTTCTATACTCTAACGCAGCGGTCCGCAACCTTTTTGATGTTGCGACCCCAAAATTAAAAAAAGAGTTTTCAGCGACCCCAGAAAAAAACACTAAATTTACAAATGCAAAGGTTGGTTCAGGTAACGAGATAAAGGTAAACTTAAATTTTCCTCCATGTTCTAGCTGTTTTTATTTCGTAAATTATATCGGAAAGTTTATTTATTTTGGAAAATAATATTAGAGCAAACGAGAAAATATGCCTTTAACATATTTATGAAGGCATTAAATGAGATAAGCAATGATTTTAAAATTTTATTCACTAAGAAAATTAGGTAAGTAAGTTTAAACATTAATTTAAACCTTGTGCTTGCACACATTCAGTCAGTATATTAATTCTTGGTGATATATTATCAGAAATAGACACCCTCAAATCAGGTTCTACATTGTCTGGAGTGATATTTTGTTTTTATAGTAGTCAATGTGGAGAAAGCTGTCTCACACAGGTATGTAGATGCGAATGGCAGCAATTTCATCAGAGATATTTTGTATAACAGTGGATATTCCTTTTCCGTCATTATCCAGAACTTGGATAGATCCATGGTTTTGAAAATAGCTCGAAGGCTTTCATCGGACATTAAATCGATCAGCTGCTCCTTTTCTTTTAAGTTAATCGAATCTCTCCGTTTTAAAGAAATTGTAATCAAAATGTGTATGGAGAGGTTATATTTTACGCATAAACTTTAATAAAAATCGATAAGTACAGGACCTTGTTAACTTTTTTGACGACCCCATAATTATATTTCGCGACCCCGTGCGGGGTCGCGACCCCAGGGTTGCGGAACGCTGCTCTAACGTACTAAACGAAAGGTATGAGTCTCGTTCCGATTTTTAAATCGAATTCTGGCAGTGAGCGCGACATGAAACCCGACAGGGTCGCGATACAATAAGCGTACTACACACGAAACCCGTGCTGGTCGCGATGCAACGGAGGGGTGAAAGTTAGTGAGTTATACCCAACCATCCCTAGAATTAATGCTGTAGGGTATAAGATTGGATAATATCCATACTGTTTAAAGTCCAGAGCAATTCACGGGAGATAGAACGATCATTTCGTTAAAACTTCCTGAGGTGACGGGTTCGCCCGTTGTAGTTGACAGCTCTAGTTGTTTAAAGTCCAGGTAGCGAACGGTTTTGTGCAGCTTGGATTACAATATCCATTGTGTTTCCGGGTCGGTTGAACTCTCGATTTAGCTCCTATTCAGTGGCCTCCTCATGTGGAGGACTACCCAGGGTAGGACTTTCGCGTCTCAGGCCTCGCGGCTGGTAGATCGGTTTCCCCTGGAGGAACGCCTCCCGGCGCTACTGGATGGTTTGTGCACCGTGTGGCGTCAGCCAACCGTCAGCAAATCAAAGCCAATTGTACACTGTGACTAATTACTGAAGGGGTGTGGAGACTATGAATATTTACTGTCTCCTAAGCAGCGGGGGTGGATGCTGATCTGTCGCCAACCACTATTGAGATGAACAAATGGCTAAATGATCCTACATTCAGAGCCGGACAAAAGATACCATTGATCTGCTCTATATTATAACTGAATCAACGCTGAATATACGTCAGGTAGAGTTTGCGCAAGCGACTTCGGACCCGTGACCAGTCGCGGGAGGTTTGAGGTATCCTGATGGTTTATTCCAGATAGAGAAATTCTTCCAAAACTGGTAGACAGGGGAAGAGGCTGCCCGCTGGGTACCTTTTCCGGTGCCTCGCCGTAGGGCATTGGCCTCTATCGGGCATGGTGGCTTAGCTAGACGGTAGATTTTAATTGTCTCTGTCATCTGGGTAGATGACAGAGACAATATTTTTTTATTCCAGATAGAGATATTCTTCCAAAACTGGTAGACAGGGGACGAGGCTGCCCGTTGGTTACCTTTCCCGGTGCCTCGCCGTAGGTCATTGGCTTCTGTCGGGCATGGTGGCTTAGCTAGAACGATCATTATCGTTAAACATTCCTGAGGTAACGGGTTCGCCAGTTGTAGTTGACAACCCTAAATGTTGTCTAAAGCACAGGAATCCCAGAAAGCATTTATGTATACTCTACAGCCTGGATATGTAGCTATTTTCATAAGGATCCCATACTGCCGCCTTGACTTTCTAATTTGCTTCGAATTAGGGAATTGAATAGGAGGCACATGATAAACGTGTTGTTCAACTGCCTCATGTTCCCCATTATGTGCTCTTCTTATGACAACCGTGAGTCGAAGATCACTCCTAGGCCCCTTGTTCGATTCACTCGCGATAGTGCATAACTATCTATGTACAAGCGGGGAATTACCACACGAGTACGTCAAAATATATGCCTACGACTTAGTTCACTGTTGCATTTAGTATACTGAAACGACATTATTTTGGTTTTATTATTATTTTCGTGTACATATATGTACGTATGTGTTATGTGTGCATATATGGATATATATTTTATCTATAGATGTATATGAGTATCTAAATTTGTATATGCGCAAATATTTATAGTTTCATATTTGTCGGTTTAAAAATAAGTACTAACTATAGTTTAAGTTGACAGTGCACACTAAATATCGTCATTAAAAGTCTGCCTTAGAACAGGCCTAGGCCTAGTTAGGCGACTGTGTCAAACATTAAAAGTAATGTCGCATCAATTTCTTGCTAACATCTTACTTACAAATATGACATTAATTGTTTACTAGATGTGTTACTAACTAAATAAATAAATAAATAAATATTCATCATTAAATAAATGAATTCACTTGCTGCCAAACTGACTCTCTTGAATATTAGGGTATTTCCTTATCTAAACATATATATAATAATTTCTCTTGAAATGTTCAATAAAAACCAGATTCGGCGACTGTCTGCAGCAGTACTGTCGGTGCGATAATGACCAAGTAAATATTATGGAAGTGGCAATTATGGAAGTGGGCAATATTTTGCGATCAATTAACCCAATTTACTCAGTTACAAATACTACTACCAACTCTTCATAAAACAAAATAACGTAGATGGTATAATATTCAGTATGTTTATGTAGTACTAATATAAAAAATACGTGTGGCACTCGGGGACTGCCGCGGTAAAGCTATTGCATAGCATTTTTAAAAACTTATGCAATTATAATTATTTATTTATTTTAATAATGTTATTTTCTCTGATATCAGATAACTGCGCTCTATCGGAAAACGTTGAAATTATTCCGAATCATTTGCGGCTGCGAAAGCAAATGATTCGGAATAATTTGAACGTCTTCCGATAGAGCGCCGCGCACGATTTTTTTATTCCATAAAGCAAAAAAACCGGTTTATTCGAAAAAATCGTAGATAAAAAGATAGATAATTTAATTATCTTTAAAATGGTGCAGGTTTCATAATAATACGCCAGATAGTATTTGCGTAGTAGTCGTTTTTGTGTTCGGTTAGACCTAATTTCACAAATTAATTACACTATGTAATATAAACAAAATCTAAAATATTCAAATCTAAGAATATTAGGAAAATGTTCTTGTTTAACATATATTTTTTTCGAATCGTAAGCAGTACTCGTTTAGACGTAATTAATATATTTTATATAATATGTAAAGACTATCTAATATGATGCCGACTAGTTTATCATATTATATTTGTATCAAATACCTAGCCACATAACCCATAAAATAAAAATAATTAAAAACTCAAAAACCTCCTTGGGTTTGAGGTTTGAGGTTTCATTATACATAGAGACCATCAAATTATGAAAAAATTGCAACATTCAAACGTTTATAGGACTTCTTGAGAATAACTAAATTAATGGTTAGGTCGCCTGAACTTATATTGCAAGGTCCGGGTTCGATTCGCGGCTGGGTCACCATTTTCCGTTGGGATCATATTAACGAAATTGGATTTTCGATTCTGTAGATCGAATGCAATAACAACACATACACTTACACACACGTTACACGCACACATACCTACATATAAACACGTCGTAGTAGGGTTGACTGTAAGAGATTGTCATATGACAATAAACCCGCCCATTGTAAAATTTCACAATAGAGAGTAGAAACAAGCAATAAATTCAATATATATATGGTGTGTTTTTACTGCACGGGAATTTTTTTAGTGGGTGACTCAGTACAACAAAGTAAGCAACTTTTGATAAAAAAAATATATAAAAAACTAAAAAACAAAAAATAAAAAAAATATTTAGGTTTTTATTTTTTTATTTATTAGTATGAAAAGCTGTGATAATGAAGCGCTATCTAGCGGTAAGTAAAATGTCGCTAATATTGTTTATATACGCTAATTCTATCGCCTTGTTGTTAAGGCCTGGATTTCAGTCGGTGTTTTTTACGCGTGGTTTTATAACAAAAAACGCACGAGATCGCCAACTCTAATGTTTTGCTTAGGTATGTTTGTAGCCATCCTTCTTTGTTGATGTTGCGTTGCCTCGCTCACATGTCGGCTGTCGGGACTCCTGGCGGCTATACCAGGCGGGTGCCTGCTTATGTAGCGTCGCTACATCGCCATCTCCTAAATGACGTTTACCCATCGATTACAAATCAAACCCAAGTATTTGCTATTACGCTTTCTCATGGCAGCTTAGTCTCAGCTTAGTAAAGGCGGTTTTTGACTGAAATTTATATTGGATCCCAGGTTTATATATCTATTTATACGTCAACATCAGGCATACAACCGAAGCGTCTCCCTTAAGTATTCGTAAAAGAAAATGCGTTCCACTTATTATCGCATTAAGGACCTGAAATTCTTCTCCGTGGGTAGCCGCAATGGAAAAATACTTTAAAGAAAAAGGGCGGTCGCAGTATGACAGAAATTTCACAACAAATTTCCTTAAATTGACTCCATCAAAGTTTTTTTTTAATGTCGGCCGGTGTCAATGATGAAATTCCATCGTCGGCGGTGTCGACGCTTCAAAGAACATGTAGATATGCTCATAAAAGACATATTTATAAAAATTTGTTTATTTCGCATACTTGCCACGATATGCCATCCATCTACAGGCTGAATTGTTTCCTGCTGTGTACGGCTGAATGAACGCGGCCAATACTGGATTCGACTGGTAACCTCCGCTACGTCACCGAGGACAGAGCTATCCTTTTTGAGAACCGCGCAGAGAAGATCTATATATAGTCTAATATAGATCTTCGTCCTTCACGAGGTCGACCCTGACCCTAACCGCTGGGCCATCCAAACCCTGACCACTCCAGGACTGTCCGTGAACACCTTGCTGTAGAGGAGAAAACTCCACCGGAGGACGGCGAAGAGATTACACCTAATAACACTGGTTGAGCTCCATCTTCGAATCCAGTGCCTCATGCAGAAGAAACCACCCGGCCCCAACGTTAAGGGTAGTGGCGCTATCCGACCTCTTCGACGACTACCACCTAGCCAGCTTCTTGCCCTCGTAGTACTGCTTAACTCCTGCATCCGACTCTTGGTAACCGTGCAACTACCGGCCGATTCGCATTGCAAAGGTCTTGGAGCAATGCGTGCTGATGCCCCGCGCTTCAAGGAAGTACGTATTCCGTTCGGGCCACTCGACTACCCTGCAACTAACGCGAGTAGTTCACCACCTGACGAAACCTTACAGGAAGCATCTGCAGACGGCAGCCGTCTTTCTCGACGTCGAAAAGGCGTTCTACCGAGTCTTGCACGAGGGCCTCCTCTTCAAGCTGGCGACCCAGACCGCAATTTGCCGATCGCGGCGGGAGCTCCACAGAGAAGCTGCCTAACTGCGCTCTAAGGTGTCTACACCAACGACATACTGATTAGCGCCGATCAATGAAGTTTTCAATCAACATAAAACTTGCGTCCAAGATACTGCAGAAGCAAATAGACTTTATGCCAGAATGGCTGAGAAAGTGGCGGATCGTCGTCAACGCGGGCAAGTCCGAGGCGATCATCACTGACTCACTAAAATCCTACCCGAAGTCGGTGAACCTTGGCGGCACTTCGGTACCGTGGTTTAACGTGGTAGTGCCGTTTAAAAACCTCGGGGCGCACATCAACCGTCACCTCAGCCGCCGCTTCGAAAGCCGCCTTCTATACGCTGCTGCCTTTGCTTCTTTCGGCCGCGATCCCTTCGAATACATGACTGCTGATGCTGAAGATGTACGTGAGGACGAAGCTCATTGATCATCAATGGTTTTTATAAAAGGTTGATTGATTATAATAACACAAAATTAATCTAACCAATGATAACAATAATAACATTCAATTATTAGTGCAATCTATCGAATTTACCAAAAGGCTGATTACATTACAGAAATAATACGGAATAATAGAATGCCATCTATTAGTCTACGTGCGTAACATTAAAGTGCGTAAATATTACTAATTGAAACCTGTATACCATACTTAAAAATGATGTTTTTCTAAAAAATATTAAAATAATAATACCTATGATTTAAAAATGCGTTTAGGCGTGTTTAGAGCGCCATCTATAGTGTTCGCCCTACCATACCTACCATACCGCGAACGCCGCCATGTTGTATATAAGAGAAGATTAATGAATGTTTGGAAATACGCATGCCATCTGCACGTCGAATTTCTTAGTAAAATCCTAGATGGCAAATCGTAGTACGGCGTTGAGCAATCAATTATGCTATATAATCTATGCGAATATATACCTCTGCTATAGATGCAATGAACCGGCTCACTAAGTTGAGCGTTTTCCTTGTTCGAATAGACTCATCTAAAGTTGGGCGATGTCGACTACAACGGGCGAACCCGGCAACTCAGGCAAGTATAACGATATGTCTTGTGATCGTTCTTTTAGCAATGGGATGAGCGTAGAAGACTTAGACAATGACAATCCACTATCTAACTCCGCCAACTAGCCAGCGAGAGACCAACTCTTACCGCCCTGCACCGGATAGTTAACGCAGCGGGCAGACCAAGCGCTCTCGCTAACAGTTATGGCTAGATTTCTCCGGCTTCCCGACTGGTTACAGGTTCGAAGTCGCTTGCGCGGTCCTCTCCATTGTGTAGCGGTGGTTCGGTGTCTACCGATTCTATCGCGTACTACGGCATCCCCTTGCCCGGCTCTTCACCAATCGGGTAGCCGAATGGTCGTTTCAAGGGCAGTTGCCCTACGATTAACAACTACCCCCGCCCTATAGGAGACATTACTGTTTCTAGACTCCCCCGGCTGTAAGTCGGAATGTACAATCGATTGGCTGACGCCGCACGTTGCGCAAGTGCGCCCAAAGGTTGACTCCTACGGGAAACTGGCCTGCAGGCCAACGTCCTACCCGGGCTCGCACTTCTGTATTGATGCTGCCTGATAGGTGTTGACCCGTGAGTTTGACCGACCCTAAACGCATGGGTCTTAGCGGCCTAACTGCAACATGGCCCATTAGCTCCCTAAACCATTAGGTACCTTGGTACTACCACAGTATACCAGGTATTAGCGTCACTTAAAACAAAATTGAAAACAAAGATAGTTACGTCACGAGTCCAAGGGCTCGTATATGGCCGCCACATGTCTACTACTCCGCCAACGCAGATGTTAATAATAATAATAATATACTCTTTATTTGCACTTAATTAGTATACAAAAAGGCGAGCGTATTGCCACATGGAAATGTCTTACAACTAACCTAAACACAGTGGTACATGCACGCATTGTGGAAATAAATATTATTACATAACATACAGACAAGTGGAAGAATTTAAAAGTAATAATGCCCGAGGAGAGGAAATTGGGAGAGGAAGAGGAGAGAAAGGGAAGAACTGGTTACTTCTCAGAAAGGTAGTAATCCTTAAGGTGAGTCTTAAACGATGGTAAAGAAGGCGAGTTTCGTATGTTTGCTGGGAGATCGTACCAGAGTCTTGCACCATGGACACATAAAGAATAGGAATAGAAATCACTCGGAATTTTTAGTAAACTGTCAGATGCTGACCGAAGTACGAGACCGTGGGAACTTAGTGTTTCAAAAAGCTCGTGGAGATAGGATGGTGTTAATTGGGAGAGTACACGATATAAGATAGCAAGTATATGAACATTTCTTCTTTGGCGTACTGGCAACAACTTTAACTGTGCCGTATAGTCGGACACGTGATCATACTTACGTAGACCGAAGATAAATCTTATGCATACATTTTGCAAACGTTCAAGTTTGTTGAGCAGTTCCTCTGATAAATCGAGATAAGCCACATCTGCATAGTCAAGGACAAGGAAGAGGAGAGACTGTGCAAGAGATTTTTTAGTGTCCATAGGAAGAAATCTTTTGAGTTTTTACAGAGGGTGAAAACTAACAAATATTTTACGACTTACCTCGTCCACGTGTGGTTGCCACGTTTGTGATGTTCAAACGTTTGAGAAACCGCCAATCTTCGCACGCGTGTAGCGCTAACCAAAGCCGTTCGTCGAGACGTATACCTCTACTCACTTCCCTCTGCCTATCCCCGCAATACCCTGTCGCTCAAGAGTGCGTCTACTGCTCTCTCTGTATACTGTGGTACTACGCCGTGTATTTCAGTTCATTCCGCGATAATCGCGTAGCGGCAAAATTGAGTCCATTCAGGATTTTTCGCAGCGGCGATTTTTTATTCGCAAGTTTTATTCGCATTCTTGAATTCGCGTCTCCCATTTGGTCTCCGCAATATAGCGTACACAAAGTCTAACTGGAGGGGATTCAAAGACGTTTCATCCGGTGCATAGCTCGACGCGAACATCTCGCATTTGACTCTTACCGTGACAGGCTACAGCATTTTAATATGCTGTCGCCTGAGGACCAGGATCGGCGAACTGCTGCGGATATGACTGCGCTACATGACATCGTCAATGGGACGCTATACATAGTTTCGAGCATCGCTCTGAAGGTGCCGCAACGTAAAACCCGATCCATACAGTTATTCGAGCCCCCGAGACGACATCCTAACTACACGAGCAATTTAATGCTTATCCGATTGCCACGTACGTATAATGATAAATTCACAGGGCTTGACATTTACATATAGTAGAAACAAAATTAGCTTCAAATCGGCAGTACGAACCGCCCTTAAAGCTGCAGCGACAACTGCCAGTAATTGTTGATTTGAAATATGTATGTATAAATATAATATAACTTATATATGTATTCCCATTTACTTATTTTGAATTTATGTTGTATAAGTTTATATGTTTGCGGTTAACTCTACAACTTTTGCGGTCATTTTATTAATAAATATTTACGGATGTATTGTATTTTTTGTTTCATAATTTAGTTTGTAAAATATTTTTCAAATAATTTCGAACGGCGTAAGTTATAATCGGCATAAGAACATGTTTTTTAAAAGAATTATGTATCTAATTATAAGTTCATACTGTTACTTACCTAAATAAATTAAAAAAAAAATAAAAAAAAAAAAAAAAGTGCGCGCACTCTCATAAAAATATAAAAGACTGATTTTTGCGACAAAAAATAGCGCGACTTTTAATCGTAGTGGGTGCGAGGCCTATGGTTGTGTAACCCGCGCACCATATCAAGATCTCACGATGGCTCAACTACACTAGGCCGATTAGCTCCCAGACTCGTCTACACATTTCCTTAATAAGGCGAAGGAAAAAGGAGCGAAAAAAGTTGCTAGGCTAAGTGACGTTTAAGGCGATAAATTAAACGGCTAGAGGACGGTGGACGAAGGCGGCTTAACTCAACACCTTAGATGGTATCACCGGTGAAGTATGATAACCATCTATGCGACATTTATCTCAAGCATTTTTGGTCACCAAAGGGGAAAATATAAAGACTGCTTAAGAGATCTAAGAGGTGGATAGAAAGTTATTCGAGAAAGAAAGTAAATGCCCGACTTTGTTAAGGCAAGTGACTCCATCCTTGTTCGAAAGCTCCAAGAGAATCGAATAAAAGGGTATTTTAACGCTCTTTTTAAGGTATTTGTGGTAGTTGGAAATTTTGAATTATTGTTTTTTTTATTTTATTATAAACATACAGCATATCAATAATAAAATATAAACATAATATCTAACGATAGCAAGTCAATGATGTTTTAAAATATTAACAATATATTTATTCTTTTTCTTCTTCTTAGGGTGCCTCTCTAACTAGTAATGGTTGGTAGTCAGATCTGCATACTTTTGTTGTCCTTCGCCGGGCAAAACAATTCGGCGTCACTCGCAATCCCGGTCAATTCTCGAATGTTCCGCAACCAAGATTTCCGTCTACGGCCAGGACTCATCTTCCCTGCAACTTTTCCTATCATAATTAATTGCAGGAGTTCGAACCTGTCGTGCCTAAGCACGTAACCCAGGTATGCAGCTTTACGTTGTTTGATGGTCTGCTAAAGCTAACTTTCTCATTGGTGACTTTATGAGTCCAAGATATCGACATCATGCGTCTGTATGCCCACATCTCGAATGCTTCTTTACGTTTCCTGAGATCTTCCTTAATAGTCCAGGCCTCACATCCGTATAGACATTCTTTTGCTGATGTTGCAGCGCGCTCAACGCTTGTCAAGCGTTTGTTTACCAGTCACATTTTTTAAACTTACCAAAAAACTCCAAAAATTTTAATTTTTATATTTTTCAATATTATTTTTTCAAAACTTGCTTTTTCGCTAGTACCGATTCATTCACTTCAAAGATGTCACTAATTAAAAACTCAGCCTGTGTATTAAAATTAAAATAATTTAATGAAAATTAAAGCCCGACAAGCCCGAATAATTTTTTGTAATATTTTAAAAATTATGTTTTTGGTACAAAATAATTAATAATGCTTATAATCTTAACGTAAAATTTAATTTACATTTTAATTTGAATTTTTAATTAAATTTGTTTTTTGTTCTTTTTCTTTTGTCTATCAATAAATCACTGCTAAAGGAATGTATGTCTAAATAAGGTATAATAACGAAGATATGTACCTACTGTACACCTATTATTAAGGGTAAATAATGTTAACATATAATTAGTCATAGTTTTATTGTTATATTTTGTATTTGTTATATATTAACGCTGTTTGTTAACCGAATACAATAAAATAAAATAAAATAAAAATAAATAAAACAAATAAATAAACAATGTATGTACAATGGTACCGATTTGGTGGGTCCTGAAAAACAAGGTTGAGATATCCCGAGAATACCCCTAATTTGAAGCGTTTGTAGTTTTACTACATACATAGTCTTTTTCTATTTTTATTTTAATTTAGTAATTTTGTGTTTGGTGTATATTTTGTGAATTGATAGCTGCAAATATATACATTTTATTTATTAGGAATAATTGTAAAAAACACGTTTTGACAATAGTTCCTTTCGTCCTACGTCTTACGTCCCCTTATTGTGTTTAGCGATTCACTTAAATCCATTTAAAGTTAAATTGGCTCTCCTTTAAAATACCACCAAAATATTCTCATTTTGGTGTTATTTTAAACGAGAAGCTATTTAACTTTTAATGGATTTTAAGTGAATCGCTAAACACAGAAAGGGAATCGCTAAACTGATATATATCCATATGTATGTGTCTATGTATATGAATAAATATATAAACTACAAAACGTTTCATAAAAAACCGTAATACAAATAATTATAAATACATTAGTTCACTTTCTGTAAAGGCAGTCGTGGTTTTTTATTCTTTTTAATATATTTACTTGTATTATGTCATATTATATTATATTATATTATATTATTTTATATCATCCCGCTTAAAAAATGTTAAACAGTTAACAACATCAATATTAGCATGGATTCCAATTTAGGTTGATAACACCGCCAAATTTCTGGGTATTACAATAGACCAGAAATTAAACTGGCATCCACATATCGAGAAACTATCGAAGGAACTGTCTTCGGCTATTTACGCTATAAGAAAAATGAAATTTCTAGCCGGAGAACAAGCCGCAATGAGCACATACTATGCGTGCTTTCATTCGAAGATGGTTTATGGTATTTTGGCCTGGGGTAATGCACCAGAGAGTAGTCGTATTTTTATTCTGCAAAAACATGCACTCAGAACGATATGTGGGTTAAAAGAGGAGATCACTGTGTTCCGATCTTTAAAAATAAAAAATATTGACTGTTAAATGGGAATTTATTTACCAGTGTTTAGTTTATGCGAGAGAATATTTGGAAGGCTACGAAAAGCACTCAAATTTTCACGAAAATAACACACGCAATAAGAATAACATCGTGATTCCAAAAGTCCGGCTGGGTTTATACCAGAAATCTTTTTTATATTTGGGCTTTAAATTTTTCAGTCTGCTGCCAACAGAAATAAAAAAAACTCAAAACGGTGGCATTCAAAAAGTGCATAAAAAGAAACCTAGCCAACCATGCTCTCATGTTGACCTCTCAACCATGCTCAACTTTTGAGCATGGTTGTGGTTGAGTTTAAAATGTAATTATATAATTGTAATCTATTTGTTTATTTGCAATTTTTTTTTAATGTATAATTATGTGATATGATATGGGTTATTTCTATATCTTTCACTGTATTTTATTTAATTTTTCTCTTAACCCTTCAGGCCTCGGCCCCTCAGCCGATTGACAAGTTGCTGTTCCAAAAATTTTTAGTAAAAATTAGTAAAAAAAATGAATTACGACACTGTCTCATCAAAACATTAATTACTGCCAAACCACTGTACCCATAATTAAAATGAAACATATTAACATAATAAAACATAATAAAAATTATGATAAAAATAAAACAAATTAAATTAAAATAAAATTAAAACGAGGCCGTCACGCTGAATCGTGTTGTGGCCGATATCGACCAATCGGGGCCTGAGGGGTTAAGAGTAATTTCGTTTTAATATTTTGTTATCTTTTGTGTCTTTTCTATTTGTGTTTTTTTTTGTTTATTGAACCATACGTACCTTTATATAAAGTATATGTACATGTAATGAAGATGTTAATAATTGTACGACAATGAAAAATGACGCATTCCACAGTATGTACTTTTTGGAATTAATAAACTATGACTATGACTTATACGTGTATGAGAAGGAAAAGGGTCAGCAGATAAGGTGTGTTTGCTGATCAATTCGAAAACTAAATGAAGATCGAATTGATTCCCCTCTTTAAAAATGGCAACTTCCACCGTCTTTATTAATATCAAATTGGAATTTTTAGGAGATTATTTATGACAATAAAAACTCGCAACATAACCGAATAACCGAGATAGTGAGCTCAATATTGAATCGCGAAGAAAGTTGGTCGTTGGATTAGCATTTTTTAGTAAACTAGTCATTATTATATGTGGCAGTAGTTATCATAGCTGGCCGTTAGGCATCACACGCACTACCAAAAGTCGCGCGATTTTTTCGTCGCCAATTTAAGTCCTTTATTCTATGAGAGTGCGCGAACTTGCGGTTAAAATTTCATAGCTGCAAAAAATCGTGGAACGACCCAATTGTGCCGCGACGCGATTATCGCGGAATGAATTGCAATACATGGCGTAGTACCAAGGTGGCGACAAAAAAAATCGTGTGCTGAGGCAGTCGGGATCAAATTGCGATGCGGGATGGGTATGCTGCGCGTGCAAAATGTCACTGTTACAAAATGCCACTGATATAAATCACAACCACGAATGATTTAGTCCTACGCGCATTGCTGACAAGATGTCTTGCTGTATTTTTGCAAAAGTGTTCCGAAATAAAAAATCGTAGATAATGTATTAAGTATTTTTATTTACTTATTTATTTATTTAACAATTAATTACTATAAAACATTGATTTGCTTAAAAAAATAACAGGAACCGGATGGCAAAACCTTAACCTTTTGCTTATTTGTTTCTGTCACCCAACTGGGACTAGCCCGTCCTAGGGTGGACAGGACTCTAATATTACAATCAAGTTTGCTTGATTGCTTGATTGTTTACAAATATACAAGTTTTAATAAAAAGCTAATAACACTAAATTGCCCTAAAATGTGGTCTTCAAAATAAAAAATAAATTAAATAATAAAAATAATAAAAAAAATTATTAGGAGATAATATAATAAATAAAATGCAATTCCATTATACTTATAATCGGCAATAAATATAATATAAAATTCGATTAAATAATATAAATAAAGTTATATGTCAGAAAAGAAAGAAACAGTCAGTAATCTTCTTCTTCTTCTTACATATAAAAATGAATCGCCGTGCGTTAGTCTCGCAAGATCTCGAAGATGACTCGACCGATTTGAATTATTATTTTTTGTTTTGTTTGCCTTGATTCAGGGGTGGTTTACAAAAAAAATATTTACTAAAAATTAAAAGAAACAACTGAAAATCGAACAAATCGAAATTGGTCATATTGGGAAATGGGCCACTTTCAATAGATGGCGTTCGCGGCGATCCTATTGTTTGACAGTGCGATTGTGTAAAATTTCAAAAAGTCGAAAAGTCGAAAAAGTCGAAAAAGTAGTCAAAAAAGTCAAAAAAGTCAAAAAGGTCAAAAAAGTCGAAAACGTCAAAAAAATCGAAAAAGTCAAAAAAGTAAAAAAAAAGTAGGAAAAGTCGAAAAAGTCAAAAAAGTCAAAAAGTCAAAAAAGTCCAAAAAGTCAAAAAATGCTAAAAAAGTCAAAAAAGTAAAAAAAAACGAAAAAGTCGGAAAAGCATTTATATTTCATCATGTAAATTAAATAAATTGAATTTATTTTAATTACAATCGACTTTCATTTAATCACCGAACGAAACTTAAACCGTACATGATTTGGCCATATTATAGATTTCAATGAATTGGATTTGGAAGGTTTATTAGGATCAATAAGCGCTTGTGAAGAGTTACAATCAAATCAATTTTAGGTGGTACGAAGTTCACCGGGTCATCTAGTATTAAATATATGAACCCCTTGAGTATGATACTACCAAATCTGGTTCTGAAACAATTATCCGTTGAGTATGATACGACCAGATCTGGTTCCGCGTTTTTTTTCACTTCTTTGACGTTCTCATATTTATTCATAATTATCTAATTGTTTTACAAAATGATATTTCAATATTCTATATTCGAAATTTCAATGCAATCATTGTGCAGTTGTTCTTTTTATGATTGGTGTAGTAGTTTCGTAGTTATAGTACTTTAAGGTCGATGTCGCCGAAAATCCTTCAAAAGAGACAGATGCATCCATGAAAATACCCATTTACTTAAGTAATATAAGATTTGAAATAAAAATACCTAGTCAAAAAAGTACAATTCATTGTCAAAATAATATATAACAACAAAGTCAAATATTATTTGGTAGTTAATTCAATGTTAAAAAATACTCAACATACATGTTTAAAAATATGTTAATAATTTGTGCACCTAAGTTATATTATACTATTATTTCTAACATTTGATGTATGATTAGTCTGTCATAATTCGATAACCATTTCTTTAATTTATTTTTGAATACCCTAAATGTCAAATTCATTTTTATTTCCATATTGATCAGATTGTAAAATCTCGTCGCAATGAAAGAGTAATGTCTTTGTCCAAATGATGTTTTCATTCTGGGTATTATTAGGCTATTTTCTAAAACTTGTCTCGTTGGTCGACGGTTCTGAATTATTCTCAAATTTGAGTTATTGTCCAAAAATAGCCTTAAGAGGGAAGTTTTTAGAAAAAGTTGCCTACAATCAAGAACTTCAGCTTCCTTTTAAAGTTCATTAGTGGGATGGCGATATGGTCTACGTAAAATAAATTAACAGTCAAAGATTCATAAAAGACCACTTCTTCATTTCGCACATTTGAGCTTCATCGTACCTTTGCTACCATAATTCCGAAAGCTTTTCAATCATAAGTATCAACTAATCGGTGCCAAATGGCTTCATTAATTTCTGACACGAGTGATGCAGGTAGTGACATTTTTCCAGCGCGCAGCACATCCGTCCCTTAGCGCAATTCGATCCCGACTGCCTCAGGACGATATATTTTGTCGCAAATGTTGGTACCTTGGTACTAACTAGAGCTGTCTCCCGTGAGGGGAGCGTAGAAAACTTGGGACGTAAACAGTTCACTATCTAGTTACGCCACTCGCCCTTAAGAGACCAACGCCTTACCGCGAGATAATAAGGCTATGTTCCCAGCGGGCCGACACTCGCACCCTTCTTCCAGTTGCAACCAGATTACTCAGGTCTCCCGACTGGTTACAGGTTTGAGGTCGCTTGCGCGGTCCTCTCCCTTACGTAGCGGTAATACGGTGTCTACCGAATCTATCGAGGACCACTGCATCCTTTGCCCGGCTGTTCACCCGGTATCGAGTAGCCGATTGGTCGTTTCAAGGGAAGTTGCCCTAAGGTTAACAACTACCCCCGCCCTATAGGAGACGTTACTGATTCAAGACTCCCCCGGCTGTCAGACGGAATGCATAATCGATTGGCTGACGCCGCAAGTTGCGCAAACTGTCCAGGTGCTCACGAAGGTTGACTCCTAGGGGAAACTGGCCCGCAGACCAGCGTCCTACCCGGGCTCGCACTTCTGCATGGAGGCCGCCTAATGGGTGTTGACCCGTGAGTTTGACCGATCGACGCATGGGTTTTAGTGGCCTAACTGCAACATGGCCTATTAGCTCCCTAAAACCATTAGGTACCTTGGTACTAACACAGTATACCAGGCAGTAGCGTCTCTTAGAACAACATTGAAAACGAAGATAGCCACTCAAGAGTCCAAGGGCTCGCATTTATTTATTTATTTATTTTCCAAAACATAATTAACCTTACAGATGATTCCAAATCGTTAATTATTTTTCTAGGCTATTATTCTAGATTATAACTATTATTCTACTATAGACTCTTATTATAATTCTACTGTTAATATTATTTTTACTCTACTCCATTACTATTACTATCATTATTATTCTAATATATAAATTATTATTCTAGACTATAGCAAACGAGATGGAGACATCCGTTAGAGCGTAATATTAAACAATTATACTTACATAGGTATATCTAATGTTTATCTAACCTTTCTTATTATACTAGTTACTCCTTTTTAACAATTTTAATACTATATACTACACATTTATCTAATTACTTGATTGCTAAGAAATGGCATTACCGTACTTTGCAGTTGTGCTAAGTTCACCGTCCAAATATCCAATTATGGCTCAGTCGAACATATGGCCGCCACATGTCTACTACTCCGCCAATGCAGATGTTCAAACGTTTGAGAGATTCGCCAACCTTAGCACGCGCGTAACGCTAACCAAAGCCGTTCGTCGAGACGTATACCTATACTCACTTCCCTCTGCCCTCTCCCCGCAATACCCAGTCGCTCAAGAGTGCGTCTACTGCTCTCTCGGTATACTGTGGTACTATGCCGTGTATTTCAGTTCATTCCACGATAACCGTGTCGCGGCAAAATTGAGTACTTCTAGATTGTTTTGCGGCGGCGATTTTTTATTCGCAAGTGTAAAATAATTTACTCTCTTAGAAATATAAAAGACTGATTTTTGCGACAAAAAAATCACACGACTTTTAATCGTAGTGCGTGCGAGGCCTATGGTTGTGTAACCCGCGCACCATATCAAAATCGCCTAATGAGAGCCCATTGCGCAATATCGAGAAATTCTAGAAAAATCACTACGGCGCGTCAGCGGACGTTGCGAAAGCCTGCTTTATGACATGACTTTCACTGCTTATCGGAGTAAGTACCTAAGTAAATCTTATTTTTTTTCGTGGCTAACAAAAAGTGGAAAAACCATTAATTCAAAATATCTGTATATTGACGAATAGTGGCAGCGTTTGAACTAAAAAAACCTACCATCAACATGTAAATATATTTGACCCCTCACATGTGAGGCGTCCAATAATGGATGCCTATGGCAAAATGTATACAAAATGTATATAAATTTATATAAATGTAAATATAAATGTAAATGTGCGCCGCTCTATAGTAATGCTATAGCTCTATAGTTAACCCCGCTCTATGTAAATGTAAATGTAAATGTAAATATAAATTTATATACATTTTGCCGTAGGCAAACCCGAGCTAATTGCCAGTCATTTGAGGGGTTAAAGATTAAAAAACATGGCTGTCGTTACAGAAACTGAACTATTGTATATACATAATTATTTTTATTACGATTTTTTTATGAAATATGTGTGCTTCACGTATTTATCCGTATTTATCCTCATATGTATATTTCTGGAATTTACTTAATCAGACCTTTTATTTGACACTAAATACGATATAATATATATGTTAATTTATTGACATTTAGACATTTATACAACTAGTTACTACATATTTGGACAGTTAAGGCACGATATGACACTCGGGATGATATAACGATTCTAACAATACCACGCACTTCTAAATCGGTTCAAGCGTTTATAAGTTATAGTGGAACAAAGAAACGGAAAATAGACATAGAAGAACCCTGAACATATCTACAAGTCACTCCTTTTTTGTGGGGCATTCGTGTAAAAAGTAATCATAGTAAATAATAATATGTTCAGAGAGATATTGCTCTTGATATAATATCCTTCCTCGAAAGATAATAGTAATTGAATTATCCAGGTATAATATCTAATTTCAAATTATCTGACTAAAATATCCACAATGTTAAGCTTAATTAGATTGTATAGGATATACATTTATGAGCGCGTGTTAAAGTCTTCTCTGAGCCTGCGTTTAAAGCAATATCCACTCGGTGCTGTCTTATCTAAATAAAGATGGACCCGGGATCCATGTACGGAGAAGGAGTGCGAGTAGAAATCACTACTGTAACCAGTGATCGAGAGCAGTAGATTGTCTTTAGATCTCAGAGGGCGCCCGTGAGCTGATAGAGCATTGAACCTACTTTTGAGATAGCTCGGAGCGGCTCCTCCAATATTCTGTATAGCAAACCGAGGACTCTCTTAAATCTCCTTCTTCTGGTCATCATCTAGTCTCCTTCGTACTCCATAATATGGTCATACTTTCTTAGGTCATCCAATCTCCTTCGCACTCCGTAATATGGTCATACTTTCTTGGGTCATCCAATCTCCTTCATACTCCGTAATATTGTCATACTTTCTTAGGTCATCCAATTTCCTTCGTACTCCGTAATATGGTCATACTTTCTTATGTTATCCAATCTTTTTCGTACTCCGTAATATGGTCATACTTTCTTAGGTCATCCAATCTCCTTCGTAATCCGTAATATGGTCATACTTTCTTAGGTCATCCCATCTCCTTCGTACTCCGTATTATGGTCATACTTTCTTAGGCCATCCAATCTCCTTCGTACTCCGTAATATTGTCATACTTTCTTAGGTCATCCAATCTCCTTCGTACTCCGTAATATAGTCATACTTTCTTAGGTTATCCAATCTTTTTCGTACTCCGTAATATGGTCATACTTTCTTAGGTCATCCCATCTCCTTCGTACTCCGTATTATGGTCATACTTTCTTAGGCCATTCAATCTCCTTCGTACTCCGTAATATGGTCATATATTCAGATATTTAGCAGCATTACAACCATGGTGGCTAGATCTTCCTTGATGTCGAGAAAGGCAACATTTAAATAATTAAGGATAGGGAGAAGAATAGACTTACGGATTGTGATGCTGCTGGCCTCGGGGAGAACATTCTTGAGTTACTGAGGGCAGCAAAGACACAAACTGCTTTCTCGGTGATGAGATAATACGACCAACAATCGGCATAATGCATAGTAAATATACGATACAATAGTATTTTAATTTATTATCTAAAACCATATTGCATTGTTTTAGGGAGCTAATGGGCCCTGTTGCAGTTTGGCTACTAAGATCCATGTGTTTAGGGTCGGTCATACTCACGGGTCAACACCCGTCCGGCGGCCTCCGCGTAGAAGTGCGAGATAGGGTAGGACTCTGGCCTTCGGGCCAGTTTCCCCTAGGAGTCAACCTTCCGGCGCTCCTGGACGGTTTGCGTACCGTGCGGGGTCAGCCAATCGATTGTGCAGTCTGGAAACAGCACTGTCTCCTATAGAGCTGGGGTAGTTGTTTGTCTTACGGCAACTGCTCTTGAAACGACCAATCGGCTACCCGATACCGGGTAAAGAACCGCGCAAAGGATGCGGTGGTTCGCGATAGATTCGGTAGACTAGGGAGTGGACTACGCAAGCAACCTGGAGCCTATAACCAGTCAGTAGACTGGAGTAATCTGGTTGCAACTGGAAGTAAGGACGCGAGTGTCGGCCCGCTGTTTGATAAACCTGGTTATCTCACATTGGACTGTTTAGTTCAAAGCGTTCTTCGTTCACCTCACGGGAGACAGAACGATCTAATATCGTAAAAACTTCCTGAGGGTTCGCCCGTTGTAGTCGGCAACTCTAGTTATATTGTTAAATCGCAGATTAACTGGAATTGTATTGTTATGTTATACCATAACCATATTAATAAATTGCAGATTTATTGCAGATTATTTCAGTCGACTATTGGAAAAGCCTATTAAAAAAAGATGAATAAAAATATTAGCTTAAAGCCTGAATTTAGATTTTTTCAACCATTTTTAGTCTTTTTAGTTTTTTAAACTATAATTTTAAATAAGGATAATATTTACGGATAAAAATAAGGATATAAAATAAGGATATTATTTACTATGATTATATTACCGTTTATATTGCTCTCTAATTTTTGGTAGAGCGAACCGAGCAAACCGAGCAACTCTCGTACCTCTTCTTTCTTCAGTTAGTGAAGCCCTAATCACTGGCCAATGAAGTCTCAATCAATCAAAATAATCAATAACATGCCCATTTTAATTCAATTACTATTTGCAATGTGTAACAACATGTTTAAAAATTATTACATCTGTAGAAATCAATTCGCACATTAATCTATATCCAATATCGGACACAGCACAAAGATATAAAACATTTTGAAGGCACAGCCCAAAAGTGGCCCTGGATTAAATCTATCCTTTAAAAAATAAGAAATAAAATATTTCGGCGCTTCTCCACTCTGTTAAGCAATCTCAACATACTAAGAGTGTCAATATATGAGCAAATACCGTAAGTGGTATTTACATACATTTTCCAATTTACATTTCTCCCGATTGCAACGCTTCAACACTCTGCTGGGTAAACTGAAAAACGTCTGAAATGTAAATAATTGTTCTGAAACGAAATGAAATTTCGTTAGAACATTTTTCCAACCAGATGAGGCGGTAGATGCGACGCGACGCACGGGACAACGCCCGTGGGATCACTTTGTTTTTTTTTTTAAAAATATATTTGGTCAAGAAGTTTTTGCGAATTCTACAGGGTGGCGCAGATCCAACGAACATGTTTCAACTAGTCATATATTATATCGGGGTAAAAATAGGTAAATATGTCTATAAATACGCATAATTATGCCATTAATTTACCGCCGATTACAAAGGTATATTTAAAAAACTAAATCAGGCAGATGGCCTCCGTTATCAAAATTGCTGGTTTGCTGGCGTGACGAACGGAGAGGATGCGTTGAAAAGCTTTTTCACTGTTCCCCATTTAACATGCTACCAGTTACATTAAATTTCTTCACCCAAGCCAATATTGTAGTGCAATACGGTATGTAGACCGTCTTCGATAGATAAGCTGCACTTCCGTGACAGCATTTTGTTTGTAATAACTAAGAAAGCAGGTATAACGTTCTTACAGTTTTCAACGCTCCATTGCGACTGACATACCGTAGCGGCGCAATTAATGAAATTGCGTCTGCGTCTCTACCACTCCTTTCTCCCACTAACTGAACCAATCTATCGCGGTGGCGCACAACTCACATTTTATTGAATGATGCACGGGCGATTTCTATCCTTGTCTTAATTTCTTGATCGGAGTCCCATATTTCATTCACCTGTGAGAGTGGCCACCCTTCACTAGACTCCAATTATTCGTGAGCGAAGGGTGGTTCCGTGAAGTTTTCTCCGTTATTGAAAGTCGTCGTAGTTGAAGTTGAAGTATTTAATCAGAAGATATGTAGTAGTTTGCCAGTTCGTAACGCCTTGTTTGATATTTCGCCGGTGTGTAGGTAGTGTGGGCGCGAGGTGAAGCCGTGGTTGTGTGTCCGAAGTGTGAAGCGCCGCGATAGATTCGAAGATAATGATGATCGCGTATACTATGCGTGATTTGTTGACTCGAAGTGAAGTGTAGTCGCGATAACTGTCCGCCAGGGAATGATAAATTATGTGTCGAATGTACTGCGTTTTATATGGTATGCAGTGATGCAATAGTTATGAGTGGGGTGAGAAATAAGTGTGTTAATTCGTATCGATCAGAAGAAATGACATTAGTCATCGTTTGACTGTGCATAAAATGCCGAATTTAGTTGGAAATCAATTGCAGTGCCTCGTGTATATTCGAGCGTGTTTGCGATTTCGATTCTATAGAAATTACTTTTTTGTTGTGGGTATGTTGGACCGAGTCTCCAACACACCCATGCACCGAGATTTTTGTACTGCTGGACCCGCTCAAGAACTTTACCTGCTTTTCATTCCTACACAATTGTAATGGTTGTAACGGAGATAGTGAGAGAAGCGTCTATCGAATGGCAAACATAATTATATAAACAAGTAGATCTAATAAACAAGAAAAAAACACGACTGCCGTTACAGACAGTGAACTATTGTATTTAGAATTATTTTCATTACGGTTTTTTATGCAATATTTGTGGTTTATTATTTTATTCATATAGATGCATGTATATTTACGGAATGCACTTAATCAGACCGTTAATTTGACACTAAATACGATATATTTCTGCTATTTTAATGATATTTGAACATTTGTTATCAGTTATGATACCTTATGACACTCGGGATGACATAATGATTCTAGCAATACCAAACACTTCTAAATCGGTTATTGTGTTTATGTCACGGTGGAATAAAGAAACGGAAAACATGTTATACATAGATGAACCCTGAACACATTACACTCTTTTTTTTGTTGGGCAGTCGTGTAATTAATGAATAACACATCGTAAGAACATGCTTTGTCAATTATATCTATCTACAAATAGGAATTTGCTGCGTATATTGGCGAGTTAAAACCGAGTAGCCTCGAAAAATAACCGAAGTGCGAAGAAGCGTTCGAAGAAGAGAAAACGAGAAACAAGCTACGGCGCAACGTGTGCGAAGAGTCAAAGCACGCGAGAAGGAGATGACGCAAAGCCAAGCGCCCCCTAAAACGCTGTTCAGCGAGCGACAGCGCAGGACCAGATATCAGCGCTGCCAGAAACTTGGCAGCAGACGAGGCGGCGAAAGCAATTCGAAGCCCTGCCGAGGATGGCCTGCCGAGGATGGCTTCCCTGCGAGGGAGACGGTGGAGCTGAAGAATTTTTCAGAACCAGCCAACGCCAATCCAGAAATAGACATACCTATTAACTCAAGTATAGTCTTGTGCAAAAGTTTAAGACCAGTAGCAGATTTTCGGTATTTAAAAATATTGTATAATTTGCGTAGATTGTTGGGTAATCTGACGTGTTGATTGTATTAGATGCATTCGACTGGTCCTAATAAACTTCTCCGTCTCCTTTATCGTCAGTTGTTTCGTAGATTTAGGAGTAGACAAAGCTGTTGTGTAATTATTATAATATGTAAAAAACCTTCATCTATACTGTTGCAAAAAGGGCAGAAATTGTGGCCCTGCATAAAGTTGGCCTTTTCTGAACATGAAATAGATAAAAGGGTAAGTGTAAACAAGACGGCCGTTCATAAGGCTGTCAGTAAATATTATATTTCAGTAAAATATACTGACCTGAAGAGAAACGGTTGCCCAAGAAAAACGAGTCCATCTGATGATCATGCGATCTGAAGTTTGGTCAGAGCGATCATGCGATCAGAAGATTTAACATACTCTGGCTGCAAAGGCCAACAACGTTTGTTTGGGTACCATTTCAAGATGTTTGACCACAGATTTTGCTTTATTATTTGATAAACCTTCAAGGAAACATCGACTAAACCCGAGTATTTAAAAGAAACAACTGATTATCGTCAGAAAACAAGAATTGGACAGTAAAACAGTCAAGTACGGTGTTATTTTCTAAAGAATCAAGTATCCAGAAAAAACCTGCATGTCTTAGAAGTGATCTCTGCCCAATGGGTAAAAGATTTGAGGAAATATATACAACTCCAACTGTGAAACGTCCTCCAAGCCAGATAAAATGGGGTGCAATGTATGTACCTATTACTGCGCAATATGTATAAAATGTGTAAAAAAACAACGAGGAGACGGTGCTTCAGTCTATTCTGGACAACGACGGTTTGCAAAATCGCCGAAACGTCGAGTGCTATAAAATTGACAATGTAAATTCGTTTTTAAACCTTTTTTATAATGTCAAGTAATCGCGATAGTCTTTGATTTCACATATCGACAACAATGAAATTAATCTCCGTCAGCGAGATTGAGAACGTCTCAATCTCCCGTTAGGGAGACTTTTGCGATCACGAAGCGTGTGAACGTTGATATGAGAAACCTAGATTCGGAAGAACCCTGAGATATGCAAGAAGTATAGTCTACGAAATATTATTTGACAAAAGTGTCGTTAAAATGTCATAAAATAAACAGTGATTGTAACCGTTGTAACCGTTGTAACCACCCAACAAGTTGTAACCGTTTATTTTACTATGGAGATCGATTCTACCTGCGTGGAATACTTTAACAAACGCTTTAAAGGCACAAACTGACCGCTGCACCGGATTCGATCATAACATCTTGAACTTTATACACCAACGATCAGAGTAAATATTGCAGTATAGGTACCTAACAATAATTGTAAAATGTGTATTTCAGACAGATATATTAAAATACGCACTAAATACTCATGATTTCGAAATCGAACTGTTACTGTTACACTAAGTAACAGTCTTAATCGGTTAGCTACTTACCATGTTAAATTCAGTGATTATCGATTTCGGTTTTACAATTATAACAATAATTGTAAAATGTGTACTTCATACAGATATATTAAAATACACTATAATTACTAATGATTTCGAAATCGAACTGTTAGGGTTTCACTAATTAATAGTCCTACTTGTGAACTTTTTTACTTTTAATTCTTAGTCTTAATACTTACATCACATGTTCGATTTATTGTAAAAACGTTTAATTAAACTTTCTTACAATATTATATTGTTTTTGTAATTTGAAAACAATATTAATATTGTTTTCAGTGTATACAATTGATAAAGTAATAATATTCATTATAGAAGAAATAACCAGTAAATCGTTTTATTATTTTTCATAAGTAAATGTTGTCAAATAATTTTGTTACTTTTTACTACAATAAAGATTTTTCCTAAATTAATTCTATTGCTTATTCAGCTGTCATTGAAATATTCGGAATAAAATGTTATTATTAGTGTTTTTGCTTGAAAATTGATACGTATAAATGATTAATATTATTAGGCGATCAAGGCGATTTAGTCTAACCATATCAAGCCATTAGACATTCGACGATAGGTGTGAAAAAGGTCTCGATCGTTGTGAAAAAGGTGCCAATGTGCTAACGACACTTTTGTCAAATAGTATTTCGTCGACTATATATTAGATTATTAGGTACTCACTTTTTGATGCCCATATGGTTCCTCGTTTCAGCTCCGAGACGTAGGTCCGTACCTGTTTCCTGCATTCCATGGTTATGTTCGTGAAGCTGTTGGCATCCCAGTAATGGTGATCAAATAGATCGGTCAGCCACGCTATTTTAGACTCTATTCTATAGTTTGACGATTCACGATCACTATCACTGGATATGGTCACGTTTTTATTTTGGCACTGAACATTAGATATAAAATATATAAATATATATAAACATACCACTGATTTTGTGGCGCCCCTAGCACTTAACCGTGCACTACACGAGCGGGCCATTCTGATCTACTTTTTTTAATCTGAGTTTAAGCTAACACAACAAATAAATTGTTTCTGATTTAATTTTTCATTATCTCGGATACAGATATGACTCCATATTTTATTGAATAAAAATTCACTTTTTTTAAAGAGCAGCTTCACTGTTTTTTTGACGAATCTTCAATGAAGAATGTTGTTATTTCTGATGGCCATTTTTCTGTAAAGAGAAAGAAAAAATATGTTAATGATAAGAATTTGATATAAGCGTCTTGATTTGGAATTTCTGGTGTAGGAAAGTCTTCGTATATTGATCGTTCCCATGATTTATTCGGACTTGAGCAAATGCAAAGTGACAAAATAATCGTCAAGCAAGTAAATATATTAAAGAGAATAAAAAAATATGCCTGCCGTTACAGAACGTGAACTATTATATCTAGAAATATTTTTTTACGATTTTTTATGAAATATTTGTGGTTTATGTATTTATCTATATAGATACACGTATTATTCCGGAATGTACTGTCAGACCTCTCATTCGTCACTGAACACGATAAATTTATGTTAATTTATTGACATTTAGATATTTATACAACCACTTACTTGATATTTGGAAAGTTAAGGTATTCCGATAACGCTCGGAATCACATAACGATTCTAACGTTGTAGTGGAATAAAAAACGGAAAACATACATAGATGAACCCTGAATACGTTTCACTCCTTCTTTGTTAATAATTCGTGTAAAAATATCGAAACTTTGATATTTTATTTTAAAACCCGATAACATGGGATCTTGTAAATAAGTTAAAATCAAAGTTACCGCATGAAATTTGTACAGTCCGACGTTTTCGGCACGGGCCCAAGTGGCTATAATGACCGCCGACCGTCGATAGGAGATGGCGCTTTAAGAAGAAGACGACATTCCGGGAAGTAATATTGCATTTCATCGCTCAGCATTAGCAGATGACTTGTAAAGTTTTCTTGCATTTTCGCGATGATCACGTCATCGTTACTATCAGCGACCAGTGCTTTTAATCGCTTTTAAACACAAAAGAATCGTTTTCGATATCATTACCTCTTTTTTATGCGCCCGAATGGCGGAGTAGCGGCCATCTGACAACGACGAAATTGCGCGCTTCGCTATCTGACTTTTTTATCATTATCATGAACTTTGTTTTGCGGACTAGAATTAGTTCTCGCGGACCCCTGGTGGCCTGCGGCCCACCGGTTGGGAACCACTGTTTTAAAGACAGCGAGATTCGTGGAATAATTATTGGTGCTCAACTGTAGAAGCGACACGGTTACCCTGCGCGCCAGCAACACCATGTGTTAAGTCGAGATTCTTGTGTAATTCATATTTTTGTCTATCTAACTAAATCGTGTTATCTATATCGTCATTATATGCTATCATTATGTAGTGACTACGTCACAATGTTGTTGCCCGGACAGAAAACAATTCAAATTTTCCCGCGTGCAATGTTACCACGAGCGAAGTAATAATCGGAGTCAATTATAATTGTCCCATCGCTGTAAACACTCGAACTGGTATCATCCGCTCGACAGTCTCAATTAATTAAATCATAATTCAATCAACACACTGCGTTGTACTTTCATCTCTACAGCGGACCACGGTCACGGTAAAGCGGATCCTAATCATTCATATAGTTGTAGCGGTAAAGAGTCAACTCAGAAACTTCTAAACTACCTAATGTTTATTAATTATGTCTACCGTGAAAGTTTATTGACCAATGCTATATCATGCCTATTCGTCTGCTTATTCATCAGTTATTATTTGCATATTCCAGTAAAATCTAGCGCCGTTGTTGTCTAAAAAAATATAGTATTTAATAATAATTTTAGAAAATATTCTCCCCATCCAAGATTACACTCCATATGTTATTACATTCCCAACAAATGTCTTCGCCTTAACGACCATTAGAGCGAATATCTTGCTCCATTCAATCTTCTCTTATCTTAGAGTTTCAGTTACCGTTCTACCATCGCAGAGGCCCAATGACGAACGGCCTTTAATAAAGCGAAACGGCCAATAATGGAAACGATAAGGACGCAATGTCAAAGGGTTGTGGTCGACCACCGCACGCATTAATAGGTTAACGAAGCATGTGTCAGGGATATACTTAGGAAATAATCGTTGGTGCTTCAGTGCTTTTAGCGTGGCTCCTGTCAATATTGAAAAGTAAACGGTAACACATAATATATCACCCGATATCGAGCAGAAGAATGGAATAGGTACATTTAAAAATATGTGCGTTTCAGCTCCGACGCGCGACTGGAGTTTACTATTTAAGTGCGATTGTCATTGAATATACAATATACGATTGGCATTTTTTTTTCATCCTCCATTTGAACTGGTTTCTTCCACATATTATAGTATTTTGTACTTTTATTCATTTCAATGTATATAAATATAAATATTAATTATAAAGCTAAACAAATTGATTGTTGATATTTGTATTGTATACTGAATACTGATATTACTTATACTAACATTGTTCTGAATAATAATAAACGTGCTGCCATATATTGTCAGGTACGTATATTACTGTGTTACGAAAAGTTATTTAATATTGAATTATTCTGAATAAATGGCGCTAACATTAATTCATTTATAAAAAAATGCTTTTTGCAACGCTTTTTGTTAACGCTCGAAAAAGTTTTTTGTTTTATTTCACTATTCTAAATAGTTGACTTGTCGTTTTGACAGTGCGACTTGTCGTTTTGACCTCACTTTCGAATAATTCGACATTGGCTATAATGTGGCTATTTAGTTTAGGTAAGGGTGAATATTTCCATAAGCTCAATTAATTTGGCAAAGTGAGGCATTTAGGTTGCAAGCTGATAGAGGGCTGATCTGCTAAGTTGCTGGCAGCTGTGCTGCTCTGTCGACCCAGTTGTATTGTCAGCTGTTCGATC
Organism: Micropterix aruncella; assembly: GCA_944548615.1. Classification (NCBI taxonomy): domain Eukaryota; kingdom Metazoa; phylum Arthropoda; class Insecta; order Lepidoptera; family Micropterigidae; genus Micropterix; species Micropterix aruncella. The sequence goes on from OX155973.1 coordinate 19,084,483, forward strand.
GTATTGCGATGTTTGTCTCGATCGATGATTGAGACGGGTATAGCTTCCGTTCTGTCTGTTTCGGTGCTTTTCTTTGGGCGTTGATCCACCGAGGTGTTTTCCTTAGACGCAGTGTACCGAGTACGAACAGTAGACCCATTCTCAAGTGGTAAGAGGTTGCGGGGATAGGGTGGGAGTGAGCAGATGGATACGTTACGGCCAACGCCTGGTTAGCAATACGCGCAGGTGAGGGTTGTCGAATTTCTCGAACGTTTGCATATCTGCTTCGGCGGACTAGCTGCCATACGGCATCCATATGCGCATTTTGTTCAACGGCAGCACGATTTGTGGTAGCGCTTAGGACTCGGGACTTCGCTCGCTACAATTTCAATGCTGTTCCAAGACTGTCTGTATTTTGTAAGATAAGACTGAATGTCTCTCTTTTGTTCTAAGATTGGTAATTTTGTTCTAATAAGTACTTTCTGTATTGGATGTGTAAGGTTGTTTAGCCGGCAAAAGTTGTTTGGTTGCTAGTGATAAGACTATATATTTTTTAGACATTTACAATTCCGTGAAGATATTGTATAAAAGTGCGTTGTGACTGTATCTGCGGACTTATTTAAAATATTACATCCCGAACATAAAAATATAAAAATGGCTCTACGCATAATCGACGACAATGGGCGATTATCTCGTATTGTTACAAAAGCAAAGGACAATAACAGCTCGATACGATGAAATTACGTATGTTCGGTGAAAGTTAAATATTCAACCTTTCCATTGAACTACAATAAAAAAACGCGCTCTTAAGCGAAGTTTATGGCGTTGCCATACCATGTAATGTAATCACTTTCTATTTTTTTGCAATCCGGGTTAGCAAAATCAGCGAATTTATAAGCAAAAAACCTGTGATTAATGATATATTGTATACTAGAAGGACGTAGAAATTTGTAAAATACATATTTTAGTAGCTTACTTAAATGTATACCATAACTAGCTTTTGCCTGCGGCTCCGTCCGCATTAACGACAACTTTCGCCAACTGTTTATTTTTTTCCTTGAAACCCTTAAAAGTACCCATATGCATATTCCGTAATCCAAATTATATTTTATCTAAACTCTATTATGAATATACTAATTTATTTCTTGCATTGGTCATTAAATTTTTAAAAATAAACAGTACTTACATAGTATAACGATGACATAACAATTCTAACATTACCACTCACTTCTAAATCGGTTCAAGCGTTTAGAATTTATAGTGAAATAAAAAACGGTAAACATTCAGATATGAACCCTGAACAAATTACACTCCTTTTTTGTTGGGCAGTTGTATATAACTAATGAAATGAAATGAAGTATATTTATTGTCCGAATTATGGGCAGATTATGTCTCATAAGTCCTATCGCAATACATAGATTGTCAATTTTACTTATTTTCTATGTTTATTAATAACCAATTAATTTATAACATTATCCTACCTAAAATATTATGCCGATGACATTAAATACAATAAAATTGAATAATACAAAAAAAAAACAAAATACTAACAATCTTTCGATTTTAAAATTTCGTAATGTATAGATAATATAAAAATAAACATAAAAAATAACATAAAAAAATACATAAAAAAATAAAAAAACGTACTCAAAAAATAACATAAACAAAACATAAAAATAAAGCCTGAAATAACATAAAAAAAGATATAACTTGACATAATCGAAACAGACCGGAATAAGCAGCTCTAACAGTGCTAATGATTTATCAATATGGTATATCAAGCCTTTTATGAAACATTATATTTCGCTTATTATTTTCTACACTGTATCGAACGAGAATTCAAGAGCATCGCGTATGAAAAATGCGGGTAATCCTGTCATGTACGTGAAATTATTATGAATCCCCAGTGTTTAAGCCGGAGATGCGAAACACCGTCATGAATATGTATGTGAGCCATAAATTACAAACAAACATTGTGTAGAAATAATGAAAGATGGGACCTTTTAATTACATTTTCGGTCACAAAACACTCGACATGGCTCGTAGAATTAATTAATTTTAGCTGTTTTGAAAAACTACATATTGAAAAAAAATCATATGAAAGATATGAAAACTAACTTTAGAGGCTGAAAATCATGTAGTTATTTGAAAACATATCGTAGCTCTATATGTGAGACTTCGTATATGCCAACGAGCAAACCTTTTAGGGCATCGAAGATACTAAATAACTTTGTTCATGAGATGTTTTTGTTTGCTGTGTAAATGGGACAAAAAAAAAATGAAAATACTAACGAATAAAACTGGCAAAGGGCTGTTTGCGAGGAATCACTACTGCAATGAGAAAAATATTGGATTGATTCTTACATTACCAATTTGTTATTACGATTTTAAACAGAATAACGACTTGAATTACAAGGAATTTTGTTGAAACTCCATTACTCGATTATATATATATATATATATATTTTTATTTATTTAGTACTTTATTCATATTTTTTATACATATAGCCACGTTATTACCAATGTTATAAAGTAACTCGGAAAAATTTAACACGCAAATGTAGCAAATGGTCAGTGCCCACCTAACTAGGACTATAATGTCCTGTATCTAGGCGGGTCAGAGTAAACGATTAAAATTAGCGATTTAATTTATAAAGAACTAAATTGACTAACGTTTTATTTTTAGCAATAGTAAATGTACCTAATTAAAATTTAATACATAATATAATATAATAATCTGTATCAATATTACAATGTATATACCTGATCATATTTCTGTAATAATATGGTAAGTACATAGATACCTAAATTCGATTATAAAAAATAATAAATATATTATGGTATAAACATATTTATATTAGAGTAGGTACAATATATAAATACGAATATAAAAATATTACGAAAAATAAGAAATACCATACGATATTTATGATTATATGCATAATACTTTATGTATATGTATACGATATTAGCTTTAAAATCAACAAGACAAGTTTTCGGATTTAGACCTCCCTAATTCAAATAACCATTTATTATATTACATTTAAACTATTGAATGTTCTTTAAGTGTTTCCATTTCTCTTCTATGTCATTATTTAGGCTGGGGTGAAGGAAGAAAGGTTGTCTCCTATCAATATTTTCCATACGGAAATATCAGTATTTTATTTTATTTTATTTTTTTTTAATTTTTTATTCCAACAAAAGAGAAAAACAGCGCACAGGTCTTAAGTTAATAAATAATGATAACAATATTACGGCCAAAATAGTCTCCTGGTAATATACCGTTAATGTGCGTGATGTGTAATAATATTTATATATTATGTTATATTATCATGTTCTCTCGATTTCTGAGTGTGTACGATAGAGTAGGATGAGTGTGTTTATGTGTGTGATTGTAATGTGTGTTTAATGGGTGTGTGTAAGTACATCTACGTGTATGTGTCAGTTGTGTATATATGAGAGTGTGTGATTCTGCACAGGTATGTGTCTGTTCAAGCTTTTAAGGTGTGGTCTATTACCGCTCTGATAAACTCGTTTTTGCTCATTGAGAAAATGTCAAGCTCCTGAAACGATTCGTCGTAGGCTTCCATAATTCGATGCAGAGTTGAATTCCTTGCTTGATTTGTATGGAGTCTGGGTACATTGAATACCCTTGGGTGACGAGTTCGGCGCGATGGGACGTTTAAGGCTATTCTGCTTAGAATTTGTGGGCTGTCGATATGATGCGAAAGTATATTGTGGAAGAACGTCATATCAGTCACTTTACGTCGCTGCTGAAGACTCAGCATTTCGAACCTTGCCAATCCGTCAGAATATGAGGTATATTCAGCGAGGGTTCGATGACACAAGTGCCTTACGAAGGTTTTCTGAATACGCTCTATACGGTCAATGTGTACTGCGGTGACCATATAGGTGACGCAAACTCCACTATACTGCGAACGTAGGCGTTATAAAGAGTGAAGAGCACATTAATATCGGAGAATGGTTTGCATGCTCTCAGTACGAAACCGAGAGCTCTGTAAGCTTTTCCCACCAAGTGTTCAATGTGTGTATCCAGCATTAATTTGTTGTCCAGCATTATCCCCAAATCCCGCACTACACTCTTCTCTACTATAATCTCTCCGCCTATCCTGTAGTCGAAATCATACTTTGATCGGTTACGAGTAAAGGATAACTTGCTGCATTTCGCCGCATTTAAACTTAATTTATTGAGAGAGCAATAGTCTGACATGCGAGCAAGGTCCTCCTGTAATCGATGACACTGTGAAATATCTTTGACCACAGAATAAACTTTAAGATCGTCAGCGTACATAATGCAGTGTGAGTGTTGGAAACAATCCTGAATATCGTGTATATATACATTGAACAGCAGCGGACCAAGATGAGAGCCCTGGGGTACACCAGATGGAATGTTTACATAATTCGACCGAAAACCACCCAGTACAACAGCCTGTCGCCTGTTCCTCAAGTACGATGAGAGCCATCGCAGTAGGTCGCCGTGTATGCCCACAGATTCTAATTTTCCAAGTAGAATACCGTGGTCGACGCGGTCAAACGCCTTCGAGAAATCGGTGTAAATTACATCTACTTGCAGTCTCTTATCCATGTTGACCGTGACAAAGTCGAGAAATTGGCATAGATTTGATGTAACCGAGCGTCCTGGTAAGAAACCATGCTGATTCTCAGGGAGAATTGTCCTAAACGAGGGCAGCAGGGAATCGTATACCACCTTCTCAAATAACTTGCTAATAACCGGAAGAATAGATATCGGTCTGTAATTAGATACTACATTCTTTGGGCCGGCCTTGTGAATTGGAACGACACACGCTTCTTTCCATCTCGTCGGAAAAATGCCCGCCTTATATATATATATAAAATGCCCGCCTTGTATATCCGTATAGTCCGACTATATCCGTACGTATCCTACTACATGCTGTTATGCTAGAAGCGAGATCGCAAGGTCGCGACGTAATGTAATAACGCGTAATGTAAGACGCTTTACGACACTGTAGCTACCGTCACGCCAACACCCTTACGCGTCTTGGCAATTCATACGCATGGACCACAGTCCGAGTTATGTACGTAATCCTTGTCGAATGCGTATTTCGGTGTTTAAACGTTATATTTTTCTCAGTGTAAGCACGTAAGTGATACAAGCGAATAAAATCATCAACTCATGGCTTCAATATGCCACCGCAATAAGAATTACAAGAAAACTACGGTTTGCGATATTTTACGCAATCATGATTTTACACCCATAACTATAAAAAAAGCAAAATCAAGTTTTTGGAGCGTAAGAGGTCTTACGATCCTAGATCGAAGATATGAAGTTATAGCTTAATATAAGTTTATATAAAACTTGCACAACAAAGCGGTATTTAAATCAGATATCACATATTCAAAACCGGTCATTTTGATATAGGAAGAATATTATTTTCACGAGGGAGAAAGTCATTATTTAACCTTAACACCTAACAGTCCGTGTATTTCAAATGTGTTAAAAAATCAGGAAGGGTTTTAAAAAAAAAACAGTGCTATTTAAGACATTTTTAACCATACAAGGCACACTAAAAGCTGTTGGGTAAATAAATTAAAATGATTTTTTTTCCAAAAAATACCAAACTTTTAACAGCTGTCTTGTAAAGTTTATAAAATTCTCATATTTTATAAAAAAAAATTACGAAAAAATGCGTGAGTTTTCCCCCTAATTTTCCGCCTCTAAAAAATGTGAAAGAAAACCAAAGTTTTATAAAAGTGGCTAATATGAGAGTTGTAAAAGTATATTCATATGAGTTATATTCACAATAAATTCTATCAAAATCAATTTATGATTAAAAAAACACTTTTTACTTTCCCTGCCCATCAACCGGTGAGGAGGGAAAATGTTGTGAAAGCGCAATTTTTTTTTTTCGAGAATAAAACAAAATTATCTAACCCCCTTTCTCTTAGACGATTAAGGCTCTAGGTGGAAGTCCTTATGTTTGTAGGTCTGTCTGTCTGTGTTTCTATGCGTATTCCACTACTTAATCCAATTGAGCTGAAATTTGTCATGCAAGCATCATTTGATCATGGCAATGGTTAAAATGATTGTGGTTGAAATCGGTCCACCAGAAGGCGCAGTATTAATATATCAATCTCGAGATATTGGATTTAGAGACTTGACATTTTGTACTCGGATGCCTTGTTAGACCAAAATCACAATGTGACATTTTTGTTGAAATATCCCATATACAAGCTACACTAATAATATTTAAATTCCGCCATATATTTTAATTATATAATAAAGCTATATGCTGGCGCTTGACCCAATAGATGGCTTGCGTTCGTTTCCTCAGCCCTTAGCCGAGAAACCAACCGCACCGCCTGAGACGTCACAATGGAACTCAACCGGGTTCGTCCACCGGTCGCGAGAGGGCGCTTATCGATGATATTTGTGGATTTCAATATTCGGATAAAATAAGTCCTTAGCTACTTGCCGGGAAAGTCCTGGGGTGACCCAACCGATTTTTAAAATATTTTTATTATATAACGCCATAATAATATTACGTATCTCTAAAACACAAAACAAAATGTGTTAAAAGGGCCCATCTACGTCTATATACATGCACCAAAAAATGGTTTAACATTCAAAGCACGCGGCTCGCATGACGAACCGCTAAATTCACCAAAGACCTTCAAATAATGAAAAGGATACAATTTTGAGTGTTTTTTTAAAAATTATTATTTTGGTAGATAATAAAAGAACGAGGGCATAACAATATGGTTAAGTTTATGCGTCAGTGATTTGGAAAGATACTTCTGTTATTATTTTTGTAAGGTGGTTCTAAATGGTCAATTTCACATATTTCAGTCATCTAACAAGTTCTTAATATTGGTTCTACAGGTCTTTCTAGTTGAAAGCTTTGACTTTTAAATGACAATGGGCAAAAATATATAGACTCTTGGTCCACCTCTCCAATAACAATAACATAGTTACCATTTGAAAGATCTACAATATTTATGACTACTACAACTTACCTCAATTATGAGCCGTTTCGGTGTTTAGAAGTTCGGAATCTTCTTAAGAGCAGCTAAATACACGAAAACCCCCGAGCTGATGATTTATTTAAAATATATTATTAGCAGTGAAGATCCATAACATATATATCATACTAATTTAGAGACCGCAATAAGAACCCAGCAAACAATCTGCACGCGGCAATCCCGAACTATACATTTTGACGTCCCTCGAATGCAGACCACTTTTGGGCAGAGGCATTTTGTGTACATAGCCCCCAGGATCTTTAATATGCTTGATGAAGATTTAAAAATGTATGTGCCGAAGTCTTCTTCTTCTTTTAAAGCCAAAATTAATTCCTGGCTAAAATATGACGCCCGGCAAAATATCCACAAATTAATATACCGAGACAATTATCCCTGACATTTCTTATTATTATTATTATTTTCTTTGACTTTTTTTATTTTTATTTATTACTATTACTTATTCATAAATTTTGGTGACTATTGTTTGATATCATTTGACATTTTATTTTATTTTTATTTTTTTAACACGATTATTTATTTTTGTGTTTTATTTCCTATTGTGATCATTAGTTAGTGATTATTAGTTATAATTTGTAATGGTGACGGGAATATATATATATTTCTTTTCCTTTTTATTTTTTTTTATTCATTGCCGAATATATGTGATATAAAAACTAGAGAGCTAGCTGCCCTGGAACAAGTCCTGGCACTTAGTTGGGCAGCAGCAGTACTTAAATGCTAATGCTCATATCGGCCGTGTTTAATTTTAATTTTAATTTTAATTACATATATATTTTTTTATTGATATGATTATTAGTGATACTTGTGCACTTGTAAATGAATTGTTAAATTAAATAAATAAATAAATAAAATAAATAGTATTATGATCAACGGTTACTGGGCACACCACGTTGAACAGCTGACCTTAGCATATTAAATTCGTCAGGAAACAGAGCGGGAATGAAATCATGAAACACATTACAGAGTTCAAGCAACATATTACAATATTTCTCCTCCTATGTTTGTACTCACACAGCATATGCAGTTTATGGTTTCGGAAATGGATGCGACGGATAGTTTTTAAAAATACAATTCCATCTTCTTCTTAAGTCGGCTCAGTACTTCAATATTAGTGACTCTATGACGCCATGAGATTTTCAAGATACGGCGGTATATACACGTTTCGAAATCCTCCAACCTTTTCGTCGTGTTTGAGTGAGAGTCCACGCTTCTACGCCATATAGTAGGACAGAGAAAATGTAGCAGCGGGTTATACGTAGCCAGCGGATTATAAGTCAAAATTTAGATCTCTATCACACAAAACCTTGCTCATTTTGAAAAAAGTTGAGAGAGCCATTTCAATACGGACGTTTATTTCTTGAGCACGGTCCCCGCTATCATTCATCCAACTTCCCAAATACTTGAAATTACTGACTTTCTCCACCAATTCTGTCCCTACATTTATTTATTTAATAATTAATTACCATAAAACATTGATTTGCTTACAAAAATAACAGGAACCGAACGGCAAAACATTAACCGTTTGCTTATTTGATTCTGCCACCCAACTGGGACTAGCCCGTTCTAGGGTGGACAGGACTCTAATATTACAATCAAGTTTACTTGATTGCTTACAAATATGCAAGGTTTATTAAAAGGTAATAATACTAAATTCCCCTAAAATGTGGTCTTCAAAATAATAATAATAATAATAATAAATATTAAAAGGTAATATAATAAATAAAATACAATTCCCTATAATCGGCAATAAATATAATATAAAATTCGATTAAATAATATAAATAAGGTTATATGTGAGAAAAGAAAGAAACAGTCATTAATATTTAATATATGTTAAGTAATATAGGATTCAATACAAGAATACCTAGTCACAAAGGACAATTCATTATCAAAATAATATATAACAACAAAGTCAAATATTTTTTGGTAGTTAGTTCAATGTTAAAATATACTCAATATACATGTTTAAAAATATGTTAATAATTTGTGCACCTAAGTTTTATTAAACATTTGATGTATGGTTAGTCTGTCATGATTCGATAACCATTTCTTTAATTTATTTTTTGAATTCCCTAAATGTCATAGAGCTTGGAGTTATGTTGTTGCGGCTTCTTAGAGATACACATGATTTATATTGTTATCATTACAGTACACATGCATTATATTATTATCTTTATTAGGAATAACAATAATTTACTTATTTAGAGCTTACATTTTAATTTACATTAACGCGTTGACTGCCAGAACACTTTTCAGGATTCTGGTCTGAAAATTAAATGTAATTAAACCTTATTATAATATTTAAAGATCTAATAAGTGTATATTGAGGGTATTAATTATTAAAAAGAATAAAGAATGTGTCTTTTCACTAAAGTAATTCCGAATTATCTCTTAATTTTGTTACATAGGCGTAACAAAAATCTTCTTGCTAAAGCCTACTTTGAGTTATCTCGTAGTTAGCAGTGAACGTGTTAAATGCAGAATTTGGGTAAGGGCGGAACCCGTACCAAGGTGAACACAAAAAGGCTTGTAAAAAGCTTTAAAATTACAATGTTATAGCCAAGAATCCAGTAGTAAAAAATGATAACATGTTATGCCAGGAACTGTTGCCAGTGATCTAGGCAATAGTCTGTTCTAAAGCGGACATTTATATTGTTGTAAATATACCAATATTAAAAAAAAAATAATAATTTTGGAGAATTTGTTAATATTAATATTATTAATTGTTACACGCTGGAAAATTGAATATAAAATTGATAATATAAAAGTTTTTGGTTTTCTTTATTGATATTATGTTTCATATTTATTATACTATTTATATATAGCCATACTATTTATATTGGAATTAATAAATGACTTGTTTGCAGAGCTAAAGATATTAGACATCAGGCAGGTATTTGCAAAGACAGTCTTTCTTAACTACATAAAAAGTAAAGATATTCACGTTAAAGCTGAGCATAAAATTTCAACGAGGAGCGCCACAACCTGTAAACACATTGTACAGAAAACCCGAACATCCTTCGCCCAAAGACACTTTGGCTTTATAGGGCCAAAAATTTATAACCATCTAAAAGAATCGATAAAAACATGCCAAAACACTAAGTCAATCCAATTAAAATCTAAAATTACACAACATTTACTTCAACTTGTTAGAAATGAGGTGGAAAAGGCTATAAGTCATATTTTAAAGTAAAGGTCTGCATATTATTGTCATACATTGCACTACACTTTATATTTTAATACTATTTATTTATTTGTTTTACAAAGTTCATATTACGACATTTTATATTAATATTTATTTCCATGACCATGCTATATCAATATTTTAAATATAATTATAAGTTTAATTTGCATTCGCTTATCTATTTTCTATTTTATCATATTTTGTATTTTTCATTTTAATATTATGAGCAGATGAATAAATCTTTGCCATACATAGAGTTTTCCTTGGTACGGGCTATGGCCTAGTTAGGCAGATTCTGCAACTAATACAATTGTAATTTATGTTTTTGAATGAATAAAATTATTATTATTATTATTATTAATGTATTTCTGCCATCTACAACTTTTTCTTAAATACACCTACCTACCTGTTCGCTGTAAGTTCTTAACAAAAAAATAAAATAAAATTATTCCTTAAATTTAAATATTTCATCAAGTCCAATTCCTCTAAGATTAGCACGGCAGTTTACTTTGCGAATTAGATAAAAACTCGTTTAAAAATGATTACTGATTTCCGGTTGAAAATTTTGTCAAGAAAGACATAGCTATAAAGTGCTTATGATATAAATGATGTGCGTGATCTGTATGTGTCTATTCCACGCAGTGTTTAATATTTCACGTTGCGCATTAAGGCAATAAAGTTGCGATGAACGTGAGGCCCATTTCGTCTCGGAAATTCGGTAAATTTCTTCGCTCGAGCACACTTTCCGCGTTCTCGCGACGCAACAGCGCACGATTAGAGCGGTTGCACACTTGCACCATCCGGTAATGTTACCGGAACGCACATCCCGAATATTTGTAAAAAAATGCAAATATTCATGATGAGCATTTAAAGAAAAAAAATGTAGAGCTTACTCGCGACTGTAGTTTATACTCTTTAAGTGCGATTGTCATGGAATATAGAATAGACATAGGGGGTAAATTAACGCATCTCTCATAATACTGAAAGCACGTTTATACTTGTATTCATATAAAATTGTTTGCTTGATTAATTGATTGATTCTGCCACCGCTATATGCCATAGATTATTTTTAAAAAAATTCTTATTTATTTGGTAATTTACAATTATCTACAGATATATATTTATATTTTAAAATTACAATGTCATAGCCGAGAATCCAGTAGTCAAAAAATGATAACATGTTATGCCAGGAACTGTTGCCAGTGATCCTATTTTAATATCGCCTAACTGGGCAATAGTCTGTTCTAAGGCGGACATTTAAATAATTGTTGTAAATATATTATAATCCAATATTAAAAAAAAATAAGTAATAAAGATTATAGAAAATTTTGGAGAATTTATTAACAAGAGTTATTATTAATTCTTACAAGCTGGAAAAATTATTATAAAATTGATATATATGTAACAGTGAAATTGATAATATAAAATTGATAACCTTAACATAATCATAAACAAAAGATGCACAATTTGCTAGTATTTAGATAGTCATAATTGCTTAAAAATAGAGTGAAATAGTCAAACATAATTATAAAAATTAAAAATTAGTAAAAAATAAAATGAAATGGGAATTAAAATACAAGTTGAGATGAAAGATATAAAATAACCATACCCTAATCATAATTAAAAAATATATTTACAAATAAAAAGTATGTAAGTTATCATAATTGGTTAAAAGACAGTATTATAACCCAACCTAATTATAGAAATTAAAATTAAGTAAAAAAATAAAAATGAGATTTAAATGAGTACATATTATATAGGTAGGGTTGTAGAGTATAACACAGAGTTGCGTACGCCGTCCATAAGGAATGACGGAATCCCGATAACTATCAGTTATCGTTGTAGTATACAGGCAAATATTACTTTTATTCTAAGAAATCCGTAACGTATTTACATTATTCAATAGACGATACAATTTAAATTTTTTTTTTTTTTTTTTTAATAAATTTATTCATAGAAAAAGATACATTTTTAAAAATATTACAATCTTGCCAAACTGGTAAACAGTTTGTTGGCGAGAAAAACTCTTATTTTTCTAGTCTTACACTTCTAATTTTGTGAAAATAAAACGGTGCTCTGGTAACAACGGATTTGTAATGCAGTAAAATGGCGGATGCCAACGTAAATTAATCAGATAATACATACTGAATTCAGCGTATATGCAGCTATGTACAATATCTTGGAAAATAATTGAAAAATACGAAAAGGAGGTCATAATGAAGACCTCATAATTTTCTATACGTATCTTTCTATACGTCGGGGACACCGTTTTAACGTCAGGGTCCTATGGATCGTCGCTGTTAATTTATTGTTCTTTAAGGTTGCGATACAATAGTCAATACCGAATCTGCCATTGCAGCACATTTAGGCGGTAACACCTGCGACGTAATGAAAAACAGAGAAGTTGCTTGATGGAAGGTTTAATAAGGGCTGTTTGTCGCGAGCCATTCTCGCGCCGATTATACATTTTTGCAAATGGCAACGATTACTGTTTTTATTACTCCGTCTACTTTATGCGTATGTCACCATTGATTGCCGTTGTGCAAGCGCGGGCTTTTGAATCTGACCCTTACATTTTATTGGGGCGTACTCGCTACAGACGCATAAAACTCTATTAAAGGACAGGATGTTTTATGAAAAGAAGACCTCATCTTTTCATAAATCTCTATGACCATAATCTAGGTGATTTGGTAGTTTCAGAAAAAGTATTAAATACCGAAAAATGCGAGAAAGCCACGTATACGCAGGGAGCGCTGAAATGTCCGAGTCGATTTTAGGTGCCACTCCGGCATTGGGGGAGTCAGTAGATCCATAATAAAATGATATCAGTAGGACATCTCGATCCCGTTTTCGAAATAAGTACCTACGCTTCGCCGAACCGCCAGGGTTGCCACAACAAATACACAATTCACATCTCATTAAAACAGAAATGCATGTCTTTATAATTATTATGTACGTTTATGTATTTTTGGTTTACAGATCAAGAGTCGGCTCCCAAAATTGTACTGTAACAGAATATATGAGTTAGTGCTGACTTTGTGTGACAGCATTCATCACTTGTTGCATGTGTTCAAAATACCTACATTTTAGTAAGTTAAAGTAGGTACTTAACAAAAACGCATCTAGCTACCTACCTACGCAATTATCAATCACATACCTATGCACCTACTTACCTAGACACTTACTTACCTATGCAAATGAACAATACACGTTACCTCGTAAATGTGATTTCGTAACGTAAATGTAAATATTGTTAAATGTAATTTCAGATAGGTTGCATTACAGCCTGTACAGAAAACAATCCACTTTTGTATACTTAGCTGTCGCGCGACAGCCCTGACTGGCTAGCACCGAGGCGCCCGAGAATCTATGTAGTGCGTACGGACAACGGGCGCTTGTATGAGTGCGAAATCGGTGCGTACTTTGGACTGTTCTTATTTTACTATGGTAGAACTGTCCGTCCGTCGGCGTCTGTGGTAATCCGGCTTTTGAGGGCGATTGCGCAAACGCGACTCATGACGAGGCGACCGGACACCGGACCAAAAGTAATTTCACTTTCATGCCACGTGAAGAGCACGCAACTGTGTAATATCATTGGAGTAGGTAAGCGTTACATACGCGGTCCACCGAACTGACCACTGACCACTACCATTGAATAAATTGCATATAGGTGTATATATATCTTCGTCCCTCTCCGAGGAGGCTACCAGATAGAATTTGAACCGTGAGGTGGGCGGTTAGGTGATAAATTTGGCCAAAACCACTCAAGCTGCACGGAACGATTAGGAACCGTTGAAGAAATGCAGATCGACGTGCTGCAGGCAATAAAAAACCAAGCGACCCACAAAACTGGCCAAGTGTAGTGATTATTTCGATGAATTACAACGTAAATATTATATAGAAGAATACTAAATAAGTTATGTTACATTAGGTCCTTACCTTTGAATTTATCGATTCTCAATACTAGCTAAGTTGAACTCAAATAAATATGTAGTGTTTATTTTATAATTAAATTATAATTTAAATTTACTTAAGTTAAAGCTAGTGAAGTCCTGTTTCGAAATCGGTTTTTCAATCGTTTTCGCGTCGATTGATGTTACTGATTGAATGAACGAAAGTCTCTTTATTGCAAAATAAAAACAAGGTACAATGGCGGACCTATTGTTACATAACAGTATCTTCCAGTCAACCAATATGCTGATGCAAAAAGAAGAGTTGGCAAACATTGAAGTACAATATGATACAAAAAGATATAAAATGAAATTTTAAATTATAGCAAATATTATGCATTTTTTGTTTATCTAAATCCAAAAGTAAATAAATATATACATTTTCTAGTAGGACATAATACACATATTATGCATACATATAAACTACCAAAATATGGTAAGGAAAAGGAGGGGATAACGGAAAGGTTACAATTTATGGTTCATATTTATTGTGAAAGGATGTGCTTTTTCAATGATTTCTTAAAGGTGGACAGCGAGTTAGCGCCTCTAATAGTTGGAGGAAGCTGATTCCATAGTCGAGCTGCATGTATAGAGAAGGAGTAGGTAAAATAAGCGGTTTTGTGTTTTGAGATACGTAGGATATTATTCTTACCTAAACGAAGTGGGTGACCATGACTTTCTAACCCGGTAAAAGCCTCGTTGAGGTAGGAGGGAGATGTGGGATTGTGCAGGACATTATATGCGAATTTCTCCGGTCCCGTATACGAAGCCATTGCAATTTTGCTCTGTACTCGGAAATATTGTCATACATCCGCAGATTGAATATGTACCTTATGCAAACGTTCTGTTGGCGCTCAAGCTTATCCAGTCTGGTTTTGGAGATATCCAGATATGCGACATGGTGTTAGGTTTCACTGATATCGTTTTGTTTACAACTATGGAATGTTAAAAAATACCGTTAGTTTGGTTTATGAGTTTCGCCGTGGCACTCATTATTACCATAGATACATACATAGATACTGATGGTGAAGTATTGTGTGTGAAAGTTATATATAGAAATGTACCTGTATTCTTTTTTGTAGTTTACTTTTCCCCTAAAACCGCTGATGAAGTATACATGTCTTTTTTAAATAAAGTAGAAGAACTTTTTGTTGCAGATAGGTTAAAAAATATTTGTATTATTGGCGATTTTAATCTGTTTTCTGCGTCGCAACATGTAAATAAATATTTTGATTACTTTTTATCTTTATGTAACTTTAAGCAACATAATAATATTTTAAATTCTAATAATCGATGTCTAGATCTGGTGCTCTCGAATTTCCAACCTGATACCGTTACGGTATCCGAAGCCTCGATAGAGTTGGTGCGAGCTGACGGCTATCATCCGCCGATTGATGTGAGCATTGTACTGCGCCCAGCGCGTACGCATATTCAGCCGAGCGACAATCAAAAGTATAGCCCTACTAGTGGTAATTGTCTATTCCGGAATGAATGGAACTTTAAAAATTGTAATTTTACTCAGTTGTACACTTTTTTTGAAAATTTTGATTGGAAATTACTATACGATTTAAGTAACGCTAACGATTGCGTTGATTATCTCTATAGTGTCATCTACAATTGTTTCGATAGCTGCATTCCAAGCAAAAAACGGACTGCATTGACCAATAGGTATATTTATCCTAAATGGTTTAATGGCGACATTATCCGTGATATTCAATCGAAGTCGTATCATCACAAGTGCTGGAAGCGGACCGGTTCTCAGTTTCACAGGGAGCGTTTCGAAACTTTACGGTGTAGAGTTAAGCATAAAATAAAAGACTCTTTCAATTTGTATATGCACAATATTGAGACGTCTATCCGAGAAGATAGTTCACGCTTTTGGGAATATGTTCGTAGTCAGCGAACTGCTGGTGGGGTACCCCTGAATGTGGTCTATAATGAGGCTACATATTCGGGTGCTGCAGCCGCTGATGTTTTTGCGAATTACTTCTCATCAGTGTTTCTACCGAACATACCGGCCTTAGACGCTGTCGCCGCTGAAGCGACTATTATGTCGAGTGACGCAAATTCTTCATGCGTCAACGTCCACAGTATCACTAAAGATGATATTCGGTTTGCAATACGCAAGCTGAAATCAGTCCGCACTATTGGACCTGATGGAGTTCCTCCTTATGTTATTAAAGCATGTTGTGAGTCTTTTATACAACCCCTGATGTATATATTTAACAGATCGTTGGAATCTGCAGTATACCCCTATAAGTGGAAGATATCTAGAGTAGCTCCAATACCAAAAAGTGGCGATAAGGTGAAGGTTCATAATTACAGGCCGATTGCAGTGTTATCAGCCTTTCCTAAGCTTTTCGAGACGATTCTTCACCGAGAAATTTATACCCAACTATGCGGTACACTATCGGATGCCCAACACGGGTTCCGTCCTAATCGTTCCACAACTACCAACCTATCCGTTTTTACAGATTATGTTACTGATGAGTTGGATAGCACCTCAAGGGGACAAGTGGATGTCGTGTATTTGGATTTCAAGAAGGCCTTTGACAGAGTCGACAACGATGCGTTACTCCGAGAACTGGCTGCTGCTGGATTCTCGAGTAAACTGTTGAAACTTTTCGCAGATTACTTGGGGGGCCGCCAGCAATTCGTTAAATTTGGCAATTTTGAATCCAAACTATACAACACTCAATCGGGGGTTAGCCAAGGATCAAACTTAGGGCCTTTGTTATTCAACTTATTTGTTAATAATCTGAATAAAGTAGTCACATCTGCACGTTGTCTAATGTTTGCTGATGACGTCAAATTGTTTTTATCAACTGGAAGTGCTGAGGCCTGCGAGCTCTTCCAGCGTGATATTGATGCAGTTTATGCATGGAGCCAAGCTCGTAACCTTCACTTCAATATTAACAAATGTGCAGTGATGACATACACAAGGTCGCCTGATCATCTGATGTATGATTACTCCATCGCTGGATGTGTGCTTCCCAGAGTTACTGAAGTCAAGGACTTGGGAGTTTTTTTCGACCCCAAGTTAAACTTCAAGGAACATATTAGACAACTATCTACAACTTCTTTCAAGCTTCTAGGGTTTTGTAATACGGCAATCCAAACACTTCAATAATATTCGGGTTATGCGCACGTTGTACAACTCGATTGTTAGAAGTCGCATGGAAACGAATGCACCTATTTGGAATCCACATGAAGATACTTATACCCTCATGCTGGAAAAGGTACAGAAGTGTTTTTTGAGATTTCTGTACTTCAAGCAGTACGGATATTATCCATTTTTGTATCCGACTGCATTTATCACAGGCATGGTTGGCTATAATTCTCTCTGTCTCAGAAGAGAAATGCTGACCATGTCCTATGTTTTCAATCTAATTCGTGGTAAAACTGATAACCCTAGCTTACTAGCAAAGGTGGATCTATTCATACCAAATAATTATCTCCGTACTCGATCGCACCATCTTTTCGCGGAGCCGTTCTCGCGCACTAACCTTACGAGGTGGAACTTGTTGGCGCGTGCTTTGCGGCGCTTAAATGAAATTCACTCGATGGCACCAGATTTCGATATTTTTACCGCCAACCCTCACTTGTTTAAATTGCAAGCTATTAATTATTTATTTTTACATGATAGCTAGTATTATACGTATCATTCTATTTGTATAGTTATGGTAATATCTTTATTAATTTTACTTTTCAATGCATTGGTTTTACTGTTATGTTGATTAGTAATAATTGAATAAACAAAAATAAATAAAATAAAAAAAATAAACGGCCGTTAGAATAATTTCGCGCATCATTTCGCGAATATTTCTTGTAAACATTCCATTGTCAAACATCATCATTTTTTTTCCAGAAATCATATATTTTTTTATTGGTTTTTATGAGCAAATATCGAAATATTTTTGTATGTAAATAAGCTAAACAAAATATATCATTTCATATAGAATCTAATAAAGATCACGATAGTATTTACAATTTCTAAATAGGGTTCCGTATTTTTCCGTAAGACAAGTACAAGTTAGAAATGCCGAGTTTTTTTCACTTTTTCGAATTTCTCATATTTATTCATAATTATCTAAATGTTTTACAAAATGAAATTTCAATATTCTATATACGAAATTTCAATGCGATCATTGCACAGTTATTATTTTTATGATTGCTATAGTAACTCCATAGTTATAGTACTTTTTGTTGAGCGTGGCGATATTGCAAGAAATTCCAATAAATTGCCGCGGTCTGCCATGAAATTATGCCGCTACTCGAAGGGTTAAAGAACAAGCCCCGTGGATGTCCGGAAATGCAAGTCAATAGTGAAAACGATAGTGGAACGGGAACCATTTGGTGTAAGTGACAAAAACATCTTAATTCATTTGCGTCAAATTGGAAAAGTGAAAAAAGTCGAGAAGTGGTCACCGCGTGAATTGAGTGAAGCCCATCAGTAAACACGCAACAGCAAAGACGGTCGAAAAATTGGAGGAGCTGCGACTGAACACTCTCTGTCACCGACCGTACTAATTTCCACTTTATTCGGAACTAGCTGCGCCCAGCGGTTTCACCCGCGTGGTGATGGAAAATTGTGATAATGATGATAGAAAACCATATATCTTTATAAATTATAGCCTATGTGTTATTCTGGTGTGTAAGCTATATTATTGTAAAGTTTCATCAAAATCCATTCAGTAGTTTTTGCGTGAAAGAGTAACAAACATCCATACATACATACAAACTTCGGCGTTTATAATATTAGTAGGATAGTAGGATAGAATTTCAATTTCGAATGTCAATTTCTTAGATTTTTTTCCTACTTACTTGACAGTTATCGTTATATTTTAGATAATTCACACTATATCTTTATAAATTATAGCCTATGTGTTATTCTGATGTGTAAGCTATATTATTGTAAAGTTTCATCAAAATCCATTCAGTAGTTCTTGCGTGAAAGAGTAACAAACATCTATACATACATACAAACTTCCGCGTTTATAATATTAGTAGGATAGTAGGATAGAATTTCAATTTCAAATGCCAATTTCTTAGATTTTTTCCTACTTACTTGACAGTTATCGTTATATTTTAGATAATTCACACTATATCTTTATAAATTATAGCCTATGTGTTATTCTGATGTGTAAGCTATAGGTATTATTGTAAAGTTTCATCAAAATCCATTCAGTAGTTTTTGCGTGAAAGAGTAACAAACATCCATACATACATACAAACTTTCGCGTTTATAATATTAGTAGGATTTAGACAAATTCTTGTTAGGAATAAAATTCAATTCCGTTGAGGTAGTCAAAACCGCCCTTAATGATTTTATTGATTATCCCTATTAAATTATTTTTAGCAAATGAATCAATGGACTTGCCATAAAATAGCGGATGTGCATCGATACCAATGATAAAAATGTCGATTACATATATTATTTTTTAAAAACATTTTCGACATAGAACGGCAATTTCATTGGTATTGACTTTTTGGATTTATCGACTACAACGGACGAATCCGTCTCCCCAGGAAGTTTTAACGATTGCGATCATTGCGATTGTGATTTTGATCGAGAGAATCCACGAACTCGCTCCACCACGGCCCGCCAGAGTCCAACGTCTACGCTGAGAAACACCCAGCGGACCGTCTCGCCAGTGATTACCAGTTGAGGCCAGATTTCTCCGGCCTCTCGACTGGTTAAGTCTCCACGACCCACGTCCGTCTTCGTGGCCCTGAGTTGGCCATGAAGACCCATTCTGTTCAAGGTTGGTCACACTCACGGGTCAACACCCATCCGGCGGCCTCCACGCATGAAGTGCGAGCCCGAGCAGGACTCTGGCCTTAGGGCTAGTTTCCCCTAGTAATCAACCCTCTGGCGCTCCTGGACGGTCTGCGCATCGTGCGGCGTAAGCCAATCGATTGTCCACTCTGACTAACAGTCGGGGGAGTCTGAAAGCAGTACTATTTTCTATAGAGCGGGTGTGGTTCCGGACCTTACGGCGACTGCTCTTGAAACGACCATCAACTACCCGATCCTGGGTGAACAGCCGGGCAATGGATGCCACGGTCCGCGATAGATTCGGTATACACCGTTTCACCGCTTCGTAAGGGAGAGGACCGCGCAAACGACCTTGAACTCGTAACCAATTGAGAGACCGGAGTAATCTGGTTGCAATCGGAAGTAAGGGCGTGAGTGTAAGCCCGCTGGGTAACACACCTTGTATCTCGCGGTTAAGGCGTTGGCCTCTTACGGGCACGTGGCGGAGCTTGACGGTGGACTGTTTTGTCCAAGTCTTCTGCGCTCACTTCACGGGAGATAGAACGACTAATCGTTAAAACTTCCTGAGGTGACGGATTCGCCCGTTGTAGTTGACAACTCTAGTAGTGCCTTGCCGTCAATATCATAATTACGTACAAGCGGGGCGTCACCCCGCGAGTACATCATGATATAACATTTTCCGGTAGTTTATTGATTCATAAAGAAAACGTGGTGATTTTTAACTATAACATATATACAAAGAAGGAAAGCCATAATAATATTCGACAATGTATCAAAATAATAAAAATATTTAACGACTTCTAACTGACAACTAAACTTATTATTACTTGATGATAATAAATGATACTGATTATAAAGATGATGTAACGATTTTTAACTATAAATACGTGAAAAACTATAATAAATAACATATTAGTCGATGTAGCAAAATAAAAACATCTATAATAAATTCTAAGGCAAAAATATCCTTATCATTACAAGATGACGATGATGATAATGATAAATTAAAATGATCTTCTCCATTTAATGGATGAAAAAAAAACGTAGGAAATATCCCTTTCTAAGTAAGGCATGGAACACTCGGCGGGCGAGTGAAACTTGGACTTGATCTGTTATATTTTTGCTGCTTCCGTTTATTTTTTATAAACCTTTAATTTTAGATGACGTTACTTCATGGCCACCGAACGGATGAACAGTTAAATTGATTCAATTGATATATTTGATTGTAAAATTACGAAGTGACCTGTCCATAGCTAAAATTTATGACGCACAAACGAACAACGAAACCACAGTAGATATATGAGCTAAAGCAGTATGGAAACTACGTACAAACGATCGAAACGAACGCACTCACACAGACGCACGCTTCAACAATAATCTAAGCACCTGTCGGCGTGCTGTCTGTCGTGGGTGCCACCATTTAAAGTGTAATTCAATGGTGCCACCAAAGGTAAGAATGATTGATTGTTAAGTTGCTTATCTATACTACTATATGTCTAAAATTCTTGAGGGCAGTATATGTATGTATGTCTTTCTGTATGTTTTGATTTGGCTCAAAAACAGCTGAACCGATTTAGGTAAAACTTCATCAAGGTTTTTTTAGAATCTCAGAATTAAAAAAGGCATTATTGGGTTCGTTTGATTTGTCTTCACAAAAACTATAACCTTGTGTGGTGCCCAGGGTCTGATGATGGAGACGGAAGGTGGCCATAGGAACTCCAAAACTACACACGATAAACCTGTCATGTTTGGGCTCGTTTGATTTGTCTTGACAAAAACTATAACCTTGTGTGATACCCAGCATCTGATGATGGACTAACTACCTATCCGCACGCAGTGTTGGCCATTTTTCTTTTGTGGACGCACTTCTGTGAGCGCCGAAACGCTTTATCCGATTGAGCTGAAAATTGGCATGCAGATTGTGGTTCAAATCCGTCCACCCAGCGTTGGCTCCTGACTAGAGGACTCTTCAACGGTAAACAGCAGAGACCCAACATTTTGTATACGCACTCATTTATGATAGCAACTTCGAAGTTTCACCATGACATGGCTGATCTACCCTGTGTTGGCTCCCGATGAGAGAACTCCTCAACAGTCAACAGCAGAGACTCAAAATTTTGTATACGCATTTAATTATGATAGCCCCTTCTAAGTTTCACTATGACATGGATGATGAACCCTGGGTTGTCTGGGATGAGGGGACTCCTCAACGGTCAACAGCAGAGACTCAAAAAATTTTATACGCATTCAATTATGATGGGCCCTTTCAAGTTTCACTATGACATGGCTGATGTACCCTGGGTTGGCTCCCGATGAGGGGATTCCTTAACGGTCAACAGCAAAGACTCAAAATTTTGTATACGCATTCAATTATTATAGCCCCTTGCAAGTTTCACTATGACATGGCTGATGTACCCCTCAACGGTCCGCAAACGAGACTGCAAACGCGAACGCAACTGAAGACGCAACTGCAGACGCCACCGTAAACGCGACCGAAAACGCAACCTCAAACAGCTACGTCGACGTCCATTGCGCAGTCGCTTTCTAGAGAGTGATTGAATCCAAATCGGATTCGGCATCCGACTAGTTTGAATAGTGCGACGACATCCGATCAAAAGTCGGCTGTGTCACCCCAAGACTTTCCTGTCAAGTAGCCAGGAACTTAATTAATCTGAATATTAATACCCATCCCCGTCCTCAACCTAGCGCCACACATTAACCCCCCCCCCCCCCCGATGGTAATGATGATGATGAAATAGAAATAAAAATCTAAATCGAAACCGAAATCGAAATAGAATACTATCGAAAACGAAATCGAAACTCGTATACAAAATTTTGGGTCTCTGCTGTTGACCGTTTAGAAGTTACCGCATCGCGAGCCAAGCCATGGTTCATCAGCCATGTAATTGTGGAACACGGAAGGGGCTATCATAATTGAATGCGTATACAACATGTTGGGTCTCGGCTGTTAACCGTTGAGGAGTTTCCTCATCGGAAGCCAACCCAGGATACATCAGCCATGTCATGGTGAAACTTAGAAGGGGCTATTATAAGTGAATGTGCATATAACATTTTGGGTCTCTGCTGTTGACCGTTGAGGAGTTCCCTCATCGGGAGCCAATCCAGGGTTCATCAGCCATGTCATGGTAGAACATGGAAGGAGCTATCATAATTGAATGCGTATACAAAATTTTGGGTCTCTGCTGTTGACCGTTGAGGAGTTCACTCGTTAAGAGCCAACCCTGGGTACATCAGCCATGTAATGTTGAAACTTTGAAGTTGCTATCATAATTGAATGCGTACACATAATTGTGTGTCTGTGCGGTTGACAGTGGAAAAGTTTCCTTTTTCGTGGGGTGTCCGCTGAAATGTGAAGTGCCGTTTGCGCAGATCTATTTTCACAAGTTTGCTTATCAGGATCCGTCCGAAAGCCGCGAGATGTTTGATCTTCCAAAATAACTATTTTATTTAAAGTGTTATTTGAACTTGAAGATATCACAAGAGTAGGTATAAAATTAATATGTTCAGATTTCCGTGTCCTTCTCCTCCTCACATTGGCTCGAATACATCCTCACATTGGCTCGAATACATCCTCACATTGGCTCGAACTCGAACATGCACCGTCATTTATTGGCAAGTTGGGTGTTGGAAATGCATTGCCAAATAAATATTTTACAGTTCTGTTTTTAGAAAACTTAATACAATATTTTTTGAAGTGATCCTCACGGATTCTGTATTGCTGCCTTATTTTATCATCAACAAGTTTTGTAAGGAGATCTTCTCGCCCGACAGCTTTTAACACCACTTCTGTGGTCTGAAATAATAAATGAAACATGAACCTATATATTTAATTTGTAAACATAATTATTCAATCACTATAATAGGTTGCTCAAACGCACCGTTTATGCGATATGTGCCTATTCTGTGCAACTAATTAAAAAAACACTTAACCATTTACGTAAAATGTCAAAACGAGATAAATAGTTAGGTACCTATTCTGTACAATTTACTAAAAAAAACTCATACACAACATAAAAAAAATGGTTTTGTCACCCCAAGACTATCCTGTCAAGTACACAGGAACTTAATTCATCTGAATATAAATATCATAAATCCTATCACAACCCCCCTACCCCCAACCTAGCGCCATTCTTTAACCGTCGAAAATCGAAATCAAAATTGACTTTGACTTCGAATTTTTCGACTTTTTAGACTTTACAACTTTTCCGACTTTTCCGACTCTTTCAACTTTTTTAACTTTTTCGACTTTTTAAATTTTGTGTCTGCTGTTGACCGTTGAGGAGTTCCCTCGTCGAGAGCCAACCCAGGGTACATCAGCCATGTCATGGTAAAACTTGAAAGTTGCTATCATAATTGAATGCGTACACAAAATTTTGGGTCTCTGCTGTTGACCGTTGAGGAGTCCCCTCATCGGGAGCCAACCCAGGGTACATCAGCCATGTCATAGTGAAACTTGGAAGGGGCTATCATAAAAATGCATATACAAAATTTTGATTCTATTCTGTTGACCGTTGAGGAGTTCCCTCATCGGCAGTCAACCCAGGGCACATCAGCCATGTCATGGTGTAACTTGGAAACCGCTATCATAATTGAATGCTTACACAAAATTTTGGGTTTCTGCTGTTGATCGTTGAGGAGTTCCCTCGTCGGGAGCCAACCCAAGGTACATCAGCCATGTCATGGTGTAACTTGGAAACTGCAATCATAATTGAATGCTTGCACAAAATTTGGGTCTCTGCTGTTGACCGTTGAGGAGTTCCTTCGTCGGGAGCCAATCCTGGGTGGACGAATTTCAACCACAATCTTTTCAGCACATGCCATGACCAAATGATGCCTGAATGTCAAATTTCAGCTCAATCGGATGAAGCGTTTCGGCGCTATCGTCGGAGAATACACACAGACACAGAAGTGCGTCCACAATACTTTCCTTGACAGGAAAGTAATAATAAATTATCATCAATTTAGGTACTTTACTTACCTAATGAAGTCTTTGGAGTAATTGAAAAATGATATGTTTTTAATAATTCTAGTATTGTTCAAACACATACTACAGTAAACCATATTTACACTTGTTTACATATGTTAAAACTAATTGAATCAAACGTAAAAATAACAACACGCGGGCGCCCTAAGCTTTGTCAACTGGCTAAGCCGATATAAACCGGTTTCTCCACGTACGTACGAAGCCGCAAGTAAAAACACACACACGCGTCTCAAGCTTGTAGTAGTGTACCTATCAATCGCGGTTGTATTAAGCTTTGTCTCTGTTCCGTGTATCTACCGTGTGGTTTCCATACTGCTTTAGCTCATATATCTACTGTGACGAAACGTTATCATAACATTGAATTAAATTACATAACAGATTTGTCGCAATTCATGCCAGGCAGGGTGGTCAACTTTTACAGCGGCCATAACCGGACACCAACATTCTGGTCACCTCGCCATACTAAAATCTAGCAAGTGCAGGTAAGATTCATTAGTTAACATGTTTTATTAATCGACTTCAAAAAAAGGAGAACTCTGCCATTTATGAATCGATTTGGCAAACCATTTTTTTATTTGAAAGGATATAATTACATATTGGTCCCATTTTTATCAAAATCCTGTTCTGATGATGGGATCCATTAGGAATTATCATTTGATTAAATATTATCAAATATTATTTATCATTTGAAGTTGAAAATTTACATGTTGGTTCAATTCTGATGACAATGCATTTTTTATGGTAAGCATGACCTGATTCTACACCATGGGTTGGCTCCCGAGAAGAGGACTCTTCAACGGTCAACAGCATAGACACGAAATTTTGTATATGCATTCAATTACGACCGACCGTACTAAGTTTCACCTAGACAGGACTGCGGCATCAAGGGTTGTCTTCAAACAAGAAGTTACATAGTTATAGTACTTTTTGTCGAGCGCGGCGATATTGCAAGAAATTCCAATAAATTGCCGCGGTCTGCCATGAAGTTATGCCGCTACTCGAAGGGTTAATAACATGCCGCCATTTTGAAACAAAACCGTGGTTATCTATCATCTGCTTTTTAAATCTCGGCATTACAAAGCACACACACATATCGTCACACATGCAGGCACATATCAGACAAACATTTTGACGTAATCACTTTTAAATCTACACTGTGAAAAATATTGAATATCTTCTTAAATTACCTTTATTTTACCCGGTTTTATGCAGAATAACGATGTTCTAATTATAATTTTATTGAATTACAGTGAATTTTGTTGATTTTACCATTATAGATGATTGATTAATAAAGACGTTGTCATGTTTTTTAATTATTGTAACCTATATTTTTCTTTGACTCTATATAGTCTTGGAAAATATTTGGAATCTATAGAGTTACAGGTTTTTATATTACCAAATAGTAAAAGATTTATTTTGTTAATTACCAACAGTGGCCTTTATTATCCAGTCAGTTATTAATATCTTCCTATTAGTTTATCAGTTAAAATTATCAATTATTAATTCGACAACATTCAAAAATACAAATTACACAATAAAATAATAACATAATCAAATAATCAAAGAGGTGGAAAAATTATCAAATGGTGAGTAATATGCTCATATATTATTAGCAATGCAGACTTTATGTCAGGGTCGGCTCCTAGCTTGATCTATATATATGGCGTATCGCATGGAATCGCCACACCGATATTCGCGGTCGGCTTGGAACGGTTGGTACCACTCTCGGGATCTGGTAAGGTTGGTAAGCCCGGATCTCGGCGAATGTTTTCGGGTTCACTCGTTCGTCTTCGGAGGCCGGCTGGTCGCTGCTTCGAGCCGGAGTCGAGCAGGTAGGCGGGTGGTACGATGCGTCGGCTATCGTACGATAGTATTGGCGGCCGCGCAATCGTATTTTTCTCCCCGACGATTGTCTGGAGATACTGCCGCTGCTGATGTGGAGACGGGGCCGAAGGGCTACCCGAGTGTCGTTCCTGCTTGAGGGCGGTTCGCTGGAGAGCATGGGCGGCGCCTCAGGCTTCGCCGAAAATAGGGCGACTGATAATCGCCCCTGCAAAAGTCCCTGCCGGAAGAACGTATCCGTCAGTATGCGGGATCCAGGCAGTGGAAGGCATCACGGAAGGGAGACGGCACTCCACATTCCGGACAAGCCGCCCGAAGGCCGGAAACTCCCGTCGAGCTATGCCCGCCCCAGGGAATCTAGTTCTCACAATATCAATTATCAAACGAACACTCACCGGAGAAAATATTGAGGTCCTATCTATAAGTTCTGGACTTCTCCGGGACTTTGTCTGGCTCGTACGATTTCTCGAATTCGAATGGAAGGAGTTCTAGCAAGGGCAGTCGATTTCGAGAATATTCCGCTTAGATGAGGGTTTGCCTATCGGATTTCCCCGCGTACATCTCAACGCTGATTTCCGGAATTATTAATAGCGCTTAATATTGCGTGTATGTATTTTATTAAAATAAAGGAATTTTACCACTACTGAAAACATATCTTATTTATCCCGGTTATTCCCTGAATTCATTAATATTTGATAACCAACGCTAGAAGGCAGCGGCTCCCTCCTGTATCATGCTGAAATTGAGTGTATAAAGGCAAGAATTAATTTACTCGGCGACTACTCAAATAACTACGATTTATTGACTCATCTTCAATCTCTAATTATGACTTTTTCATTTTCATGATTTTGATTCGCAATCGTATCCAATAGTCGTACTGGCAACGCGATGTCCGTCTTTACGTCACTCGCCGCAATGTTGCTCGCTTCTGAACTCGGCGCTTCAGCTGTCAAAACTATGCGTGCGCGCCGGCTTCGATACGAATGTGAGAAAATGCGTGAAAATAGTGAAAACCCGCAGGAAAACACAGAGCTCGTGTTACACTATATATGTATATATATATATATATATATATATATATATATATATATATATATATATATATATATATATATATATATATATATATATATATATATATATATATATATATATATATATATATATATATATATATATATATATATATATATATATATATATATATATATATATATATATATATATATATATATATATATATATATATATATATATATATATATATATATATATATATATATATATATATATATATATATATATATATATATATATATATATATATATATATATATATATATATATATATATACAAAGGCAATACTATTATAGTATTCGACAATATAGCAAAATAAAAAAAGTATACAATGACTTGTAAGGCAAAAATGATTATTACTGATTATTACTTGGTGATGGCGATAATCAATAGTGATAATTAAGAAGATGATGCAATATATTTGTTAAATTTAAATACGTAAAAAACTATAATAAATAACATGTCCGACAATGTAGCAAAAAAAAAAAAAATTCTAAGGCAAAAATAAATTTATCATTACTCGATGATGATGATGATGATGAATTAGTGATCATATGGATGAAGCAATGATTTTCAACAATAAATAGCAAGGAAAGACTATGATAATATTAGACAATGAAGCAAAATAAAAAAAGGACTACTCTATTATTTTTAATGATTCGTAATTCAAACCGTTGATCGTCTTCCATTTTATGTATATGTTTATGTTATGTCAAAAGTTGTGAGTTTTATAAACTGATGTACATAATTTATTTAGATTGTTGAATTAGTTAATTAAATCTACTTAATTGAATTAGTTAATTAACCTAGGTAAACTTATAGCATTGTAGCCTACGCGTGTAGTTATGCAGCAGCCCGTACGCACAATCATGTGAAGCTCTTTCTCTCTCTCGAAAGTACCCCCAGCTGTCAGTCGACAATTAAATCCAATATTTCTCCCACTATGGACCTCTAGCGGAATCAATAGGCATTTGTTTCAGCCAAGAAACAAACCTGGATAAACTTCATTTTATAAAAACAAGAAGGTGCCATAGAAAGGAAATTTAAACAAAAATATATACATTTATTGAAATTCGTTATATAATATACGCTTTATATTATTGCAGCTATATTTTTAGGGTTCCGTACCAAAGCGCGCAAATGTAACCCTATTGGAGAAACCTCAGTTTTGAGAAACGTCAGTTAAAGCTTGGCCAGTTTTAAATCTATCCACATGAAATTTGCCCAAAATAAGTGTTTTTTTTTTATTAACTTAATAAAAAAAACTCAAATAGGTTGTTTTTTCCTTAAACAATCGAGTCGGGTATCGTTCAAAGAGCTTATTTTGCCAATATCTTATAAGAGTATATAATTGTCAAAATACCATCGCTATATTTGTTCTATATTTGTTGCTAAAATTAAAACAATAGTATTTTTAAATCAGCCGAATAAGCCATTTATAAATGATACATCATTCGGCATGGTAAAAAAATCGGCTATGTCACCCCACGACTTTCCCGGCAAGTAGGCAACCCCCCACCCACCTCCGCGCCAACCCAATCTTCCCCCGTGCGCCAATTCGTAGTTTATTTGTAGTATTTTTCAGTGTTATCTAAAATGGTATTTTTACAAAAAATATGTAGTATTTTCTTTAATATGGCGTATTTTATACATTATTTATGTCGCTTGTATATGAGATATTCCAACCAACATTTCACAATGGAAACCAGGCTCAAAGGCTGGTGGTCCGATTTCAACCATAAACTTTTCATACCTTCGAGCCACGGTCGAAAATCGGACGGTTGGCAGCCCTGGGCACAGATTTCACATACACCTGAAGCATTTATAAATATTACCTAAACTGATATTGCATTATGCTAAAAGGGCAATTTGGCATACCTATCACGACATTGTGTTTTTGGCAGTGTATCAAGATGGAGTTAATTATCGGTTTAGTAGTGCTGTTAGTAGCATCGTACTGGTATTTAAAGAGCAAGTACGATTATTGGAATAAGAGGGGAATTAAGACAATGCCGGTTGTACCGCTCCTGGGATCGTACGGGGATTTCGTTTATGGTATGGTTAACATTGGTTTGAGGTACAAGAATATCTATGATAAATATCCTGATGAGAAGTACGTCGGTATGTTTAAAGGAGATACTCCTGAACTGGTAGTGAGGGATCCAGAAGTCATCAGAAGTATAGTGAACAAAGATTTCAGTTATTTTCAAGATCGTCCTCGCGATCCTAGCGATACATCACCTCTCCTTAACAACTTGTTTGGATTGCAAGGAGAGCCATGGGTGGCTTTACGCAAAAAGTTATCACCGACGTTTACATCATCGAAGATGAGACAAATGTTTCCATTGATTGTGGAATGTGGTGAGCAACTGCAGATGCTTATTAAAGATCTCATGTTGGAGAACGATGAACAAGAAGTAAGAGAGCTAATGGCTAAATTCACGACTGATACTATAGGCACTTGTGCCTTCGGCTTAAAAATGAACTCAATGTCTGACGAAACTGCTATATTCAGGAATATAGGTCGACAACTTCTGGCACCTAGTAAGATGAGACACACAATGGACGTTTTTAAAATTGCTATACCGAAAATACTTCGGTTGTTAGGGATAAGTTCGACTCAGTTAGGGTATTTTGAAGACTTTTTCCTAAACCTTACGAAACGGATTATTGAAAGCAGGAAGACAGAATCCAAGCGCCACGATTTCATG
The DNA here is from genome assembly GCA_944548615.1 of Micropterix aruncella. Lineage (NCBI taxonomy): Eukaryota > Metazoa > Arthropoda > Insecta > Lepidoptera > Micropterigidae > Micropterix > Micropterix aruncella. The sequence goes on from OX155973.1 coordinate 19,115,055, forward strand.
GACCTATTAATAGAACTGAAATCGAAAAACGAAGATGATTCTCTAGAACTGACGGAAGAGTTGATGGCTGCGCAGGCGTTCGTCTTCTTTGTTGCTGGGTTCGAAACATCCTCAGCGGTTTCGTCCTACACTCTTTACGAACTCGCGCACAATCCAGATAAACAAGAAAAACTCATAATTGAAATTGACGAAGTCCTCGCAAAACACAACGGAAAACTCACGTACGAGGCGGTTCAAGACATGAAATACTTAGATATGACCATACGCGAGACCCTTCGAAAACATTCGCCAGTTGGAACCCTCATAAGGCTGTGTCTCGCCGATTATAATCTACCCGACACAAAAATAACCATCAACAAAGGCGTAGAAGTCATAATTCCAGTATACGCATTACAGAGGGACCCAAAATACTTTCCTCAGCCTGACAAATTTATTCCTGAGCGTTTTTCTGCGACACCCGATACGCCTATCACCCCCTATACGTATCTACCATTCGGAGAAGGACCACGAAACTGCATAGGTAAACACAAAAATCTCTCACACGCCTTCGACTCAGTTGCAGTCGAATTACAATTTGTTTTTCTTTTTTCAGGTTCTCGATTCGGCATACTACAAACGGCGGCAGGTCTTATTTCAGTCCTCTCCCAGTATTCGGTAAACTTATGCGAAAAGACGCAAAAACACATTGAATTAGAACCATATTCGATTTTAACTACTAGCAAGGATGGAATAACTTTAAAACTGAAATCGAGATTTTAGAAAAAAATATTGGATGAAATGTATTAAATTTTTAAGAAAAGAACAGAAAGATTTGTATAAATATTATTGCAAATGTATGAATATTAAATAGTAAATTATTTGTGTAAAAATTGAATGAAAAATATATAAAAAATAAATTTCTGCGTTATTTTTTTCTAACGATAAATAAAATATATTTTATGTAATTTATATATTATATTTTATATATGATTGAACAAACTAACAGGACAAAAACAAGAACTCAAAAACTTTCCTTTGGGAAGTAAGGAATTGTGCATTTAGGCTGATAATAAATATAAGGGCTAAGTGGGTAATCATAGTCAATAAAAATTGTTAACTTCAACGGGCGAACCCGTCACCTCAGGAAGTTTTAACGATATTAGATCGTTATGTCTCCCGTGAGGTGAGCCTGAGGCGCATAACAATACTTGAGAGTTGTCCACTACTACTACGGGCGAACCCGTCACCTCAGGTAGTTTTATCGATATTATATTGTTCTATCTTCCGTGAGGTGAGCCTAAAAGACTTGGGACAAAACAGTCCACCGTCTAGTTACGCGACTTTCTCGTAAGAAGCCAACACCGAGAGATAACTAGGTTAATCATACAGCCGACTAACACTCGCGCCCTTACTTCCAGTTGCAACTAGATTACTTCGGTCTCCCGACTGGTGGCACGTTCGAGGTCGCTTGCGCGGTCCTCTCCCTTACGAAGCGGTGACACGGTGTCTACCGAATCTATCCTTTCCACGGTGCCTAGCGAACCACGGCATCCTTTGTCCGGCTCATCACCCGGTATCGGGTAGCCGATTGGTCGTTTCAAGAGCAGTTAGCGTAAAGTAAACATCTACCCCCGCTCTATAGGAGACAGTACTCTTTCTAGACTCCCTCGGCTTTCGGTCAGAATGCAATATCGATAGGCTGACGCCGCACGGTGCGCAAACCGTTCAGGAGCGCCCGAAGCCGAAGCAAGCTACGTGGAGGTCGCCGGATGGGTGTTGAACCGTGAGTATGACCGACCCTGAACAAATGGGTCGTAGTGGCCAAACTCCAACAGGGCCCATTAGTAATCATAGTCAGTGGGAAATAGCGGTCACTCATGTACCTATCCATGAAACTAAACGTCATTGGCCTAAAACCACTGCAACTGTGCGGTTATTATTTTTTTTTTTAAACCAGTTGATAGGAGTTCTTAGACTTGGCTATCTCAAAACTAACAAAAATTACATCACAATATGTAAATATTTACCTAAATTATAAGGTAAAATGTAAGAAAGTTAGTATTACAAAGCGCAGATTTTTCAAATTATATAGAGGAAACAAAATTTTTCAATATTTTCTATCAAAATCCTTAGATAATTTCGTATAATTTTCATATGGACAATATTACTAATTATAATCAAACAGAATTATTGGATAATTTCACAAATTATCATATGGGAACATATTAAAAAAAATACAAATATATGACAATCCACTGTGGTGTAGGCACCGGGAAACGTAGCCAGTGGGCAGCCTCGCCCCCTGACTACCAGTTTTGGAAGGATATGTTTGTCTGGAATTAACCATCAGAATAACTCCAACCTCCCGACTGGTCATGGATTCGATGTTACTTGCGCGACCTCTACCTGCCGCGTGCTCAGCGGTGATTCGGTTTGTATCTATCGCGGACCAAAGGCATCTTTTTCCCGGCTCTGAATTCAGAATCAGGTAGCCTAATGGTCATTTCAAGAGCGGTTGACGACAGGTCAACATCCACCCTCGCTGCTTAGGAGATAGTATATTTTTCTAGTCTCAAGACTCCTTCAGCAATTAGTCAGAATGCAAACGGTGCGCAAACCGTCCAGTAGCGCCAGGATGCAATCCTACTACGAGATACCGGTTTACCAGCCGTGAGGACTAAGACGCGAGAGTCTTACCCGGGGTAGCTTTCAGCACAAGGAGGCTTCTAAATAGGAGCTTAATCGTGAGTTGAGCCGATCCGAGAAGTAAATGGAACTTGTGGCCCAAGCTGCACGAAACCGTTCGCTACCTCTTCTCTAGATACTCGAAAGATACGTTCATATACGTTCATAATAAGTTCGCTACTTATTTCGCCAACTAGAGTTGTCAACTACAACGGGCGAGCCCGTCACCTCAGGAAGTTTTAGCGATTAGTCGTTCTATCTCCCTGGAGTGAGCGCAGAAGTCTTGGACAAAACAGTCCACCGTTAAGCTTTGCCACAAACCCGTAAGAGGCCAACGCCTTAACCGCGAGATAGCCGGAAGTGTTACCCAGCGGGCTTACACTCACGCCCTTACTTCTAATTGCGACCAGATTACTCCAGTCTCTCGATTTGTTACGAGTTCGAGGTCGCTTGCGCGGTCTTCTCGATTACGAAGCGGTGAAACGGTGTACCTATACCGAATCTATCGCGGACCACGGCATCCTTTTTTCGGCTGTCCACCCTGGATCGGGTAGCCGATGGTCGTTTCAAGAGCAGTCGTCTTAAGGTCCGCAACCACCCCAGCTCTATAGGAAACAGTACTGCTTCCAGACTCCCCCGACTGTTAGTCGCATTCTTGAAGGAATCATTTGGAGGAAAACGAACCGCAAGCAATAAAGAAGTCGAGGAGAGCGCACGTGCTCCTCGAATTGGCTCTTTTTTTAAGGCGGAGATACTGTAGCTTAAAAAAGTGTGTGGAGCTTGCAGAAGGATATGTAGAGAAGAACTAAAGTGTTCTTTTGTGTATAATATTGATCAATAAGTGTCCAAAAAAAATACCGTTTATATTTGATTTAACCTTGAAAATCTGGTTTCATACATTATATGATTATCCAAAATTGATAGCGATAGCAATTGCTCTCATATCATTGAACCACAATACCTACCAAAATATTAGCAAATCATGACAGATGGCACATTTAGTGATTATCGGAATGGATAATATAAATTAAATTATATTTATCGTATGTGGTGACACTGCATTATAAAGGCATATATAAAGGCAACGTGTGGGTAATAACAACATTGTGTATTAGACAGTGTTTTAAGATGGAGCTAATTTTTCTTTTAGTAGTGCTATTAGTAGCATCGTACTGGTATTTAAGGAGAAAGTACGATTATTGGAATAAGAAAGGAATTAAGACACTGCCGGTTGTACCGTTGCTGGGGTCGTACGGGGATTTCGTATATGGTATGGTTAACATTGGCTTGAGGTACAAGTATATCTATGATAAATATCCCGATGAAAAGTACATCGGTGGGTTTAAAGGAGATACTCCTGAACTGGTGGTGAGGGATCCAGAAGTCATCAGAAGTATAGTGAACAAAGATTTCAGTTACTTTCAAGATCGTCCTCGCGATGCTACCGATACATCACCTCTCCTTAACAACTTGTTTGGATTGCAAGGAGAGCCATGGGTGGCTTTACGCAAAAAGTTATCACCGACGTTTACATCATCGAAGATGAGACAAATGTTCCCATTGATTGTGGAATGTGGTGAGCAACTGCAGATGCTTATTAAAGATCTCATGTTGGAGAACGATGAACAAGAAGTAAGAGAGCTAATGGCTAAATTCACGACTGATACTATACTTGTGCCTTCGGCTTAAAAATGAACTCAATGTCTGACGAAACTGCTATATTCAGGAATATAGGTCGACAACTTCTGGCACCTAGTAAGATGAGACACACAATGGACGTTTTTAAAATTGCTATACCGAAAATACTTCGGTTGTTAGGGATAAGTCCGACTCAGTTAGGGTATTTCGAAGACTTTTTCCTAAATCTTACAAAACGGATTATTGAAAGCAGGAAGACAGAATCCAAGCTTTCATGGATCTATTAATAGAACTGAAATCGAAAAACGAAGACGATTCTCTAGAACTGACGGAAGAGTTGATGGCTGCGCAGGCGTTCGTCTTCTTTGTTGCTGGGTTCGAAACATCCTCGACGGTTTCGTCCTACACTCTTTACGAACTCGCGCACAATCCAGATAAACAAGAAAAACTCATAATTGAAATTGACGAAGTCCTCTCAAAACACAACGGAAAACTCACGTACGAGGCGGTTCAAGACATGCAATACTTAGATATGACCATACGCGAGACTCTTCGAAAACATTCGCCAGTTGGAACCCTCATAAGGCTGTGTATCGCCGATTATAATCCACCCGGCACAAACATAACCATCAACAAGGGCGTAGAAGTCATAATTCCAGTATACGCAATACAAACGGACCCAAAATACTTTCCTGAGCCTGACAAATTCATTCCTGAGCGTTTTTCTGCGACACCCGATACGCCTATCACCCCCTATACGTACCTACCATTCGGAGAAGGACCACGAAACTGCATAGGAAAACACAAAGATGTCTCACACGCCTTCGACTCAATTGCAGTCGAATTACAATTTGTTTTTCTTTTTTCAGGTTCTCGATTCGGCATACTACAAACAGCGGCAGGTCTTATTTCAGTCCTTTCCCAGTATTCGGTAAACGTATGCGAAAAGACACAAAAACACATTGAATTAGAACCATATTCGATTTTAACTACTAGCAAGGATGGAATAACTTTGAAACTGAAATCGAGATTTTAGAAAAAAAATACATTGCAATAGGTGATATTTGAAAAGTATTGGATTTTTAAGAAAAGAACAGAAAGATTTGTGTAAATATTATTCCAAATTTATGAATAATAAATAGTATTAGTTTAAAAATTGATTGAAAAATTAGTAAAAAATAAATTTCTGCGGTTTTTTTTTTGTAACGATAAATAAAATATATTTTTTGTAATTTATATATTATATTTTATATATGAGTTAACGAACCACCAGGACAAAAACAAGAACTCAAAAACTTTCCTTTGGGAAGTAAGGAATTGTGCATATAGGCTGATAATAAATATAGGGACTAAGTGGGTAATCATAGTCAATAAAAATTGTTAACTACAACGGGCGAATCCGTCACCTCAGGAAGTTTTAACGATATTAGATCGTTCTGTCTCCCGTCAGGTGAGCGTAGAAGACTTGGGACAAAACAGTCCAACGTCTAGTTACCCCACATGTCCGTAAGAAACCAACACCGCCAGATAATAAGGTTAATCATACAGCGGGATGACACTCGCGCCCTTACTTCCAGTTGCAGCCGGATTATTTCGGTCTCCCGACTGGTCGCAGATTCGAGGCCACTTGCGCGGTCCTCTCCCTTACGAAGCGGTAACACGGTTACCGAATCTATCCTTTCCACGGTGCTTAGCGGACCACGACATCCTTTGTCCGGCTCATCACCCGGTATCGGGTAGCCGATTGGTCGTTTCAAGAGCAGTTGGTGCAAGGTAAACATCTACCCCGCTCTATAGGAGACTGTTTCTAGACTCCCTCGGCTTTCGGTCAGAATGCAATATCGATAGGCTGACGCCGTACGGTGCGCAAACCGTCCAGGAGCACCCCAAGGTTGACTCGTAAGGGAAACTGGCTTGAAGGCCAAAGTCCTACCCTGGCTCGCACTTCTACGTGGAGACCGCCGGATGGGTGTTAAACCGTGAGTATGACCGACCCTGAACAAATGGGTCTTAGTGGCCAAACTGCAACAGGGCCCATTAGTAATCATGGTTAGTGGGCAATGGTGGTCACTCATGTATGTATGAAAATAAACATCACCGGCCTGAAAACACTGCAACCGTGCGGTTATTATTTTTTTTTAAGCCAGCTGACCTCAAAACTAACAAAAATTACATCACAATATGTAAATATGTACCTAAATTATAAGGTAAAATGTATGAACGTTAGTATTACAAGTTATGCATGTTAAACATTCAAGCGCAGATTTTCCAAATTATGTAGAGGAAACAATATTTTCCAATATTTTCTATGAAAATTCTCACAAAATTTCATAGAATTTTCATATGAACAATATTATTAACAATCAAACAGAAATATTGAATAATTTAAGAAATTATCATATGGGAACATATTAAAAAAATACAAGTACCGATAAATCTGTAAAAATAATAATAGATCATAGTCAATAGCCAGAAAAAAAAAACACAATTGTATATTAGTCAATAGAGATGGAGATGTGGTGTTGGCGTAAAATGCTAGGAATCCCATAGACAGCACGCCACCTTAACAACTCTGTCCTGGAAGAACTCGGCATCAAAGTGAGGCTTTCCACCGTATGCATGAGAAGGGTCCTGCAGTACTTCGTCATGTTGCCAGAGTAAACCCAGAGAATCTGGAGAAAATGCTTTACGTGGGTCAAGGGGAGGGAAGAAGAGACAGAGGCAGATCATCGGCCAGATGGAACGACCTCATCAAAGATGTTACAAATGATGATGCGTTTTCCGTTCATTTTCACCCCCAAATCAAGATTCTCCAGGGCTTCGGTCATAATCGCGTCACAGTACACGTTGAATAGTAATGGGGACATAACGCAACCCTGACGCTGCAAATGTCGACCTCCTCCGTGTATTCCTGTTCCACTCTGACTGTTGCCATTTTGGTTTCCATACAAGTTTTTAATAATTCGAATGTCTTTGCTGTCTAAACCAATGCCATTCAAGCGCCTTATAAGCAGTTCGAATGAGGACGTCTAAAGCAAAGAGGGCTTCACGAGTACCAACTCCCGAACGAAAGCCAAACTGACTCTTTTCCAACTGTTCATCACATTTAAATCTAATTCTGTTATGAACGATGGTAAGAAACACTCGTGCAGAACAAGCAACAATAAGAAGCACGTAACTCATAAGACTGATGGTACGAAACTCTTCACACTTCTTTGCATTTGGTTTTTTAGGCAAGGGGATGAACGTGATTTGAACCAATCTTTAGGGAGAACTCCAGTCATGTAAATCTTGTTAAAGATGTCAGTTAACAATCCAGTGTGATCTTCCTCTAAAATTTGAAATACTTCAATCGGAACTGAGTCTAGTCCAGGCGACTTTCCTTTCTTGGCTGATTGTAATGCCCATAGTACCTCTGACCTTAAAATATAGGGACCAGAGCTATCTGTAACAATTGCCATTAGGTTTCTCAAGCTTTCTGCGAACATGTTGGTTTTGTATTCATTCCAAACTGTCTTCTTGCTTTCCATATTCAGAAGAAGGTTACCTCTGTTCTCTACTAAGGGAGTTAAGGAGCTTTTGTTATGCCCTACCATTTCTTTGATGTGCTTGTGCATATTGTGCATGAAAGCTGTCGTGTTTCTTGAACAGTTCTTCCACGCATTCACAATTTTCTGTGAAGAAATGTTCTCGTGAGCAGACTATCTCCCTACATATTTTATCGTCTAGTTCTTTATAGAGTGCTGGGTTATGTTTTTTAAACCTTCGTTGCTCCATTAAGTGAATAGTGGAGTCAGATATCCAGTCGTTTCTTTTTATCTGTGATGGTTGCAAAAAGTGTTGGCATATTTTGTTCACTTTCAACTTCAAACCTTCCCACGTTTCATTGATGGAGGATGTTGTATTCATTTGACTTGATGCCCACTGATTATTCTCATTATTCACTTGGCTCTAGTAGTATGGTCTACAAGTTTTCTCACGTTCGGTCGCCTGTCAATTTTCTTTTTCGGAACACGTTTCAGTTTGCATATCATGACCACAACTATGGGATTATGATCTGATCTAATATCTGCGCCAGGGTAGGTTTTAGCACTTAATATACGGTTTCGGTATCGCCTGTTAACCATAAAATAATCAATTTGGTTCCGTACTTATGTTTAGGGGTGTGCATTGATTAGGTACATGTGTACAGCCTACGCGGTGGTAATTTAAAAAGTGTGTGCAATTACGAGATCACGCTCCTGACAGAATTCTATCAGGGTATCTCCTCTCGCATTACGCACACCCAACCCATACTCGCCTGTCACTCCTGGAACAGCATTCGAACCCACTTTAGCGTTCATGTCCCCCATTACGATATTAACCTCATGATTCATAGTAAACTTGAGTAAAGTTTCAATCTCAGAATAGAGCTCATCCACGTTTTCTTGCGGTTTTTGCTCGGTGGGCGCATACACCTGAATGATATTGATGCAATAAGGCTATGCGTCCATCCTTATCATAATTACCCCTTTACCTGGCAATTTAGTCTCGCTGATTCCTATTATATCTATCCTCAAACGATACATTTCCTTAATTAGTGATGTAAACAGATGCATGACAACAAAATGTGGTACAGGAGAACTATGTGTAGGCTTGGGTCTATGCGGTGTGCACGGGCTGGGGGACTCAGTTGTGGGATATGTATGTCATATTATGTTCTAAATTCGTGTAACCACTATTGCAAACATGGTGACCACCATTGTCACTTGTTCGGGACAATAGCGGTCAAAAAGAGTTTTTTTAAAAACATTCCCAAAGTATTACCCCAAACTCAAAAAAATATATCTCGATTAATATTATAACATTGTATCAGGATCCTCATAATTTTTTGATTTAGAAACTGGTTTTTATTGCAATAATTGCTTGTGGCTACCATTACCTCTAATTTACCCTAAAATTTATCATCAAACAAAGTGTTAATACGTCATTTAAAAACTCTCCAGAAATCTCACAAGTCAGTAATGTAATAACTAATAACTAACACAAACCGAGGCATCAAACGAATAAATACAAATTCAACCAAAGCCTATCAAGTAGTTATGATAACCGGAATCGACATGTTAAAGAACAAACTCGTAAAAACCATAGGAAAGACACCGACCATCTTTCTGAGAGAAATTCACTACCTAAATGAATTAACACGATTCGTCAGTCAAGGTTTTGAGTCAAATTACAGTGATCTACAGTACTATTAGAGTTACTGTACATTGCCATTATATTTTTTAAATAATTCTATAATTCTAGAAATAATAATAAATTAGTATTTTTTTAAAATAATAAGTTTCCAATAAAATAAAGAGTACAATGAAATTCTGTTAAAATTCCAGTTTCAGTATTTGAGAATAAGCCAGTTAACTTTAGGAAATGTTATTTAATATATGCGAAAGAGACCGATTTTACTATTCCAAAAACCTCTGCGATCTGAGTAATTCTCAAAGAGCTTAGAATATTCCCCAAGATATGCATTTTTAAGGAAAATTTTCTGTTTTTAAGCTATTGCATAGCTTTTATCGCGGGCCTCCAGCGCTGCGACCGAATGAAGAAATTTCTTAACGAAAATTAATGATAATAAACTGATAATTACGTCTAAACGAGTACTGCTTACGATTCGAAAAAAATATATGTTAAACAAGAACATTTTCCTAATATTCTTAGCTTTAAATATTTTAGATTTTGTTTATATTACGTAGTGTAATTAATTTGGGAAATTAGGTCTAACCGAACACAAAAACGACTACTACGCAAATACTGTATGGCGTATTATTATAAAACCTGCATCATTTTAATGATAATTTAATTATCTATATTTTTATATACGAATTTCGAATAATTCGCTTTTTATGCTTTATCGAAAAAAAAATTCGTGCGCGGCGCTCTATCGGAAGACGTTTAAATTATTCCGAATCGTTAATGATTCGGAATAATTTCAACGTTTTCCGATAGAGCGCAGTTATCTGATTTCAGAAAAAATAAAATAAATAAATAATTATAATTGCATAGGTTGTTAAAAATGCTATGCAATAGCTTTACCGCGGCAGTCCCCGAGTGCCACACGTATTTTTTTTTTAATGTAGGTTTGCTACACTATGCGTCTAAATCGAGCAGAATGTGTTTAGAAGTTTCCAAGATCCAGCTCTTTAAAAAATGCAAAGTTTTCCAAAAAGTAAAAAAAATCAAACCAAACATGTTTTTTTTATATTGTTGGAGCTTTTTGGTAATCTGGGGAATGACACGATAAAAGGATTAACAATAGTGCCAACAGGAGACTCAGAGCGGAAGATTCTTACTTCACCCACGTACAGACGTATCGCGCGGTTTCGGCCTTTCGGGCCGCATTGCACGAATTATATAGTCTATTAATTCTTCTATGGTTCAGATTTGATCTATACTGCAGTGGTGGTTTATACTATGTCGTTATTATGTATCTCCATCAGTAGGTTATTAGTTTAATGAATACATACTTTAAATGGATATAATGGCTTCTTTAAAATCCACTCTCACAATTGCTTTAGAGACTGCACATGCTCATGTGAACGACTAAGTGTTTTAAATAACTTAAAGTATCTTGGAATTAATGTGGATTCTAAGCTGAATTGGTCTAAGCCAAGGGTCGGCAGACTGCGGCAACCCTCGCGAGCCGCATGCGGCTCTTTTGATGTAAAATTGCGGCTCTCCAGTTCCATACGCAAAAAATAATAATTTATTATCAAAACCCTTAAAAAATATATTTTTAAGTACCTAATTTCTCAACAGCTTCTATTTCCATATTAGTTAAATACAAATCGCTACTCTTAACATGACCGTAACGAGATAAATTTGAAATATTGTTTTGTTCTTAGAGATGAGAGTCTGTGACCATGTTTATTTTTCAGCCAATTGCATTCCATTTGCTGGATTTGAAAACCAAAGACTTGTGGAGTGGCAAGTTCACAGAACTCAAAGGCAAGTTGGAAGAGTTCAGCTCTAAATGAAATTCCGTAAGTTGAGGCCCTCATATTCGGCACATGGTGAAGAAGTTGCCATACTCAAATGTTTTAAATAAGTGCAGCAGCCATGTCATAGTGATACTTAGAACGGGCTATCATAATTGAATACGTTTACAACATTTTGTGTCTGTGCTGTTGACCGTTGAGGAGTTCCCTCGTTGGAAGCCAACCCTGGGTGCCTCAGTCCTGTCTTCGTAAAACTTAGAACGCATATGCATATACATAATTTCGTGTCTGTGCTCTTGGCCGTTGAGGAGTCCCCTCGTCGGGATCCAACCCTGGGTGCAGCAGCCATGTCATGGTGAAACTTAGAACGGGCTATTATAACTGAATGAGTATACAATATTTCGTGTCAATGCTGTTGATCGTTGACCATCGGGAGCCAACCCAAGTTGTAGAATCAGGTTATGTTTATCATAAAAAAATGTATTGTTATCGGAATTAAACCAGCATGTAAATTTCTAACCATATGAAAATATTTGAGGAGCTCCTTTAATTTTTCGTGGATCCCATCATCAGAACAAGATTTTGATAAAAATGAAACCAATGTCTAACTATATCCTTTTCAAAAAAAAAACGATTTTGCAAATCGATTCATAAATAGCAGAGTTCTAAACATTAAAAAAAGATACAACGGAATTGATAACCTCCTCCTTTTCTATATTCCGTACGTTCAAAAAAAAATCTGTTGTGTCACCCCAAGACTTTCCTGACTAGTATCCGGGGAGGTGCGAAAAAACAGCGACATTTTTTACTCTAGTACCCCTAATTTTCCCCAACCGTAGGTCTATTGGTCAACTGGACTATTCACACTGACCATACCTATCGATTGGAGAAAGAAATTTTGAAAGCGGGGACAATATGTAATCAAGGTTCCCCAAATTTGTATGGCAGGTACCCCAAACGTTGGTCGTAAGTACCCCAAAAACTAATAGGTTCTTCCGATGGTTAACAGAAGCTTCTATGCCAAATTTTAACTTAGACAGATTAAGCGTCTGGGCGCTATCGCGGAAACAATTTTTTCGCCGGGAACCCCAAATTTGTATGGGAGGTACCACAACCGTAGGGCGTAGGGACTCCAAAAACTAATGGGTTCCTCCGACGGTTAACAGAAGCTTATATACCAAATTTCAGCTCAATCCGATTAAGCGTCTGGGCGCTATCGTGGAAGAATACATACATACAGACATACAGACATACAGACATACAGACATACAGACATACAGACATACAGACATATATACAGACAGAGATCGGTCTGGAAATAGTCTCAATCGTCTCAGGGAGTCTCAAAATATATATTCCCATCTTCATCTCAAAATTTTTTTTTAGCGCGATCACAATACTTTCCTTTCCGATAGGTCGTCAGGAAAGTAAAAATGTATTGTTATCGGAATTAAACCAGCATGTAAATTTCTAACCATATGAAAATATTTGAGGAGCTCCCTTAATTTTTCGTGGATCCCATCATCAGAACAGGATTTTGATAAAAATGAAACCAATGTCTAAGTATATCCTTTTCAAAAAAAAACGATTTTGCAAATCGATTCATAAATAGCAGAGTTCTAAACATTAAAAAAAGATACAACGGAATTGATAACCTCCTCCTTTTTTTGAAGCCGGTAAAAAAAAAATAAACTCCGTGAAAACCCTAGGAAATACACCGACAATCAATTCTAAAGTAATCTGTAATTCTAGAAATTAAAATAAATCAGTAAAAAAATCTTATATTGAGTATTTATAAATCTTATATAATATTATAAATCTTATATAATACTATCTGTCCAAAACAACCATAAGAATGGTATACATGGCCTTGTGTCAGATCCTACGGAGTCGCGGCATGGGGCGCTACTACTAATGATAATCTGGATAGATTGACAAAAGCGCAGAAATTATTATTGAGAGTAATTCACAGAAAAAACCGACGTCATCCATCTACCTTGTTATTTTCCCAATCCCATGTGCTATCAGCTAAACAGTTAGGTATTCATTAAGCAAGCGCTTCTTGCATTCTACAAATCTAGAGATGACCACGCCCGAACTCAAAACAATCTGAACACAAGAATGTCCGCGAGTATCAATTATATAATTCCGTCAGTCAGGACAACATTTGCCCAGAGACATATATTCTACATAGCCCCAAAATTATATAATTCCCTTAGTGAAGACATGAAAAATTATCCTAACATAAAAATATTTAAAGCAAACCTTAATAGATGGCTACTTAACAAGGGATATGTAAAATCTGATCAACTTCTTTGCAACGCACGACAATTTATTTAGTATCACTTATCTATTTTTCTTAATTAAATTTTATTAAATTACAACTATAAATGTATATATTTATTACATAGCTATATTTTTTATAAAATTGGTATATTTATGTATATATACAGGTGGTGGGTCCAAATAATTTATTTAAAAAAAAAACACTTAATTTTTTAAACTTGCATAAAAATATGCACATCTAGAGACGGGCCAAATTATCGCCTAGTTAGATGTGCTATTGGCAGTAAAGGTCATGTAAGATGTGTTAAACCTCCCTATATTAATTATTAAATAATTTATATAATTATTATAAGATCACATGACCTATGAATGAACTGTATACCTAATCCTATGTACCTAAATAAATAAAATAAATAAATTCATTAAAATAAAGATAAAATATTCTGATAAAATTCAATTTTCAATATGTGAGAATTAGCCCGTTAACTTTGGGAAAGGTCATTTAATTAAAATTATTTAATATGCTGTTAGGACCTACTTAGATTCGAGAAACCTGTGCGATCTGAGCAATGCCCAAAATGCTTAGAAATTTTGAACTTTTTTATGTTTTTCCTCATTATTTCCTAAGCTATGAATTTTAAAGAAAGAGTTTTTTTCTACTCTTATAAGTAGATTAAATTGGCTACAACTTGAGTCTAAATCGAGCAGCATGTGACTAAAATTTACAGAGATACAGTTCTTTAAAAAATTGGAATGTTTCTAAAAAAGCAAAAAGAAACACAAATAAAATGAATCATTTTTTTGGAAATTCTAGGAGTTGCTTAGTGATCTGAGGATTGACGCGTCAATAAAATTGACAATACTGCCAATAGGAGACTCAGCGTGGAAGATTACTATTTCACACACGTACAGGCGTGTCGCACGGTTTCTGTCATTCGAACCGTATTGCACGAATTCTACTTTTATGGTTCCGATTTACTTCTATTGGTCTATTACTAATTCTATGATTTCGTTTGATGTTTACTGCAGTGGTTGTTTAAACTATGTCGTAATGATGTATGTGCTACGTACGTCATTAGTTTAATATCTAAATACTTCAAACTGACATAATTTTAATTATGTACAATCTGGTTGTAATTTCACCTTTTTCGATTGCCACGGTTTAAAACTAACTCATCAAGAAATCAAGTACTCACACGCTGCTGTGAGCTTTACAACAACATCAATAGTTAAATAGTATTGATATTATAAATAGGATAGAAAACGAATTTACCGCGTGAAATTTGTAGGACCCGACGTTTCGGTGACGTTGCAGCCGCCGTTGTCTAGGGTAGACTGAAGAGCTGTCAGTCCGTTGTTTTGCGGGTAGGCCGCAAACCGCAAATTTCACGCGGTAAATTCGTTTTCTATCCTATTTATAATGTCAAACAACCGCGATAGTCTTCGATTTTATAGTATTGATATATTTAATAATTTCATAACCACTTACAAATACTTTGTAAATGAAGCCCTAGCCAATAAAAAAAATATTTATAGCTTTTTGATTCATGATTATTACTATTATCACACTTTATACACGCTTTTATTACTATTACTTTTTTTCACTCCACACTCATACACTCAATGCACTAACAAACACACATGCACACACACAGACGATATCCTAAACGCAAGCCTCTTAGGTAGTATTTAAATTTTAGGTATTTTGATTTTATTAAGTAGTTCCACGTTTATTTCTGTAATTGATTGAAATCCGTAATCGGTTTTATTTTTAAGTAAAATATAGTTTCATAATGTAATTTACTGCATCATTATTACTGTATGATTTCTATATAAAGAATAAAGAAATAAAGAAACAATAGGACACGAATTACAGATGAGACTTCAGGAACTAATTAAGAACTGAAAAACAAGTAGCGGAGGAAAAGCGAGTGTCACCGACATGATCATATTGCATCAGCAGATCTCCGAGTAGTTACCATAAATTAAGAACCTCTCAACTTCTGTATCGAACATCATGTATATAATTCGGATCGTTATTATATATTGGTCTCAAAGGACTTCCAAATATAGCCATACAAGTAACATTATATGAATACCTCCATTTGATACATTAATCAATTTATCCTCTCACCGCCAATCAATCTGACCTTTATCTCTCTGTCCGCATTTAATTCAATAATGTTTCAGGTTTATACGGCCAATTTCAGAATTACGGGTACCTGATTTAATATTATCTACATATATTGTACTCCGTGTCGATACAGATGCCGTCGTTCAATATTTAATTTGTAGCATATAAATATATATAGGTACATACTGATATATTATGATGAAATTTCGAATATTAACTTCAATAAATTGCATGGTCCTTAAGATATTTAGATACTGATATTTACATCAGTATCTAAATATCTAAATATTTATGTCAGTATATTAGTTACAAACTATCCAAACACTATCTAAAACTTTTTTTTTGGTGTAGGCTTTTGATAATCGAGGAAAAGCACTATTTATGCTCATTCCCGATTTTTTTGTTTAAACTTAAGTTATTCTTTTCCTCGGTAATAACAGCCAGTCTTGTAGATGATTCTTACACGACTGCCAAACAAAAGAGGAGTGTAAAGTGTTCAGGGTTCATCTATATATGTTTTCGGTTTTTTATTTAATCGTAATCCCTAAACGCTTAAGAGCCGTATTACAAAATAGCGTAGGTATTCTTTTAAAATGAGTTGAAAAAATGAACGCATTTTTTTTTGGATGTAACTATAAAAGATAGGATAAATAAATAAATAAATAAATAAATAACTATTCAACCCTGGGAGAAAAACCGCGGCACTGAGCGCTCTTCTCTTGCGCAAGCAAATATATACACAATTTCTAACTGTTTTTTGCAGTGTTTTCTCCTTTCTAATGACAATAATTTATATTATGTCGTATTGCTAAAAGAGTGAACTTTAATATAGTATAAGTATTATATAAGAATCTTATTTTATTTCTGAGAAAATTAGAATGATACAGGAAGATTTTTTTTTAATTTTGTGTAATTGTAAGTAATGTATACCTTGGATATGTGGTCAAAAAACGCCGTAGTGTACATCACAAATAAAGCCGTAGTGTACATCAAGAATACATGACGGACATAAAAAAAAATAGTATACGGTTTTCGTTGTAGTGATATTACTGTATTAAGGAGCTCAAAGTTTGCCTTCCGAGCGTTTTACGAATAACGACTTTCGGAAAATGGGCTGAATAAGTAAATAATATTCGTTACATCTAAAATCAAAGGCCGCTATGGTCAACATCAAGAAATGGTCCAGGTAATTCAGTAATTAAAGTTTGTAGAAATCTCTTTATTTCTTGGAATTAGAACGCCAAAAATCCACTTTTCTTGCCTTTCTGGAAAAAATATGTGAACGGGCTCTTAAACCGAATTAGAATTATGTGGCATCGTTAGAATTATTATATTATCCCGAATGTTATAGGAAATCGTAACTATCCAAATATCAAGTAATAGTTGCCTAAATAGCCAAATCTCCAAATGTCGATAATTTAATATAAATATGTAGTATTCAGTGATAAATGAAAGGTCTGATTGGGTAAATTCCGAAAATATATGTATTTATACGATAAATATATAAACAACAAATATTTCCAATATACTATTTTTATACTAGGCATGGTGGGCTATAATTCCTTTAAATTGCGTAGAGAAATGCTCACCATGGCCTACGTTTTTAAGCTGGTCCGGGCAAAGTTGATAATCCTAGCATGTTAGCGAAGATTTGTCTCCTTGTTACGGATAACTACATTAGAGATCAGTCACACTTCGGTGTATTTGCGGAGCCATCCTCGCGTATCAACTTAAGTCGATGGAGTCTCCTTGCGTGCCTTGCGACATATTAATGCGCTATGTACGACAGCGTCAGACCTGGATATTTTTAGATGATCGCTTCAAACAAATAATTACAGATATATTATAGTTACCGAGAACCCTACCTTTTATTGTGGATTGAGGTTTAGATTGCTCTCCATTTTTATGAAAATAATAGTAGTATTACCAGGCGTTGCCCGTGTTATATCCGAGCAATAATACCTATGTATATCAATTTATAAGTTGATGTGCTGCAGCGCCACCTAGTGGCGAGTTACAACAAAGTGAACAGCGCGATAATATTATGCGTTCTCAAATGTCTATTGTATATTAATTTTCGTGGTGATCGGTTGAGCGGTATAGAAGTGAGTGTCTTGCAGCGCCATTTGGTGGCAAGTTGCAATAAACTGAAGTGCGCGAAAATAGTATGTTGATCAAATCTATAGGTGCCAATTTCCATTGCGATCGGTTGAGCGGTATAGAAGTTGATGTGCTGCAGCGCCATCTGGTGGCGAGTTATCATTAAAGTTATATCGCGAAAATATTTGGCGGTCTCAAATGTCTATGTATGCCAATTTTCATGGCGATCGGTGGAGCAGTATAGAAGTTGATGTGTTGCAGCGCCATCTAATGGTAGATTATAACAAAGCGAATATCATAAAAACCATGTCTATGGAAAAATACATACCTATATGTGCCAACTTTCATGGTGATCGGTTTAACGGTTTTGGAGTATATTAAGCTCGGGCAGATATAACAATATCCATGTTTATGTACGAGTATATTGATTACGATTTTATCAAAAGAAACTCAAAATTAACGATGCTGTCAATTTTATTTATGAAATTAATATTCAGAAACGTATATGAAAAAATATGAAAACATTCAAATGAAATGAAAAAAATACATATATGTGCCAACTTTCATAATGATCGGTGATAGGGTTTCGGATTATATTAAGCTCGGACAAGCAGACAGACAGACATACAGATACACCAACATCCATTTTTATATATATTGAAATGTAGGTTTAATTATCGATACTTTTTTTAATTTTGCGATTGAGAATATTTTATCTATACTAATATTATAAAGAGGTAAAGTTTCAGACGTTGTAGGAAATAATATCTGGATCTACTGAACCGATTTTGAAAATTATTTTACCAATAGAAAGCCACGTTATTTGTGAGTGTCATAGGCTAAATATCAATCCGAGAAATGAAAATACTTTTTCGTAGTAGTCGGATTTCCAAAGTAAGTCGGAAAAAACGGTCGAACGAAAACGTTTCTAACTAACGCTGCCTTAACGATGAGAGATATGTGATTAAGTTCTAGGGGAAAGTTGTAGAGCTTGATACTGCGACAGCATATGTCTAACTTTTATATTTAGGTAACAAAACGTAGTATTTTATATTTAAAAAAATATTTTAAACCGTTAGGTCATGTTAATTGGTCATATTATCAACAATTATGAATTCATATCAAAATAAGTGTTTAAAACTAAAGACTTATCCCTTTTACTGCATATGATTTCACTTTTACTGCATAAATGGTTAAAGAGATAAGTCACAAATAAGACACTCACAAGAAGACACATACAAATAACGATAATATAGTCAAATTCGCATGCAAATACACACATACATATGCAGTAAAAATATAACCCTTCTTTTGGCAGTCAGTAAATAAATCATAGCACTCAGTACTAACCGAACCACTCTCATAATTTCATCACAAGTAAAAAGTTTTTCCGCCCAACGAAGTGGGCACGGGTCAGCTAGTTGTAATATAAATTCTGTCCATCGCCAAATGCATCAGATGGAAATCATAGACACTTGAGTTAATTGTTAATTTCATCGATTCAAAAGTTCCTTTAGGTAGATCAGTTCTTGTAAGTTTAGTTTCTATGGAATATTGATATATGTATCTGGAGAAAATTGCTGTTTAACAAATGTTAACACAAATCTTATTTTTTTTTCACAACTGTATCAACAATAAAGGTACAAAAGCTGTATTGTGTTTTTGTAACGCTAGAGTAAGCCTTCAGGTTCCGTATGTTAACCATGGCCTATCTGAGTAATTGCTGGATTTCATAGACATGCTGGTGAACTGACTACATTTATTTATTTATTAGTTTCAAATATTATTCAAGAGCATTACAGACGAATCCAATTCGCCCTTGAATATATATGTTGTATCTAGGTAGAGAGGACATGGGTTTCATGGCAGGGACGTCTTATGCGATCCTGATTCTTTACACGATTTGACCGGCCCGTGAACCTACAGGGATAAGTAGCATCATCAAAGTATATATATATACATATATATATTTCCATATATATATATATATTCTATATATATATATATATATATTTCCATATATATATATATATATATATATATATATATATATATATATATATATATATATATATATATATATATATATATATATATATATATATATATATATATATATATATATATATATATATATATATATATATATATATATATATATATATATATATATATATATATATATATATATATATATATATATATATATATATATATATATATATATATATATATATATATATATATATATATATATATATATATATATATATATATATATATATATATATATATATATATATATATATATATATATATATATATATATATATATATATATATATATAT
Source organism: Micropterix aruncella (assembly GCA_944548615.1). Lineage (NCBI taxonomy): Eukaryota > Metazoa > Arthropoda > Insecta > Lepidoptera > Micropterigidae > Micropterix > Micropterix aruncella. The sequence goes on from OX155973.1 coordinate 19,135,200, forward strand.
ATATATATATATATATATATATATATATATATATATATATATATATATATTTCCTATATATATATATATATATATTTCCATATATATATATATTCCATATATATATATATATATATATATTTCCATCGCTATCTTTGCCTGCCTTCTCTATTGGCATTTCTCCATCAGACTTTTTCTTTGAATAAGGTAGCTAATTCATCAGTGCAACATAAAAAGAGCTTTATTTTCTTACAAATAACAACTAAGGCCACTTGGAGCTTCGATAGACCGAAATGTTCCCTCATCGCAGGAGCCAGCGAAAAAACTCTCTCTATGCTTTTCCTTTCAATGAAAACGATGTATTTAATATGGGAAGAAACGAGAGCGCTGCGTTGGCCTTGCCGTTGATTTGCTGCAACTGAATTTTATTAAATTATATCCTTTATTTTTTATCTACAGCGATAAATATTAAATATTAAAATATTCGTAATACTAACTTTTGAAATAAAGGGGTGTATTACTAATATCTTTTAGAAGATTTTAAATATTTAAAAGAAATAAAAATGCACCACGTTTTGCAAGACGCTCGTGCCAGACAAAAAACAAAATGTTTTGTCATCCTTTATATTGGAAGCCGTAAAATTATAGCAGTTAAGCTTTGACTTACAAAAGAAAACTGATGATTGGCCAATTGGACACGGTAAAACCGCCTGTAGATAGAATATGGCTATTATATTGTTAAAGTTAATGTTTCTGCATTCTTCTATGTCCTTTTGGAGTTCTGGTCGGCTCAAACTTTTTTCTTCCAGGTGTAATTTTTACTTAGCCTGTAGTGGTTCCTTGTCGAAGGTTCTTTTGTACGCCTCCAATTCATCGTATTTATCTTTATGGGGTACAAACAGGCCAAGATTAAAATCCGAATTAAAGATGTTTTGGCCAGCGTCGTAATTGACAGCTTCCTTGTCAGGTGATTGTCGAAGATTATGATAGTCACGATGGAGCTCAACCACAGTTAGACTCATATATATTTACTGCCTGGTTGTATTGGCTCTTAATTAGTGAATTTCTGTTCATAGGCTTGAATTTATATGATCACCAGCTGATATAACGACTTCATCACTTAGTTTAAAATGTCTACCGGGCTTTCCACGATTATCGACAGAACTCATAATATACAAAGAATTATCAGATATTTTATCGGTTTATATCAGATATTTTATCAGATATTTTATACGTAATGTTTTATCACCAATACTCAATGTGTTCATCAAAATTATTTTACAAACCCTGACTTCCTGGACATTTACTGTAAGGTCGAGTTTTGGTTTTTTAGGTGGTTTATTGCAGGTATTCTTGGCTGTGACTAATTCGTCCAATTAGTTTATTCAGTTGGTTTATTCAGTCAATATTGGTCCAGGTTGAGTTTTATTGACGCAGGATGCAAGATAGTCTATTTGTCTTTGATGTGTTCCCAGCTCTCAGTAGGCTTTAAAATTGTGGCTCCTCATTTCAGGAATAATTTTAGTAGAACACAAAAGTCGTGATGTGTTTTTGTAAGGGGGACGAATTGATTTTGCCGCTATAGTCTTTCTTCTTTCTATGACAACTGTTTTTAAATGCTATAGACTTTCCTCTTTCTATGCAATCGACTTGGTGTTCAAGATAGTGTGTCAGTTGTCCGGCTGGATTTTTTTCTTAAACTATTGAGCACGGATATAGGTCGGTAATTTTTGGGATATGTTCTGATGTCAGCTTTAAATATCAGAGTTACATTAGCCACCGTTAATTGTTTTGGAAATTCGTCCGTTTGAATTCATAAATTAACCAGGTAAGTTAGGTTATTTTACCTTATGCAACCAGCATAAGGTAAAATAGGGTTGTTACCAAAAAGTCAATCGCTCCCATTTCCTCACATATAATGGTAATGGAAGCAAATTGTCATTACAATGAACTATTTGTAACACAAATAAAACACATCTTTTCAAACAAAACAAAGAAATAAAAATGAATTATTGAAGTAAAACAAAACTAGGCAATTTGATGGTCCAAACAAAATGCACAAATATAAGAAACTGGACTATCGCTGCCAGAACATTATTTATGGGCCCAGTTTCCGCAACTTCTGCATCGGTACCATATCTCTCCACTCTTTTCCGTGTTTACACAAATTGTACATAGAGTTTCCTCTTCTGAATATTCTGACTCATCATCGCAACTCAAATTTTCGTTTTGTTCTTCATTATATGAATCATCATCGTCAATTTTGAATATCTTTTTTGCCCTTTTAACTTTTATGTATGTATGTAGGTGTGTAATAAGCATAAACATAATACAATAAGAATATATCTTCATGCTTACCTGGACGCTGACAATGAGCAGTTTATTAAAAGCGCGGAGCGATAAATACACAATCGTCCCTCGTGGCACAACGCAGGGTACTAACGACATGTGTGCGTCAGGCGAAATTTGTCGATGGTAGACGGAAAGAGGCGATTGCTTAAGGTTACCCGAAAGTGTATAGGTTCCGGTCGAACGTCATTGCTCCCATCACCCGCCCACTCTTATTGACGTACTACAATTTGACTGACAAAAACATAAATATAAGTCGACTGTTAAATTTCCTTCCTAGTCAATATAAGTGAAAAAAATTAGAACAAACTGCTATCATAATAAGGTTTGGAACCCTGGGCACACTCGCAATCACAGGTTTGATTTTATAGCGTTCCTGGATTTTTTAAAAAACCCCTTTCAAATTTTCAACTATTTTTTAAACAACCTGCTACTATATTGTGGCGGAGCTTGGTAAACTGTTTTGTCCAAGTCTTCTGCACTCACTTCACGAAAAATCGTTAAAACTTCCTGAGGTTACGGGTTCGTCCGTTGTAGTTGACAACTCCATAGATGTATTATACTACCGTTAGATTGGCAATGCGAAAGAGAAAGAACATAGATACCGGTATGTTAGAGCGCGATAGACAGGCGAGACCACTCACGTACACGCTATCGGCCTGTATCGGCCCAACGTCAGTTGTGAACGAAACAAATCCCGCTTAATTTTCCAAAATCTCGCGTTTAAAGGTGTAATTTGGTGTTTTATAGACGTAATCAATTATGGTTACTTGTGCAGTAGCTGGATGTAACTCATCAAAGAAAGAAAAGCCACAGAAATATTCATTTCACATGTAAGTACGATTGAAAGATTTGGTTATCTAAATGCAATATTTTGGAACTCTATACATGAAAATTATCCTGAAATGGATGGGTAGTAATATTGCATTTTGTAATATTAATGCTCGGAATGAGTAGGAATTGAATTTAACGTAATATTTAATACGTGAATTGCTAGTATTTCTAACCTCAAATGTATAGTGAGAGCGCTAATATCGATGTCCACATATCGATATGTAACTTGGCTGACAACGGCATGCCGTACATGCGGCCTTATTAGAAGAGATCGTAACAAGTAAAGTAGACAGCAAAAATACTATAAAATGTAAAAATGTTAATGGTAGTGAGATATATACGATGGTTTATAAAAAAATGAGAATATTAAAAATCCTACACGACAAAAATTAATATTAAAAAATTACAAAAAAATAGCCTACCCTGAATAGTCAGTATCGCGATATCACTAACGCTGAAATCTTTTATTTCATGCGAGTTTTTGCATCCATATTTCGAGTAAACAAAAATATTTTATAGGTTACATTTATTTCCGTACGAATTGGTACAATAAAGATTTTTTTAATATTGGCATTTCTGTTTTCAAATGGCATGCCCAATATCTTACGAAAATATAAATCTATCTTAGTATATCTATTTGTAATAGATTGTGCTACACACAATAAGGGACCGAATTATTTTTTTGTGCTTTACATTCTTCAAATGTTGTCCCGAAAATGCACCGAAAATGCACCGAACTTTACGTTTCTTGTCTATATTCCACAAAGTTTAAGTAAATATACTCTACTTATTCCGATCTCTGATTGATAGAAATTTTAAAAAATTTCTGTTTTTAGGGTTCTGGAGTCAAATAGCATTCTTATAAATATCCTTACAATATAATTTTGAAATGTTTCAGATTTCCTGTAAATTATGATATTCGACAGAAATGGTTAAAAATGACAAATATTATATTTATATATATAATGGCTAAAAATGACAATAATTATAATTGCATAAGTTGTTAAAATTGCTATGCAATAGCTTTACCGCGGCAGTCCCCGAGTGCCACACGTATTTTTTATTTTTTATTTTATTTGTCTGCCGTGTAAAGCCGACTTGAGTCAACGCTATTGTCGAATTAATATTTATGCTTTAATAGTTTTATATCTACATATAAACTGACGAATTCTATTATGCGATAATTAGCTTTAATTAATAATTCATGCTTTTATTGTATATTCTGAATGAATAAATTGAATACTGAATACTGAATTATTATTTCTTCTCAGTTATTGGCACTTGTACACACACGTTAAATCGGGAAACAAGATACCAGCCAATTTTTATCGATAATCTCAGTTTAGGCAGTGAGTGCACATCACTATTTTTGTCGCCCACACGCACACACGCACATTACACGCACACCAGTGTATTTTTATTTTAGTCTCGCCTCACTGACTCTATTGCCAATCTAACGGTAGTATAATACATCTATGGACAACTCTATTTGTTACTATATTGTTACTAAATACGTAATAACAAGAAGATAAAAGTAACGCATCCAAGTCAGTGCCGGATTAAGCCAGCGCGGGGCCCGTAGCAAATTCTCTCAATAGGCCCTTGGTTTGTTTTAGGTTCTTAAGTTTAGGGTGTAAAACAAAACAGAACTTTTTGATAGATCCCTTTTATTCCTAAAACAAGGTAATAAAATATAATTTTTGGAGGTACCGTGTAATCCAAAAATGTTTACAAAGAGAAATAAAAAAATTCGGCGCCACAGCTACGACCAAAACTCCGCAGAAAAATTAAATTGAGGAATTATTCAACTATCACAGTTTCAATCATATTCGACAAAATAAATACAAAAATAAAATATATTTACAACAGTGGCACTGATGTTTAAAAATATACACATATTATTATGTACAATTTTCTTTTTCAACAAACTGTGTGAAATTTTGCAATGTGGACAAAAACTACAATCTAAGTAAAATCAGACCGTTTTTTATATAATTCACACAGACAGATCGGCCATTATTGTACGGCGCACCTTTATTAACGAATACTAAATAAAATACAATAAAGAACCCCTGCTTTACTCATATTAATTACAAAAAAGGAAATGCACCGCTTAACAAAAGTAAATAAACAGTGCCCAATATTTATCGCCTTATTGAGCAATGCTTACAATTCACTTCATAATATTGTTTAGTATTCTCATACAATAGACCTATATTACCTACATTGTTAAAACTTTTTATAAGCAACAAAAAGCCCAGATACACATATTTATATAGCCCGACTATTAAATAATTTAGTTAGTATATTTTCTCTAATACAATCATGGGCGCGTTATACCGTGATATTACTGACGAATCGATTTATGATTTTTCTATGAAGTCTGAAAATTCCATTGCTTTAGAAAAGCGAGTAGTCAGCCAAGCGAGTAGGCTTCGGCTAGATTTATAATCAAGTGTGTTGTTAATGTGGGCAATATTTCAGGATAAGTTGAGATATTGGTGAATCAAAATAAGTATCGATTCCTATTTATTTGACTAAATATTCTATTTTTATGATTTTTTTAAACGCTCAGAACTATTATAAATAAACTTTTCTGCTGTATGCCAAAGTTGTATTGCAAATCACGGACGGTTCCGCCGCCGATCCGTGGGATTGTCGTTACTTCCCCTGTTAGGTTAGCTAGGTTGCCAACTTACGTGTGTTTGTGGTGCGATACATAATTTGTCGTGTGTCCAGCGCTCACTTTTAGAAATGTGATAAAATTTTTAAGAATCGCTGTAGATTTTGATACCAACGTTTTCCCATTGGCCCGTTGCAGACTGCAGCGATAATTTTACGGTCAGGAAGGCGTGGGTGCGCGGGGCCCCTCAATGGGCGGGGCCCGTAGCATTTGCTACTCTTGCTACGTGGCTAATCCGGCACTGATCCAAGTCTATGAATGCCTATCTACTGGAGTAGTTGATTGTATTGTATAGGTTCCGGCCGAACGCCATCGCTCCTATCACCCGCCCACTCTTATTGGCCCGCTTTCCCTTACGTACTACAGTTTGACTGACAAAAACATCAATATTAGGCTTCTATTTTGATTATTTATTGTTCGTATGTGTTCGTATCCTTGAAGGAATCATTTGGAGGAAAACGAACCACAAGCAATGAAGAAGTCGAGGAGAGCGTACGTGCTCCTCGAATAGGCTCACAAATCAAGCTCAATCTATTTATAAATCGGAGATACTGTAGCTTACAAAAGTGTGTGGAGCTTGCAGGACGATATGTAGAGAAGAACTAAAGTGTTCTATTGTGTATAATATTAATCAATAAATTAAAAAAAAATACCGTTTATATTTGATTAACCCTTGGAAATCTGTTTTCATAAATAATATGATTATCCAAAATTGATAGCGATAGCATTGCTATCATATCATTGAACCACAATACTAACCAAAATTTTCGTAAATCATGGCACATTTAGGGATTATCAGCAACGATAATATAAATTAAATTATATTTATCGCATGTGACACTGCATTATAAAGGCAGCGTTTAGGTAATAACAACATTGTGTATTAGACAGTGTTTTAATATGGAGCTTATTTTTGGTTTAGTAGTGCTATTAGTAGCGTCGTACTGGTATTTAAGGAGAAAGTACGATTATTGGAATAAGAAAGGAATTAAGACACTTCCAGTTGTACCGTTGCTGGGATCGTACGGGGATTTCGTATATGGTATGGTTAACATTGGCTTGAGGTACAAGTATATCTACGATAAATATCCTGATGAAAAGTACGTCGGTGGGTTTAAAGGAGATACTCCTGAACTGGTGGTGAGGGATCCAGAAGTCATCAGAAGTATAGTGAACAAAGATTTCAGTTACTTTCAAGATCGTCCTCGCGATGCTCACGATGTATCACCTCTCCTCAACAACTTGTTTGGATTGCAAGGAGAGCCATGGGTGGCTTTACGCAAAAAGTTAACACCGACGTTTACATCATCGAAGATGAGACAAATGTTCCCATTGATTGTGGAATGTGGCGAGCAACTGCAGATGCTTATTAAGGATCTCATGTTGGAGAACGATGAACAGGAAGTAAGAGAGCTAATGGCTAAATTCACGACTGATACTATAGGCACTTGTGCCTTCGGCTTAAAAATGAACTCGATGTCGGACGAAACTGCTATATTCAGGAATATAGGTCGACAACTTCTGGCACCTAGTAAGAAGAGACACACAATGGACATATTTAAAATTGCTATACCTAAAATACTTAGCTTGTTAGGGGTAAGTTCGCCTCTGTTTGGGTATTTCGACGACTTTTTCCTAAACCTAACGAAACAGATCATTGAAAGCAGGAAGACCGAATCCAAGCGCCACGATTTCATGGATCTATTAATAGAACTGAAATCGAAGAACGAAAACGATTCTCTAGATCTGACTGATGAGTTAATAACTGCGCAGGCGTTCGTCTTCTTTGTTGCTGGGTTCGAAACATCCTCGACGGCTTTGTCCTACGCTCTTTACGAACTCGCGCGCAATCCAGACAAACAAGAAAAACTCATAATTGAAATTGACGAAGTCCTCGCAAAACACAACGGAAAACTCACGTACGAGGCGGTTCAAGACATGAAATACTTAGATATGACCATACACGAGACCCTTCGGAAACATACTCCAGTTGGAACCCTCATAAGGCTGTGTCTCGCCGATTATAATCTACCCGACACAAAAATAACTATCAACAAAGGTGTAGAAGTCATAATTCCAGTATACGCATTGCAGCGGGACCCAAAATACTTTCCTGAGCCTGAGAAATTCATTCCTGAACGTTTTTCTGCGACATCTGATACACCTATCACCCCCTATACATTCCTACCTTTCGGAGAAGGACCACGAAATTGCATAGGTAAATACAGAAACCTCTCACACGCAATCGACTCATTAAAATAGTCGAATTAAACGTTGATTTACTTTTTTTAGGTTCTCGATTCGGCAAACTACAAACGGCGGCAGGTCTTATTTCAGTCCTCTCCCAGTATTCGGTGAACGTATGCGAAAAGACGCAAAAACACATTGAATTAGAACCATATTCGATTTTAACTGCTAGCAAGGATGGAATAACATTGAAACTGAAATCGAGATTTTAGAAAAAAATACATTGCGAGAAGACATATTTGAAAAGTATTGGATTATTAAGAAAAGAACAGAAAGATTTGTATAAATATTATTCCAAATTTATGAATATAAAATAGTAAAATATTTGTGTAAAAATTTAATGTAAAATATATAAAAAAAAAAATTCTGCGTAATTTTTTTCTAACTATAAATAAAATATATTCTATGTAATTTATATACTATATTTTAGATATGATTGAACGAACCACCAGGACAAAAACAAGAACTCAAAAACTTTCCTTTGGGAAGTAAGGAATTGTGCATAATTATAGGCTGATAATAAATATAGGGACTAAGTGGGTAATCATAGTCAAAAATTGTTAACTACAACGGGCGAACCCGTCACCTCAGGAAGTTTTAACGATATTAGATCGTTATGTCTCCCGTGAGGTGAGCATAAGGGGCATAACGACACTTGAGAGTTGTCTACTACTACTACGGGCGAACCCGTCACCTCAGGTAGTTTTACCGATATTAGATTGTTCTATCTTCCGTGAGGTGAGCGTAAAAGACTTGGGACAAAACAGTCCACCGTCTAGTTACGCGACATGCTCGTAAGAAGCCAACACCGCGAGATAACTAGGTTAATCATACAGCCGGCTAACACTCGCGCCCTTACTTCCAGTTGCAACTAGATTACTCCGGTCTCCCGACTGGTTGCAGGTTCGAGGTCGCTTGCCCGGTCCTCTCCCTTACGAAGCGGTGACACGGTGTCTACCGAATCTATTCTTTCCACGGTGCCTAGCGAACCACGGCATCCTTTGTACGTCTCATCACCGGTCGTTTCAAGAGCAGTTGGCGTAAGGTAAACATCTACCCCCGCTCTATAGGAGACAGTACTGTTTCTAGACTCCCACAGTTTTCGGTCAGAATGCAATATCGATAGGCTGACGCCGCATGGTGCGCAAACCGTCCAGGACCGCCCGAAGCCGAAGCAAGCTACGTGTAGGTCGCCGGATGGGTGTTAACGTGAGTATGACCGACCCTGAACAAATGGGTCTTAGTGGCCAAACTCCAACAGGGCCCATTAGTGATCATGGTCAGTGGGCAATAGTGGTCACTCATGTATCTATGAAACTAAACGTCTCCGGCCTAAAACCACTGCAACCGTGCGGTTATTATTTTGTTTTAAAACCAGTTGATAGGAATTCTTAGACTTGGCTATCTCAAAACTTGGCTATAACAAAAATTACATCACAATACGTAAATATTTACCTAAATTATAAGGTAAATTGTATGAAAGTTAGTTTTATAAGTTATGCATGTTAATCATCCAAGCGCAGATTTTCCAAATTATATAGAGGAAACAAAATTTTTCAATATTTTCTATCAATATTCTTACATAATTTCTTAGAATGTTCATATGGACAATATTACTAATATCAGACAGAATTATTGGATAATTTCACAAATTATCATATGGAAACATATTTTTAAAAAAAACAGTAATAATAACAATAGTCCATAGTCAATAGCCAGAAAAAACGCAATTGTATGTTAGTCAATGGAGATGGAAATGTGGTGTTGGCGTAAAATGCTAGGAATCCCATGGACAGCACGCCGCACTAACAAATCTGTCCTGAAAGAACTCAGCATCAAAGTGAGGTTCTCCACCGTATGCATGAGAGGGGTCCTGCAGTACTTTGGTCATGTTGCCAGGGTAAACCCAGAGAATCTGGAGAAAACTGCTTTCCGGGGGTCACGTGGAGAAAAGAAGAAGCAGAGGCAGATCACCGGCCAGATGGAACGACCTCATCAAAGAAGTTACAATAGGGTCAATACAATCTGCGACCCGCCATGCAGAAGACAGGTCGAAGTGGAGGAGCCTCGTAGGCAAACTGTTGTCCAGTGGCCACGATCCTCAGTAATGAGAGAACGACGGAGAATATATTAGTCAATAATAGAAAGATTATGGAAAAAAATATCAAGGCAGTCAATAGAGCTGCGAAAAATCGATAGTGTCGAAATCATCAACGCTATAAATGGGGTTTTAAATAAAAATATTCTGTACCTTTTTCTTAAAGTGAACCTTCCCAAGGCCCCTGATGTATAATGGAAGTTTATTGTGAAATAAGTAAGACTGACAGAGAACTTATTTCGAACCTTATTCAGTCGCACCTTAAAATGACGCAAGTCCTATTTGTACTAGTTCTTCGCGTATTACGCGAATGAATATTTGAGTTAGTTGAAGTAGTCGCGATTTTTTTCTCCTATACATGATGACGCCACTCAGACATCCCGCCACACGCCTATCCCGCACTGGCTTCCGTGCGGGATAGGCGCAACAATTTTTTTCTTCGATCTTATTTTTAACCACACAAAAAATCAGGTATATTATGTCAAATTTTATTTTAGTACGATAGTAAAACTTTTATTCCAGTTAAGTCTGCTATAAAAAAACATGATTTCAAACTTATCTCGCCAACCAGAACTGTCAACTACAACGGGCGAACCCGTCACCTCAGGAAATTTTAACGATATTGGATCGTTGTGTCTCCCGTGACGTGAGCTCAGAAGACTAGGGACGAAAAACAATAAAATGTGGTGTAGCTATGCCACCTGCCTGTCAGAGGCCAACGCCTTACGGCTAGGCACCGGGAAACGTAACCAGCGGCAGCCTCGCCCCCTGACTACCAGTTTTGGAAGGATATCTCCGTCTGGAATTAACCATCAGAATAATTAAAACCTCCCGACTGGTCACGGGTTCGATGTCACTTGCGCGACCTCTACCTGCCGCGTGCTCAGCGGTGATTCGGTTTGTATCTATCGCGGACCAAAGGCATCTTTTGCCCGGCTCTGAATTCAGGATCAGGTAGTCTAATGGTCATTTCAAGAGCAGTCGCCGTAATTTCCGCAACCACCTCTATAGGAAACAGTACTGCTTTCAGACTCCCCCAATTGTTAGTCAGAGTGCGCAATCGATTGGCAATGCCGCACGGAGCGAAGACCGTCCAGGAGCGCCAGAAGATTGATTCCTAGGGGAAACTAACCATAAGGCCAGAGTCCTACCCAGGCTCGCACTTCATGCGTGGAGGCCGTCGGATGGGTGTTGACCCGTGAGTGTGACCAACCCTGAACAGAATGGGTCTTCGTGGCTAACTCAGCAAGGGACCTTTAGCTCCCACTTATTTCGCCAGTATCTTTTTACCTTTTTTAACATTGATTTTTTCCCTCCTCTGAGTAATTGCGGGCAATGGGAGCCAGCTGATGACTATTGCACGCCAAGCCATTGCTTACTTTTTGTTCCTACTGTAATAAAATATGTAATTTTTATATTCTAAATGCTGAAAATACGACCTCGGAAGACTACAAAGGCTAGCTGTTCTTCCAACAACCTAGAAAAAGCTGAGCAGCTGATTTTGGAACCACGTTTTGGAAGAACGACTGTATTTAGTGTAGAAGTAGAAAAAGAAATAGAAGATACATTTAAAAAATGGCAGGTATTTTCTATCGATGTACTTCTAATAGAACGTACTGATAAAATAAGGACAGTGGCATTGAATATCATAAAGTTTTACAATTAAAACATAGTTACAATAAATTCTCGAGGACCCGATAGAAAAGCAAAACAAGCAAAATTACAAAAAAAGCAAAAGACAACTGACAACGCAAAAAGACAAGTACTGCAAGAATAGAACAATATCGCTATCAGACGTTAACGCAGATGTCTATGTCAGCATGACATCGAACTGTGGTACAGGAGAACTATGTGTGTCATTGGGTCTATGCGGTATGCACGGGTTGGGGGACTGAGCTGTGGGATATGTATAGTATATGTTGAATTCGTTTAACCACCATTGTCAACATAGTGACATAAAACGATAAAAATCACCAAAGCCTCCGACGTAGTTATTAAAACGGGTACCGACATATTTAAGAAATACCTCCAAACTCATACGAAAGACAAAACCCTGCGAAAGACACCGACCATCTTTCAAAGAGAAATTCGCTACCTAAATGAAATCACACGAATCGACAGTCAAGCAAATATAAAGACACTAAATAGCATTTTTTTGAGTCAAAGTACAGTAAACTACTACCTATTCTATTAGAGCTACTGTACACTGCCATTACTAGTTTTTAATAATTCTCTAATACTAGAACATAAAATAAATTGTTTTTTTCTTTTCTTATTATAAGTATTCATTAAAATAAAGAGTATAATGCTACTCTGATAAGTCCAGTTCCAATTTTTGGGAATTGTCCAGTTGGCTTTAAGAAAAGACATTTAATATATGTGAAAGATACCCATTTTACCATTCGAAAACCTGTGCGAGCTGAGCAATGCTCAAAATGCTTAGAATTTTTGAACATTTAAAAAAAGCCGTTTTTCGACATGGGCGAAAAGAGCCGTTTCTAATCGTACCCGACTGAAAATAAAATAGACTCTCTTTGGCCTCTCTGAAAAAATAAATAAGAATCCTCTTGATATAGAAAGAGCTCCAAGGGAGGTGGACCAGGGAAGAATACCCTATGAGCCGAGAACGTCTGGAAAACCGCAAAATAAAGCTCTTCGCTGTGTAGTTGGTGGTACCACTGGTCAACACCGTTGTGTTGACCAGTGGTACCACCACCACACAGAAGAATAATGAGTCACGTGTGGGCTCTTAACGCTCATGTATCCAAGTTAGTTCTCCACAGCATGAGTATATAACAGTATATTTATTTTGATTTATATATTTATTTATTTATTTGTTTGTTTATACAATTATTAGTGACCAGAATTACAAAAAAACGAATGCATTAAAAAGTAAAGTTATTAACGATATCAACTAGTAACTAAACAAATACAGAGGCCGAGGCCATTTTGTAACGGGAGCTTATGAGCCCTGTTGGTGTTGGCCAAGAAGACCCATTCGTTTAGGGTCGGTCATACGCACAGGTCAACACCCATCCGGCGGCCTCCACGCAGAAGGGAGAGCCAGGGTAGGACGCTGACCTGCGGGCCAGTTTCTCCTAGGAGTCAACCTTTGAGCGCACCGTGCGGCGTCAGCCAATCGATTGTGCAATCCGACTAACAGTTTAGTGGTTTCAAGGCGGCAGGTGAGGGTGGAGAACCCACCCACCGCCCGGGCAGTTATAACGACGGTGGTCGTCTTATCTGCCCGGGATGTCATGCAACGATACCCCGCGCGTACCAGAATGGTATACGCGCGAAGGGTAAAGAAAGGTAGCCACCCCCAGGTAGCTTGTATAACTTGTATAGCCAGGTAGCTTGTATAAAAAAACAAGCATACAAGCGAACAATTGCATACAAGCGAAATTTACAATTGATTTTTTTTTTCATTGAAGTGCATGCAAACACAGAATAAAAATAGAAGTAAAAATAATAATAAAAGAAACACTATAAATAAACAGATAATAATAATAATTGAAGCTAAACGAAGACAGGCTACCAAACACAGACAGGATGTCAGGGGGACTAAGTGGCTGGTGAGGGGGTATGTAGACGTATGGGTCATGGGGCGGTCTCGTGGGAGACGGCCTAACCAAGGTCCTCAGGCAGGGGACGCGCCCGCGGGGGCGGTTTGGGGGACGGCATATAGACGGGCACTTCGGGCTGAAAGTGGCCCCCACATCACGCCACTGGTGTCGGGGACAACCCCAAAACTGGGGTTCTTGGAAGCCTCAACTCCTCCCAAAGGGAAACCCACTCCTCCACGAAGCATCGGAACGCGCCGAAACAACGCCCACACTCGACCAGATCCGCATACCATATCGGTAGGCGCTTGGTGCATGCGCCGACCTCGCGCATCAATTCATCCCGTGCGGTCGAGAGCTTTGGGCATATCCAAATGACGTGTTTTGCCGTTTGAAGTCCATGCCCACACACGCACCAGGGGTCACGGGAGAGTCCAAAGTCAGACAGCTTGGCTTTGAACTCCCCATGGCCCCTGACCAGCTGGGTGGTATGGTGATCAAACCGCAGAAAACACGCATTTTTGATTCTCGCCTCTACCGATGGAAAGAAGCAGTAGATGAGGCGGCCCGTGCCGCCAGCGTCCCACCTCTCCTGCCAAACACGAAGGGATTCCGCACGAATCAGGCGGGCAAACTCCCCAGCTCGATACCCCGCCGGGTCAACCGAGAGGCCATGTAAGACCACTGGTCCTCCCCGACGATACCGCGCCAACGCTGCACGCTCTAAAACCTCCAAATCGATGAGCAGGACGCCCGCAATGACAGGTAGTGCGAAAGTGAACGTCGTCCTGTACGCCCCGGTCATAGCCACGAGAGGGATACGTTGTCCACGTAGAAGAGCCACTCGGATTGCCTCCGGGATGTGGTGCTCCGTCCACGCACGTGCAGCGTACTTCACACGTGGTACGAAGACACCTTTGTAAATCGTCCTTACCGCCGGGAAACGAATTCCCCAGTCGGCTCGGCTCGCTCTACGGAGAGCAAAGAAGAGGGACCGGGATTTCTCGGCTAACAGCCGGTAAAGTCTGGGAACAGAGATGTTTCCTATAAACCGGGGGTAACAACCGCCATATGGCAACTGCTCTTGAAACGACCATTAGGCCACCCGATCCCGGGGGAATAAGTCGGGCAAAGGATGCCGTGATCCGCGATACATTCGGTTGACACTGAATCACCGCTTCATAAGGGAGAGGACCGCGCAAGCGACCTCATATAACCAGTCAGGAGGTAGGAGGTATCCTGAGGATTAATTCCAGAGATAGATATCTTTCCAACCTGGTAGTAAAGGGGCGAAGCTGCCCGCTGGGTACCTTTTCCAGTGCCTGTAAGGCGTTAGCTTCTGACGGGCTTGTTGGCGGAGCTAGACAGTAGATTGTCTTGTTTCTAAGTCTTCTACTTTATGGAAAGATACTTTATGGAACGGTTAAAACTGCATCGAAATCTGTCCATCGGTTTATAAGTGTATCGCAATCAAACAGCCAGACGGGCAGGCGCTTCTTGTAGTCTTTGATTTATAATTGTTCAGATGCACATAAGGCTATTTTTAACGGACATAATTGATCAAAACGCATACTATTATTAGCACATAGATAGATTTCTTAACGGTGATATCAGAACTATCAGTGATATCGGAATAAATTATGGTAATTATATAGTACAATTATTTTAATACTATATATTTGTCGCGAGGGTTTTCGTCGTAGAAAGAAACTCGCGATCGATATTCAAATTGCAGTAGTTTATTCCAAAAGTCGTGTACAAAGTGAATTGATTACGCTTAAATCCTATCGCCTATATATATATATACTAGTCGCCGGGCGGCGATCGCCCCATCTCCCTCTTGTCTCCGCTGTCTCCTTCACTCGGGTCAACCGCCCGATATACACACCGGCGGGGGGCACCGTACTTCAGTCGTCCGCCGTTGGCCCCCGCGAGCTGACGTCCCGTGGGCGGCGCTTGAGCTGCAATTGTGTCGTGTTTCGCACATTAGATTTTCGCACGTTTACCGCTTTTGGACGCCACCGGCGATCCCTCCCCCGACCTACTTTGCATTAAGTAGCCACCGGAAGTAAGGCTCCCGTCCGGAAAGTCGCTGGAAGCGGTCGTGTGAGCGCGCTAGTTTTTCGTGTTTTGAGTTCGTACTGCGTCGCGGCGCCCTCAGTTGAAACCTTCCCCTTCACCACCAGTCTCCGGACTGCCGTGGCACAAGATAAAAAGCTCTCTGCTGAGAAGTCGCTGCGATGTGGTTTTCGTTGTTTGTGGTGACGTTTTGCGTGCGAAACACGGCGGTTAGATTCGCGACGGTTTGTACTTTCTCTCTCATTTATCTCGATGTTTGCCTTTAGCTTCTCGTTGACGGCTTGATTGTGATGATTAAAATAAACGCCTCGTTGGAGGCACTTAAGACGTGTGTTGATTATTGGGCGTTCGGGGTAGGTAATCCTAGTGATGGCATTGCACATCGCCATCTCCTTAATTCCGGTGTCGCCATTGCACCTCGGTGACACCACCTTCCTGCCGCTTTCGGGTGGAGTCTTCTTCCGGTCCTTTCCTTTTATGACATTTTGAGTAGGTGGGTTCTGTGTGTATTGTTGCTCCGCGACATATTAATAAAAATTA